>QNGE01000376.1:5511-102817 GCA_008508345.1 Paragonimus westermani
ATTCTTGCGGTTTGCTGAGGCGGTCGCAATCAATCGACTGAAGCCGACCTTGTGTGTTCAGAAACAATTGCTCGTAAACTTGACCCTTCCCTGGACGTAGTGACCTTTCCTAAACCACCGATTGACTATCAACCCTGCTCCCTAACTGCTCGATATAAAAAACCCGTTTCATGTTATTGCAAATTTGGTACTGACGAGTCAATACGAAATGCTTGCATCTACCAGTTTTCGTGTTCTAACAGTTTCGTTCAAACTTCTGAAGGGAATGAACTGTTTCAAATAATTCAATCTTTATAATTTTCATTCCATAGAAATCATTCTTTATTGCCATTTTTGCTTCCTGTTCATGCTCTAACAATCATTGCACCACATTCAGTTTTCCTCCTAAAGAACGTTTTTCCACATTAAGTTTTGTCCGTAAAGTTAGCCGACTAGATAGATGTTGCTGTCTACAAAATTTCACACCACAACCACCCCGAAGTATCGTTAGTGTGTCCACCATAAATGCGCTGTCACTTTCAGGTGTATATCAAGCATATCGTTTTGTTACCATGTGTCCGTTAAATATTTTCACCAGGTGTTTCTGGAATCGGCATTGACTGATAAACTCCAAGGATTTCCAAAGCCCCATATGTTCCGGGACATGATTTTATTGTATAAAATCCAGTGATGAATGGCACAAACATGAACCAGGTGGTGTGCTTTAGATGAAGAGGATCACTGAACACTCTCTGTCAATATGGTAAAGTACTGAAAGTTAAGCAATGAACTAACCTGGTGAGCACCATTCTATAGCATTTACTTCAAATCGATGATGATTAAAAAACGATATAACTGAGATATCCACAACATTCAATTCTATTGTTCAGTTACACTAACTTTGCTAGCATGTCTGAGCATTATATGGCACGAGGCGTAAATTAAGTAGCCGGTTAGAAGTTAATCCTAAGAACGATTTGACAGTGCCTTCACTAAAATATTGGGAAAACTGAAAAAAACAGTATAGTCGTGAATTACCTCGTGAAATATGGCTAGGAGGTTTCTTGTTTTCAATGTAAGTTTTCTGAATCCCTATTGAATACTCAATGTCAGTTTTTGGGCGAAACGTAATGCGAGGTTAGACGATTCAGCTTGCGAATATTTGTCCATCTATCACGGTGTATCATTATGTTGGACAATTCAAAATTCCACTATGTTTTATAAATATGTATCACAAGGTGTTTACGGGGAAAATTCAAAAGGACTTTAGAAACAGAAGGCGACGACAGCACAGCGTTGAGAATTTCAGTGCGCATTCCAGCGTAACATTACGCTGAAAGCAAGTTGGAACAAAGAGTCTCACTGTTGTTATCTACCTAGGTAATACTTTGTCTTATTTAATCAGTTACCTTGATACAATTGCCAAATCTGTGGGCTACCACGATCGGAGGGGCTATACCAGCTAGAGATTCAGTCAACAAAAAATGGAGCTGTCATTCAAAAAGCATTTACATCCACAGGGTAATGAGATACCACTGTAGGGGTAAACAGCAGAATTATATCTATGATTTCACCATCACTGTTCTGAAAGTGTGGGATCCATTTAATGGATTCATCATAAGAGAGGGCAGGTACATTTTGTGATATGTAAACACTTCGGTTATCATCATTTGTCTCAAAAAACGCATGTGCGTTAGCTACAGTTTACAAGTGGAAGCAACCAGTGACTAAATGCGTCTATATACATTCCAAGTATTATGTAATCAGGACGAGAGCGACCCGATAATCTGTTTTAGCCATTTTCGTGTACACAAAGTCGTCTTATAAGTTTGAAAGTGCGTCGCCTCGCAAAATGCCAGAACCCTTGGGCTTCGATTAGGGAACAGTGTCCTGAGTGGGTCAGTATGGTGACCTGTTATCACGAGATGTATTACCAGTTGATAATGTTGGATGCTGAGCAGCCGGTTAACCAAGTTGACACTGGTAATTCATCGGTTGTTTCACTCATTTGGATAGGAGTCTTATCACTCGCTGTGATAGCAGTCGATATTTCCTGCTTAAATGACATACACTGCAACTGCTAGTGACTGGTAGGTAGCTTTGAAAACAGGAGAGTTTGACGGACTGCGTTCATCATTGTGACAACCGCCCCGCCAGTGGACTAAGTTGAGCTCGAACACGCACCTCAGTACGTTAAGCCTGCGACGGACTTCAGTTTGTTCAAGTTAACGCCCGGATGAGCGGTCACTTTTAAATAGTAAAAAACATGATTTTTTTGGGCGATCTATATGAGTTCTGTGTCTTACTCTCAACAGCAACTGCCCCAGGAAATTTCTGAGGCTAAAAGCTTGCCACCAAGTTTCCAGCGTTTCCACCTCCGCTGTATTTTCTCATGAGTACATATAAGCCTAGCTATATAAAACAATGGTTTTCCTGGAACACATCACGTAAAGATAAAACACTGAAGGAATTGACCACCCTATATGTGCTTAGTTGTGAACTGAATATTGTAACGTGCAATCCGCAAACCTGGTGATAAATGAACCTGCAGAAGCTAAACTGTTGTTTGATTCAATATCATGAGACAAAGATAGGTTAGAGTGGATATTTTTAAGGGTGTAAGTTTTTCAGCTAAAGCACGCAGCCCCCACTAGATCAACAGAATCATGTGTGCCGTCCTAAATCGAGCACAGAAGGGCTTCGTACTCTTTCAACAGGATGGCACCCCTTGCCTCAGCAACCCAACAGGGAATTGACATCTCAATTTCACGCTTTCGTTCGTTATGACGCAGCTCGATGCTCACTTCGACCGCCTTACAATGGTTCGCTCAAAGTAGTTTCACGAACTCGAAGCAATAATTTCATTCCGTTTGTTGATGAAATTCTTGGAAACTAAATGTCACACTCGAAATTAACATTACCCCCACTGAAATAAGGGGTAGGGTAACAAAAAGCACGCGTGTAAGACAAGAAAATCGGTAATTAGAGGTAATATTCGGCCCAATGATGTTCAAACTGCCATTCCTGATTACCTTTTGTATGATACTGTAACTCCATACACGGTGAATTCTTCGTACACTTCGGCGCATGCGGCTACTCTATCAATAATACCAGAACGATGAGGGGCTCAACATCACGAAGCAACCTGGATTTATTACAAAAAGATATATTTTATAGAGAAACAACTGTGTTCAGATTGCTGATCGTAAGTCGGCAGCAGCCAGGTTAGGCTCTGCTTGATCTTTCTGCACTGAGTTCCACGATCTTGATTTAGACAGTTTGGTCGTTCAGATTCAAACAAGTTGGTCTGATCATCACCTATTATGAACAAACTCAGTGTAACAGCTGATCACCGGTCCGGGCTAATTGGCGTTGATCGACTGAAGGTCAGCTTGCGGTAGTTTATGTTCGCGCTCGGATTGACTGAGAGTTCTCCTAACAAAAAACCAACGCATCCAACTTCATTAAATTTGCGGTGGGTTAAAAAGTAAGCCAGGAGTCCTGCAGTAAAACAAGCACTTTTCCGTCACCACAAGAGACTCAGATCGAGAAAAGCCACGCTGTCTTAGAAGCACAACTATGCGCTGCCTTCCACAGAACGGCCCCATCACTGACGTAGCCCGTTAAGTGAAAGAAAACTGTGCAGTTAATATCCTTGATCTCAAAGTGAACCACCACTCCTGTTAGTTGCTGCAAAATGTCGGTAAAGGTGTAGCTATCTGAATTCCGTAACGTATTCTGCATTATTCTGCGGAAAACTTCATTCGGTTGAAAACCCATCCTTGGTACCTGTACATGGCGGACATTTCACACCGTGCCGCACAACTTACAAATACTCCTCGTAAACGGAATGTACCTAGATTTTTATCTCATACTAATTCCCAGTTCACGTAGACGGTTCTGATACATCTACCAGTATATGCTGACCAATGACTTGCTTTGTACAGTGATTGTTTCCGTAGCATTCTTGCACAGTGTTTAGGTTTGGGTGTAGTGCTCCTGTGACACAGCACTAAAATGTACGCACTTACATTCTCCATACCTATCCCATTGCTTCATTGCCCGACGACATCTAACTGATCTTTTTATCAAATTTCAGCTCTCTTGTATTACTACCCCTACGGCTCCGATCTATTTTCAGCGGATTACATGCAACTCAACGACAAACTCGCTGCATCAGCACCGTGGTGGCCCTCCGGAACGCACATGAACGCATCCTGTGAGTGAAACATCCCGATTTTTGTAACTTTCCTGATCTTAGTAACATTCTTCATTGTATTTGTTCACTTTATTGTTAGTTAGGAGCACATGCACTCAACGATACTAATCGTTCGCGCATAGTTGGTTTCCACAGAACCAATTGGATCTGAATGGCTGTCAGAAATGTACTTCGGTGAAACTCTTATCCCCCTGTATTGCAGTAGACATATGGCACGAATACGTGTCGAGTTACATTCCACCACCGGTTGTGTGGTTCTCGCACATTGAGACTACAAAAGATGATCAAGTGCACCTTTTGGTTGTTACTTCAAATGAAAATTAGAATTAGTTAATTTCCATGTGCTGTCTTCTACCAACTTCTGTTACTTTTAAGGGTACTGCGGTAAATGAGTGGACATTAGATAACTGATGACGACTGTTCTCCACTGAACCACCCCCAGTGACCGTATTCACAGAATAGCCAAACTTGGTTCTACGGTATGTGTGGGATCAAATGGTAACATTTTAACCCAAGTCTATTGAGTTCACGTTAGGTGTAATCTCAGTTTGGTCAGATGGGTAACTGTCGAAGTAGTTTGATATATTTTGTACAGCATCACCAGAAGTGTTCACCACAACCTTGAGTAGGACTCATGGTCCTGTTTTTAGAGAAAAACTGACATCGTTGTTGCCGCTTAGAAAGTTTGACCCCCTCTTTGCAGATCTAGATTCCAAGGGCAGAACAGTTGTCTTAGTGTCACTCCGCAAAATAACTTTGCGATCTCACTTTCTGTGAACCACTCGCGGTCGTCGAAACAGCCAGCTTACAAACTCTCTGCATAACATTCTTCCAACCGCCCAAAAATGAACAAGAGTGACACAGACCGACTCGGGGTTTAAAGCAAGCGAACTTTGAGAAGCAGCTGAATAAAAATTCAACCGTCCAATGTTTTCCCATGCAATGCAGTCACATAATAACGATGAAATCAGAATGCGTTTGTTGAAGAGATTAGACCAAGATAGTGAATTAAGTTAAGCGATAGTCACTGATAAGTGTCAGAAAGCGAACAACCTGATTTATAGTGTCACTAAAGTAGAGCCGACTTTGTATGATTCAATCACTGGCGACGAATGTGTAGTCAGAAGGTCGTCCTAATCAATCCTGTTTGAAGGTGAACGACGTGATCAAAAGAGTTTACCAAAAACGTGTTTGCAAGGTTGTGATATGCATTTTCTTCGCCCGCGGAAAAGGGTAATCGCAAAGAACGCACACAACGTTATTGTCTAGGTTGTTAGGCGAGTGCACAAAACCGTTCTTAACGCAACTAGTCCAAAGACAGCATACCACCTATGTGAACCGCATTCCAAAGGTCAACCGTACTTCTAAGGCTAATTCTCTAGCCAGATAGAAGTAGTGAACAGCAGAGAGCGTTGACAACTCAAGACGTCCTCACCGTAGACTTCAATTCCCAGAGGCACTCTTGAAGCCGTCAGAAAGTCCTTGGGTACACCTACCAAACGTATATCGGAAAATGATTTTCCCGCATCTTACAGAGGCCCTCAGCTATTAGACCGTATTAACTAGAAACCCGCTGAAGGCTTCATGGTACAACTAGAATAACAGAACACAGTGCACCTCCACTGGATGCAAACTTTGATCATTTAGGCACAACACCTAGTCATTTACACTCTCAACTACAAGGCCGAACCATGAAAATGCAATTAGAAGTTAACTAAGTGGTCAACAAACTCATTTACCCTAGTCAGCCTTGTTCTCCAGCACCATAGTTGAAACTCTGTCGTTGTACAAAATGAAATCCTATACTTGGTAAAATGGTCCAGGCTGTCGTTGATTCCACCATTAAATGGAAAATGACGAAGCAATAATTAAATACGAGTGTATTATTAAATAAAAAGTAAACCGCCAAAACAACGTGATAGAAGTTCAGGATGAAAGGACCAACACTCAGTCGAATGAAGGCCTAACCCTGACTGTGACCGACAGCCGTTTGTTCCTCTTATATGTTTAGTTTCATGTTTGACCGCTTTTATTCCGCTTCATAATCTTCTGTGCTGTGGTACGCAATTGATAATGTGCACAGAAATTTGTCAGATCATAAACCGTGCGCACTTACGTTTTAACTTACAATGTTCCAAAAGAAATTCCTGTCGGTGACCTCGGAAGATCTAGCTCCCGAGATATCAAATAGCTACGTGATCAAACCAAGCAATACCTTCGCAGCTATTCCAGCTACATCATATCAGATAACGATAAGTGCGGAATTAAACATTATCGACCAACATGGGGGTCCTGCACGCAGAACATGCAACTACTTAATTTACTCAGTGTATGACAGCAGAAGGTGCTGAGTGATCGTGTGATACACTCAGAGTGCGACCACTTATAGCACATTTCAGGAACAACTTAATATACCGACGTCGAAGTATGGTGCCAAACGTATTATTATTGAAACGCCGCCCCAGGCGAATATCTAACTGCATTCGAGGGATGCCACTTTGAAGTCTACAGGCCTTAAAGGTGTCTGTGTAGACCAGGCTGTATTGATTCACGACCAGTCAAGTTTTAAGATCTTATATACATTTCCTCGAGTTCAATCCACGCAACACATGAGCAACCCGAAGTCGCTAACTTCCGTGACGCTGCAATACTGCTAGTTAGTTCAAAAGTTTCACACGAAAAGGTTTGGCAAAATTATGGCACTAATATACAAACGTGTAACAAATAAGGTGGAAGTAACCCAAAAGTGATGGCCTTAGGTATCTTTCTATTCAAAATCACTAGACGTTTTTAGTATTCAAAGAATGCC
The DNA here is from genome assembly GCA_008508345.1 of Paragonimus westermani. Lineage (NCBI taxonomy): Eukaryota > Metazoa > Platyhelminthes > Trematoda > Plagiorchiida > Troglotrematidae > Paragonimus > Paragonimus westermani. The sequence continues at coordinate 12,519 of QNGE01000376.1, forward strand.
CCGGTTTGCGCCAATAATAGTCAATAAATAACTCTGTGGGAAATGATCTAGAGTAGCACTGGGTCAACCTTTGTGCATACCATGAGGAACAGGAGAAGGCGGTCGTTCCCCCTTGCCTAGAATGCTTTGTACAGCACGGTAGTTTCAGTCATCCCCGTGAACGTGACTTTCCTGAACTAATCATTATTACCGAAGATTTGTGTTCTACAACGACAGCGAGGTTCGATTTTGCGCGGTGAACATATCAAATTTTGTTGTGCATATGATGCAATGTTGTACTGAGCCAAATCAATAGGGCAGACGATCCACGAACTACTTCCAGTTATAGTGACAGAAGGTCCTGCTAATAAACCAAGTGTGGTCAAGCGTCCACAATACAATAAGTACACGCACTCGTTCTAAAGTATGTTCCCGATCAAGTGGTCCGGTATTGTGAATGCTTGGCCATTTTGCACAAGTTCGATTGGCCTACATTCCAGCGTGAATGAACATTGGGAGTAGTCTCGACACTCGAACACTCACGACGGCTGATCATGTTTCTTGATCAGTGCGTGAATTCTGGGGGCCAACTTTAGTCCTATGGGAACAAGAGCACCACTCTTTATCCAGCATCCGAAATGAGGTAGTCTTACACTAATATGTGGTTTCATTTCATCGTATGTTCTAGATAGTTTGTCGTCCTATCAGCTTACAGTCCATTCGGGCTGGTTCTGCAAAGACTTATTCGGTTTGGCAGTCTGAGGTTACTGGAAAATTAAGTGAGAACTCATACTCTTGAGGTGGCCAAAACAATCGAACAAAATTAACCGCTAGTCGATTTTCCGGTGACTGACTAATTTGTACGCATGCAAAACTGGCATAATTGGCCGAGTTGTCTGCTAATTAAATGGACTTAGTGAAGAGTGGTAGTGAAGGTCGTGAAGAAGGTGTGTTGTCGATGACGCCTTAATTCCAAGTATAGCTCAGTTGTTAGTTTGCAAGGTGTAGGTGCCTTGCTGTTGAGTGACTGAACACAGACGTAGCCATTATTGTTCTGACGTAAACTTGCCTCATGTTTTCTCTTCTAGATCACAGCTTGCTCTTTTTTTCACGTCTTCATAGTAGATGAGCGTCAGTACGACCCACTGGTATAGTGCTGTTTGTGCTGATAATGATGATGATGGTTACGTTGACGATGAGGTTGTTGATGATGTTAAACTAATGACTGGTGCTCTCATGACACAGATTCCGTGAATGGAGTTTGGTAAGCTTAACGGCATAAACGTTACTGTGGTTTAGCCAACTTATCTCGGAAATAATCGCACTTAGTCACACCGAACAGTGAAAAATGTGAGGAAGCTCTCTTGTTTGCAAGTCTTCGACACCTAAACGGTAAACGTTTGAGTATGGACGTAGCTGATTTTAAAAGTTACGCATCCTTGTCTTTCTTTCTACATCTTTTCCTGGCTGCGGACTGATTTTATCTTATGTGGATTTTAATCATCTGCCTGAATCATCAGTGTATTTTTAGGTTTGACCACGATGTGATTGGACGCAGGAAAGACAGAAGTAGAGGATTGTGAGGCACTATTTACCATGGAGCTGTCAAGACACGTTGAATTTCTGCAAAGCAACACTTTAAGACGCGTCTTTGTACACCCACTTGGAGAACAGCGTACTCATTTATCCGGTTTGGTTATTGCGGGCTACCAGGCTGAAATTGCACATACTTGCCACCAAAAGTAAAACGTCGCGATAGATAACGACAGCCTCGTTTCATTTGTTTCGCATATAAATAGGCAGAGCATCTATATTACACAAATTTATATCGTGTAAATTTGAAGTTTGTAATCTAATGCAATACAAGTTCTTAACTACGATTTCAGTAACACGTCAAGTTTTTCACATTCATACACTGTCTCCGTACAACTTTTACCTCTTCCGGTAACACCGTTTGGCAGAAATCTACAGGTGGTGATACTGTGTATAATCATCAGTAGTTCCCAGTTACTCAGCAATGGGCTGTATATTCACAATAATTAACTCATCAAACAGTGTGGCACAAGTTTAATCGTTTGGAAAGATTCCGTTTCTTGATTTTTCACCGAATTTTGTCCAACCGGACAGACGGAAAACCTCAATGAACACCTCGGTGGGTTTTCCTTGCTAATCCACAGATGAGCTCAAATCCAAAGATCCCGAAGACGCACTTGATCGCAAAATCAGAGGTAAAGGTCTAACAACTAAGCGCTGCGCAAAACGATTTGGTAGGCAAGCAAGTAATATGCGATACAATACTAGTCCGCAAACTGTTAACACGACAAGACATAATTTCCAAACTTCAAGGTCTTTCATGTGCTCATCAGACAAGTGATTAGTGTTCGGACAGTTTTGCCTTTAAACTGATCACATGCTGGCCACTAATCAATAATATTTGAATGTAGCACATGCTAGAAGAAACTGAGAGAATTCAGACGCAACAGATAGTTGACATACAACGTTTTTGTTTTCAGATGTGCAACCCAACACGAAGCATTGCGTTCCTGTTTGGATTCACCACATATCTATTTATAATGACACTGAACCTTACAGAGAACCGTTGAACTACTAGCTGTAGTTCGCGTTCGAAAGACAATCTATTCTATACGACTCTCTTGATAAAGTACGCGCTGATCCAAGTCACCGTATTGCTTATATTTTATGCGGATCACTGAAACATCCGTTCTTGAGGGTGACCGTGAGTGTCAAGATTAAAAATGACCTTGCATCTAGTTTCCGATTCGTCAGTGTAGTCGTTTGTTCATTAGCAACTGGCAAATGAATGAACCGAGGAAATTATAGCGTCATCACTATACGGATAGGATGGCTCTGTCAAAAGTACATGAAAATCGACTAACCGATACGCAACATACGCCTCAAAATGACCTTAATTGTGGGGCTAAGTTTGTCTCTTAGCTATTTTGATGAGTTCATACTATGTTGTGATAGAATGCAGTTAACTTGCGAAAATGACTATAAAATCTCGTGAGGTATAAAGTATGGCTCTACCAAAATTATTAGCCTACGTTGCACGCGCTGGAAAAATTTCAAATGAACTGGTCCGTCCAGCCAAACTTGAGGTATGGTGCTTGGTCATCTGTTCGTTAATGTTCTGTCTGCATAATGCTGTCCTTTCTAAGAAGCACACTGGAAAGCTTGTACACCCTGTGCTAAGAGTGTTACGTCATTCTATTTTTGAGCACACGTTTTCGAAAGCCTCATTGCATCGCACATACACATCGGCCAAGTTCGTTGTGCTGCAACAAACAGTTCGCATCTCATCAACTCTGAGAAAAGATCCGGTGCCCACACTCACCATATCACACATTATTTACCAATTTGCCTATACCTGAGGTTTGCACTGTGTTTGTTTCGCAGTGAGGGCACTGCATACGTGCACCTCGAAGCACCTCCTTCAAGCTCAAAGTAGTACTACAAATAGCGCAGTTACAAAGCATTTCCAAGAACCTGTCAGACACTGAGCAAACCCGATTTACTCCTTTTCTGAAGAGTTTGTGATGCATCCTTTGAAACCACCGTTATGCTTTCACAAACACAGGGCGTTGAATCTATGGTTACATTGATGGCACGTTACACAGATTGCATTTTCTTCTTGGTTTTGTTGATAATGCTCATTTTTTGCTTCCATTTTACGTTTACATCTGTATTTACCACAATTTTTGATCACGTGATCGGAAAACGGTTGATCACTTACAATTTTGCCTGTAGTTTTCCACAGGTCCACATGTTCGTACACCATTTCGTGTACCTAGTCGAAAAAGGCATCCTCCAAGTTCATTCGCGGACAACAATGTTCTCAGCATTTTGTCTTCTTAAAAGTTCCTTTTTTAAGTACCACACGTGGAAGTATACAGGTATTTCAAGAAGGCCTATGAAAATTGTCTGGTAAGCTGTAAGAGCGTTTATGAAACAAGAGATTTGTCCTATTGCAATACTTTTGCTGATAACGCAATCATGAGAGTTAGTTGCGTGATGATTTGACCACTCCCTAGTCACCCGGGGACTTTGATCGTCCATTGCAGTGAATTGACAGTGAATTTTTGAAGTACTTGGAAATTAATTACGTTACAGGTAGTTGTTACCTGCAAGGTTATTTCCGAACAGAAAACATGCGTTTCTGGAAAAGTTTGCATCATGGTATCTCGTTCATTATTGAAGGCAAATAAGAATGTTTCCTGCATCTAATTGGCAATTTCTAAATTGATGGTGGAGATTGCAGAATGTGTGCTCGCAACCAGTCTGAAATTTTGGTTTCCAACAAGAATGGTTGGCTATATTGCACCAGTTGGAAACATTGGACTGAAGACTACAGGTTCTGATATAATCATCGTTATTACCATGATAGAGAGTGTTAACCGCAAAGCCATACTACATAGAGTAAACTGAGTCGGAGAAACACCCATATCTACACTAGTTACTTTAAAAGAGAGTAGAAGAAAGACTTGAAATTTAGTCAGGAACAAGAGCAACCAAGAAGTGAGCAAGCATGTGCCAATGGCAAACTGACGACCTAGAGCAGGTTTAATCGTACAGTTTGTAGTCTAAACCCACAATTCTGTATAGCCTCTCGAGGATTCACAAATCCCACGATGCTGTTAGACCTTTCATATGACGGCATCGGCTGTCCGTCACATGACCTCTTACGTAGAATTACGCTACTCGGCATCGAGTATGATGAGGTCTTCGTTAGTTTTAGTTCCGCAACAATATTTACTAGAGTACATTAGACAACAACGTTAACAACGGTGAGGTTATCATTGCGCAACATTACTTCGGACGAAATGACAAAATTTACTGCCAATCAGAAAGCAGATCAAATACCTGTGCGTTTAGACATGTTACTCGGTTTCCGGTTTCAACTTCTGTATTTCGGAACAAGGATTAGCTGTAGGACCCCATTATTCCCTGTTTTTGTAGCTATTTTTACGAATTCATTTCGAAAACTCACCAAACGTTTGACGGCGCTTTCGTGACTGTGAGGCAAGATCGAAATGGCACATTTTCTGGATCACACCCTCATGTGGTTTCCCAAGTCAGATGGAAGATGGGACTAGAATCTATTAACTTCCAGCTCTGATCCCTAGATAGAGGTGATTCAGAACTAACTTCTACCAGAAACCGGTGACGTACTGATTATTCTTAACTACAGGTCGGCTCACTCTAAGTAGACTTGTGCCAGCAATGCGAACCTAACTTTCCACACAGCTTTAAATCTACGCACGGATGCAGGTGAGCAAAAGATAGCAGTGATCAAATTAATGGGCAAACGTTACACTAAAGTGTCCTATGAAGAAGGTTAGAAGAGGTGCTCATTCTGATATCGAAGACTTCGGGGAAGTTGAAAACACTACCCCTACTCCGTTTATGGAATGGTAGTCAAAGTTTTGTCGTAAGATTGTTCTTCGAAACGAGAAAACACTGTGTAGAAATACTGTCCAAATTAAGAACCACTCGCCCACCCTAAGAACTAGTAACTGTTTATACATGACAAAATGGAGGATTTACCCACAGGTCTGCATTCGGTAGACGCCATGAGAACTTACAACCAAAGCACTGAATGAACTGTAGGGAGGCACACCGAAGTCGACTCCAAATCTATATCAAGATGAGGGGCACCAGCATTGCTGTTCAGAAGTTGCGCTGGAATGCCGGTGTAGTCGAGGATCACACAACTAGACGGGAAATATCCCTTGTTATTGAGACATCAACCATAAGAATGAGGGGGCCAGCGGCAAGTTCTCCGCTAAAAGATGTCTTGAGTTCCCGAGGACCTCAGGAGGGTCGGTAGGCAAAATTCAATGGATGCATGAGTTGGCAGTCACAGTCAATGAATTACATCACGCGAAAAGTGACTAACGTTTGTGTGGATTTTTGTTGGTTGGGTCTTGATGGACTACACATGGCGTCTGTTATCGTTGGGACCAACCCAGACCGAAATGTTTCGTGCACTGCCAAGGTGTAAAGGATTCTAGAAGCCTGCTTGTCAAAATTCTGTTCATCCCCGTTCTTCAGTCTGAAGATACAAATGCATGATGACGGACTGGTACCTCAGTGGTATATGTGGCCATATTTAAAAAACTTGCACTCTGTTTTCTTCTCCTTTGTTCCACTGCATGCCTCAAGGAGGTACTAAAAGAAAATACGTTATCCCGATTGTTTGTAAACAGATCTTCGAACCAAGGTTGGGTGGCTGGTCCGATCTAGAAGTGCTTAATCCTTGGCCAGTCAAGGTTTGCACCGAAGCTGTTTGGTCGGCAGTAGGGAAAAGTGATCTGACCCGCCAACTATGGTTATCATCATCAGCACCACCATCAATGCAATTCCAATTTCTTCTTCCGTCGTGTACGTAGCTTGGTGTGTTTTCACATTACCTTTTTTTTGTATGGGATGAAACGTGTTGTACTCATTTTCTGGCACAGGTCATAAACCCCACTGCACTTTTATTCAACCTAAAGAGTACTCAGCTCAAACTTTGCATCTTGGCATAAATTATGAAAACTCTTGCGCAGCTTACCGTTAATAATGCAGTCTCAGTGTCCCATTGTGATTTTAGTGCATCTCAGCATTAAGTGTTCAAAAGATCCAGACGTTACAATGGTTCCCTGAAATCGATCGGTGGAGTCCTTAGGAGGCACTATGTTTAGCTGATGACTGGGTCCAAATGAGAAACTTCCGATCTCCTAGCCTGACTACTTAACCCATCTGGTAGAATAATTGCTGTGTCTGGGCAAAACACTCTTTTAACTGGGTTAAGCCTATTCAAAGCCAGGATTTTTCACATTTGAATCCTTCTCAACTTATCACGTCTACATCGTCAATTACAAAGCGCCCTTTATTTATCTGGTTCTTTTCTTGTTTACAACAGATCCCGCTAAAATACCATCAATGTGAAAGTCAAAATTCGGCTTCATTTACGAAGGACCCATATTATATTACGTCCTATAAAACGTGGAAGACACGACGCTTCTTGATATTTGCTCACAAAACAACACCATGGTTTGTCCATGTTTGTACTTAACCGACAGAGATCATCTGAATGAAGGATCGAACTGGAAGTCTTTCTTTTCAAGAGCCCTGGATTATTCCATTAATTTCTTTATTGGTTTACCTTCGAAAGTGTTAGTTTCTTTTCAGTCAGTGAAAAATTCCAAATAAGCTATCTGCAGATGTGCAACGTATAGTGGCACACTGACTGAAGCCCATGATAGCTTCTCTGAAATTCAAATGATTTCACTTAAGTTAGTGTCCACATCCTTAAATTCAAGTCTCATTTGCACACCACATTTTATCGATCAAAATATTTCTGTGTACTGCTGATGAGCGGTCGACGACTTAGCCAATTCCAAGCCAAACATCATATAACTGACTGTAGCCTTTACATTAAGCTAGACTTTCTAGCTAGCCTTTTTCGATAGGAAGCAGTAGCCTGGGGTTTCTATCTGAATGTGAAGATTTTGATCAAGTATGAATTGTGTTCAACCTGGGCTACTTCAGTCTGTTTGAGGGATACTAGAGCAGACAGCTTACGGTGAAATCAGTTGTCTGTCCGGTTGTACCGCACAAATCGCCCTTAGAAGGTTAGATATGTTTGGTTTGTTCATTCTTGTTCCAAGAGACTAGGAGATACCCAGAAATCTTGCTGAAGAGTATAAAGAAATTGACCACACTCTCCAAAACACCCTTCGGCTTTAACGCCGGATAAACTCACCACCAGTTTTTATCCGAAAACTTGAGTCCGCAATTTTTCTCAAGGACATCGCTGCTAGAGGTGAATATCTTTGTTTGCCTATGTATACATTCTTTTACGGCGAGTCCGTTGTGACATTTATTGCAGTATGAGTTCTTGGGACTATATTTTACATCTAACCGTGTACGCCTGTAAAATTCCAGTGATAAGCGTCTGCCGCTCGGTTGGCTTTCGGTGAAAAGAAAACTGGCTTGACACTGCTAACTCACCAGCAATGTAAAAGGACCAGTTGTCTAATAACATCGAGCTCTCTTATTTTCTTGCCACTCGGTTAGCACAGCTCTTCAACCAACCTTGGACTAAGTCAACAGCTACCCATTCCTTGCTGTAAATTGGATAAGAAACCTCGTGTGCACCACATGCTCTTGCGACACTGAAACACAACAATACCAGCACTCCTTTCTTGGAGCTCATTACTCCGTAGCATTAATCCTTTTTACGTCAAACTACCATTCCGTAATGTGTGGCAAAATAACTCAAACTAATTGCAAGCAAGAATATTTTCTAAGATAAGTGCTGTTCACGAAACCTACAGCCTGTCCATCAACTCACCGACCCAGACGAAGAACCACTAATGAACTCATCGTGAACTGCTAACGCCGATGTTTTGCATTTTGTGAGGCCAGCCGTTACTTACATTCTCATGTGACTGCTTTTCGTAAGTCACTGGATGTGAGTATATCAGTCGGAAGAGTCAAACACTCAGTTATTGCATCGTACGTGTTTTGGCTTTGTTTTAATCATTTTTCTTCTGATCAAAGAAACTCTTGTGTTCAGTCTGGAAGATCTCACTTATGGCTACTACATTGCTGCACAGATCAGAAGGATCATTAAAACAAAGTGAATCTGAGTAAATAAATCTACTCTATAGCATCTTCATTCTGACAGATATATAGTATTTTCAAGTTGACCATCACTCACATTTGATCGCAGCGTTCGCATTCAGATAGACTTACCAGCCAACCTCTTTCGAAAAGAAGCACTAGACTCGAGTTTCGCTCTTATTAGAGCTCGTCAGTAGTGCATACCCTTACCACGGCCGGGATTTGAACTCCGGACATTCCAATCATGAGGCAACTGTGTTGACCACTGCGCCATTGACCTCACATTATGCACGACCGATCAAATGTGAGTGATGGTCAACTTGAAAATAAACCAAATCCCCGATTACTCATCAGTATGCTATACAGTAATCAATTTATGGGGTGGGATTGTGAAAATCGCAAGAACACCATAATTCCACTTGTAGTTCGTTTCTCTGTTTACAAATTGTGTGCAACTTGATGCTGAATATTCGAGTATACACGGGTTTCCAATAGTTATATCTCTCTCTTTCTCTTCTTATCCAGTGTTCCCCTTGTTTTTACATCTCTGCAGCAATTATGATTCATCAAGAATCAATTCTGTATCTCTGTTTTCAACGATGATGATGAGGATTATGAAGGAAAAAACAGTAGAAAAGTCAATTCGGAATTCACGAAAGCTTATTATCATTTACATTTGTTTTGGAAAACGTTGGACAGCAGAAGGAAGAGGACATTGTGGTTAGGCAAAAATGAAAGAAAGTCACTTGCTAGACAGAGTGATAATGACACAACGTTTGGAGCAAGCTGTAACACTACGTTTCAACCACCTCGGGTGGCCTTTCTCAGGAGCGTTGCACTCGAAATCACATTAACAAATCACAGAGGTCACGTGGGATTTGCTGTGGTCAGGTCAATCTGTGCTGCACCTGACCTGATTGCTACAATCTTACCAATAGCATGTTAAACAGGATGCCCAAAACTGACTGACTTCATTCGCACTAAATTTGGTTCGGATAGTTTATCAAAGAAAGCCACTGTTTGAAAGGGCGCATCCACAGTGTTGATGATGCATCAAATAACTAGGCAACAGGATTCTGAATGCACAAGATGAATCGACAACGTTACCGGTGGTCAGGAAGTATCTAGCGACTGAGGAAACTGGCTGTTTACGCGTTTCAGCAACACTGCCATTACCCGGTAACACGGACTTCCGTACCCATCTTGGTAGATGTTCCTTCATTCTGGAGCTCAAGCATCTCTCGGTTCTGCCTATTTAACTTTCTCCGCAGTTATGTACAAATTGATAAACACAATGTGAAGTGGCACCGATAGGCTGATCTCCTTTGACTGAAGGCACTGGTATCTTCTGAGTCCAAGCGATTACACGAAGTTCAGCTGCATTGAACGTTCGTTTCATTGAATTTCTTAATCGCTGTGTTGTTTGGTGCATGATAAAATCACCCTCTACAGTGACCACCTCTTTGGGTGGTACTTTTTGTCTACTGTGCCTATCTGTAAACCCTCTGCGGTAACCATTTGATTGTAGCACAGACGTAATTAGATCTAGTTCTTCCGCGAGGCTGTCGGGCGTACAGATTCGCCTTGCTCGTGTGAATAGAGTATTTACTAGTGTTCGTTCATATTGGATCGGTGTGAAACTGCTAAATTTCAGGTATTGACCTGACCATGTGGGTTTCCTATGAACGGTTCTTCTAACCGAGCCACCTTCCCGACGAATTATTTGGATATCTAGAAATGGCAGACCGTTGCCGACCTCAAATTCATAAGTGATCTTTAGATTAGTATGACAACTATTTAGACGTTGCACCAGGTTATCTATCATCTGTTTAGATCGTCTGAGAATTAATGTCACCCACGTAACGTCTGTAATATGACAAGTTTTCTATCTCCGTAGCTAGCTGTTGATCGATTTTTAGCATGAAAATGTCTGCTAAGATGGGACCTAATGGACTTCCCATGGCTACTCCGTCTATTTAACGGTAGGACTGTTCTAGAAAACGAAAACTGACATTTGCAGTACGAAGCAGCAAATTTTTCCTCAATATGTCGGTAGAAGTGGCAACGAAGTGCGACTCAATTCCACGAGCTCAAAAATGTAGTCAACCGTTTCATGCAGCGGGACATTTGTGAAAAGTGACTGAACATCTATAGAGCACATCAGTTCGTTAGCAAGATTGATTCTGTCCAGGTCACTGATCACTTCAAAGGCATCTTTGATGGAGTATATCTGAAATTTATGTTTTACTGGGGTTAGTATGGTGACCAGCCAGCGTGCTTATTTCTGATAAGGTGAGTTTGTCCTTGCCAAAATTGGCCTAAGCGGCATCCTAGACTTGTCAGATTTTGGTAGGCCGTGAGGTTGAGGCGTTGACGATCAGCACGGCTTAAGAGACTTATACGTTACTTCGTCAATAATCTGAAGATATCGTCCTATGAGGTCCTCTATTTCTCTAATATTGTCCGCTCTCTCTGTTTGCCGAAACTTTGTTTGGTCATCGAATATTGGTAACATCTTCTGTACATACGCATCCTTGTCTAGAATGACGGCCCCAGAACCCTTATCAGACTTAAGTTTAACCACTTTTTTGACTTAAGTCCTCTTAACGATTGCAGGTGTTGCTTTGTGATAGCACACCGACTATTGATTAGAGTCCTGGTAAACCCATAAGCTATATCGGTGAACTTAGTCTTTAACCAACCTATACTGTCAACACTAGCTGGTCGAAGATCAGACAACTGATCCATAAGATTCGCGAACTGCTCTTCAACGCAAATACGATCAGCCTTATGTGATGGTATTTTATAATCAAGACCTAGGGCTAACGCTTCTAGTTGCAACAAATCCAACTGTACTGAAGAAGAGTTCAACATGTACTTACTAGGATCCGGCGAAATTGGTTCTTCACCGTGCTTCGTATGACTTCCGCAACCGATTGATGTAAGTCCTCTTCGTAGGATCGATAATTTTCTTGCAGAATAGTGTGAAAATGATACGAAAGTAAAGTGTCAAAGTCTTGACGAAGGATAAAAGGCTGCAATGTGTTTGACGCAAATCAGCCAGTCGCATTTGAGCACTTTCAATGTGGGCAGTCACAATACGTTTGAGGTTATTGTTGGTCATCTTCAGTTTGTTCTTTCTTAAGAGCCGGAGGAGCTGATAAGGATACCGACCATGCCGTGTGCACTCATTAAGAAAAGATATTTTCACAAGTTCACGAATAATCTTGCATCTCAAACTGGCCACACGACGCAGCAATCGGCAGGTCTCAGCGGGCAATCTTCGCTTTAGAAATTTGAAACAGTTGGTTCCCCTGAACAGTTTGAACAAAGCAGTTAGAACACAAACACAGTAGACAAAAAGTACCACCCAAAGAGGTGGTCACTGTAGAGGGTGATTTTATCATGCACCAAACAACACAGCGATTAAGAAATTCAATGAAACGAACGTTCAATGCAGCTGAACTTCGTGTAATCGCTTGGACTCAGAAGATACCAGTGCCTTCAGTCAAAGGAGATCAGCCTATCGGTGCCACTTCACATTGTGTTTATCAATTTGTACATAACTGCGGAGAAAGTTAAATAGGCAGAACCGAGAGATGCTTGAGCTCCAGAATGAAGGAACATCTACCAAGATGGGTACGGAAGTCCGTGTTACCGGGTAATGGCAGTGTTGCTGAAACGCGTAAACAGCCAGTTTCCTCAGTCGCTAGATACTTCCTGACCACCGGTAACGTTGTCGATCCATCTTGTGCATTCAGAATCGTTTTGTGTCATTCTAACTCGAAATTAATAGGCGTTGGTCAAAAACACCCTGGCATAACTTCTTGGCTGGATTTCGCTCCTGGAGAAAATGGAACGTTAACTCAATCGTCTTGGTTCATTTGGGTGGTTTCAGTCAGCTCATAAACATGGAGTGAACATATCGCGTCATCTGCTGGGTTCCATTCTCCTCATCGTGAATTTGAATATGTCGCCTCTTGTTGATATAAGAGACAGTTGCATGTCGTTGCAATCAACCCATTTTTATGCTTAAATATATTTGGTGCCGAGCAGAGCTGCCGCATCGGATGACGGCCACGCAAATGTCCAGGAAGTCTGACTATTTATCACTAACTTATTCCGGACTACTGCATGCTAGCCAGTTCCGAGGTAGTGGAAATACAGTTTTCGCCGGTTGGATCGTATACTCCATGTGTCCATGAGCGTCCGCCACACTGCGCATTGTTCACTGTGTCTTTTAACGGTTGGAAATACGATAGTATGGTCAAGAGGTATATCGACCACAGGCTACGGCAACCTAGTCTGGCTGGGGAACTCGCGACCATGCACAACGTTAGCTCAAAAAACTTCCCGACATGGCATCATATCTCAGTCTGTGGTTAGCCTCTATACGGAAACTTGTTGACTCGTCCTTTTCATGACATTCAGTTGTTTTTTTCTTTCTCTTTCTATTCGCTATACTCTTATATTTATTTGTCACTGTGCAGCTTCGTGAACCACCGTCAGAGCTAACAGCAGTCCAAGCCATAGTGCCCACAGACGCTGCTTGATGCTGAAAATTAGGATAATGATGATGACCAGATGCAATCTCGTTTGTTTTGTCGATAAACTGCGTACCGAGTTAATGCTCTACTCAATCAACCATCTCTACTTATGTATTGGTCAATAACCTCTTTGTTGCCACATGAGTTTATGCGACTAGACCCAATAAATTCCATGATTGCTTTAAAAAGTTCATCTTCACTGTTTTATGACGGTCACCAGCTCGCATGAAGGAAAACAACTATGAATCATTATGGATCGAACAACGGTGCTCTGTGCAATTTTCAACAGACTAAAAGAAGTTTTATAGCGAGCTCGTCGGATGCGTGATCCGCAACTAAAAGTCGTTGGTTTGTTCACATCAGACACCTTGAGAATTAATTAACCCAAACTGTACAGACTTAACTAACATCCCGTCGTCTTTCGGGAGCATAGATAAAACGGTGAACCTCTGGAGTTTGTGCCAAGACGACCGATTTCTGTTGGTAAATTTTGCATCTTCCTATTTTCATTGAAAGCGTGTTTTGATAATTCCGCTTCAAAAGAAGACTGAATAAATTATGCTACTTTTAGTTACAAGTAGTTACAAATATTTTAGAGATTTTTACACTTCACGTAGCAAACTAACCTCTTCCCAAAATTTCTTTCATTTATTTACAGCAACGGAGTATCAGACCACAACGGATTCGGATATACTGAAAACAGTAATTTAAGTGATGATGATAATCTATCCAATTGTTTAAGACCTCCTCATCAACAGCCCACCACCTGATCTAAAACGAGGTGTTCTCCTCCAACCAACACAGATAATCGTTATTTCTAGCCGAATAAACTGATCAACAAAAACAATCCAACATCTGTAAGGAACCCCATCGCTAAATAGCGGTTTTGAACGGTTTTGAACACACCAACCAAGTTCAATTTGACATCAGTCTATATCTTTACGATCAAATTTTCTAAAACATGGCTCTAACCTTGCTTCCAACAACTTGTCTATTCATCCACTGGCAACTGAGTACTCTCACTTCCTGAGTGACTGTTTTAGGCACAGACCTCTAAGTAAACCATTGAGAAATTAAAGAACCTTACTGTTCTGAACCGCCTTTGGTATCCGAAAATAGATTTCTTCATCAAATAACAATCTTCTGCAGATTTGCACGCATAGAAATCAACTTCTTCAAATTTGACTACAGCTCAAGTCTAATAAAAAGGCAAAAAATATAGCCTGTAACATTTTTTACTTCCAAAAGCACCTATTTCAGATGACAGTAACTTCCGTAATTCCGAACCATGAGGAAGTAAAGAGAGAGGATGCAAAAGTTGAAAGCGGTTTGGCTGCGATCGCGGCAGAGTTGATTATTAAACAACGAAAACTGCTCTTCCAAAACAGAGGTCAAGCTCTAATGCTTTAAAAAGAGGGCGCCTGTATAGCCCAATGAGCATTCTTTTATGTAGTCAGACTTCTCCTTAAGTTATTAAGGTTATATCAACTGTTATTGCTCCAACGTGGACGATGTTGGGTAGTTGTGGTTGCTTCATATGATGATGTTTGACTATTGCTATAAAAATTCTCGGCGTCTATTTTGGATTGTTTTCAATCCTAATGCCAATTCCGTGTTTACTTTTGTCAGTATAGAAACCTCAGTGTGTATATTTTGACCAAAAGGTAAACAAAACAACGGGCTTATTCTAGCCCGGAATTCAGAATGTAGAGAAGAACAGACAGGGTTTCATCCTAGACAAGGATGTCCTGTTCAAATGTTCACTCTTGACAAAACTCTGGGGCAGTAGTATATGTATCGTCAACCAAGAGTTACGGTTTTATCAATTATCAACTGGTTTCTGCTTCATTTGATCAGCGTACACCTTTAGATTAGAATTAAATCAAGGGTATACTCAAATGTGGGTGCTTTTTCTTCATAGTTCAGCGTAGGTTAGAGTCTACGGTAAACTCTCCGAAAACTTCTGCATCAGGGTCAACGCATACCAAGGCTGTCCATTTGCATCATTTTTGTTCAACTTCGTTACAGATAAAATAATGAAGGACTGTCTGCGGCGCCCATAAAATGTTGGCGTGAACCTACAACCTCAGAAAGTTAGGTTTATCTTGATAGCGCTAGATACAGTTTGTTTTCCTTTCTTGAAACGACACTGATAATGTTGTAATTCATTCTGTGCACTGGAAAATAACTCGAAATGCGTTTTGTGGCTTCAGATTGTAAGATATATCTGCAAAGCTGTTTTGGTTACGTTGGGAGAACGTTGGGTTTCAACGTTATGGAAGTTGCTGACAGAGTTTCTATCAGAGACGCTGAAGCAACACTGACGGTGGTGTGGAGATTGAAACGAAATTTTGCACCCACAAGCCCGCAGCAGCAATCCCAAATTTTAAACATAGCGGTCAAGATCAAGTACCAACTATGTAAGGCGACCTCGGGGGAAATGGTATATGATGACTGCAGAGGAACAATGGTGATGATGGTTGTGATCACGATGGTAATACTGATGACGTGTTCATCTTAGTTCGGTGCAACTCAATAAAGCACCGCTAGGAAAGTGTACAAAAATAACTGAAACCCTCTTAGAGGAGCAGTTTCGATCTGTCGAGCAAATGTATCAGTTGAACATCACAATTGAAAGGGAAAAGTTGTCCAGTGTGCATATTTTCCAACACTCTCCCACCAAGTGACAGTGAGGTAAAAATATACCTAATCAAATGATTCAATGTTTCTGAAACATTTGACGTATCACTAACCAGCACTCTGGTACGAGGACGACGGTGAATGAAGGTGGACAACCCAACCTCCGATTTCACTTTCAGCCTACCCAACGCTCAGATTACACTTTCCAAGTCACGAAAACCCGAGGGGGATTTACGGCAGTCATTCGGTGGGTCCACAGCTAAAGACCTTGTACAATTTGGGATCAACATTCGACATGTTGAAGTTTCATAACTAACCCCAGTACCCTGAATAGACCTTGAGATATAGGAAACAACATGCGGTCCTTCTGAAACTTCTCGAGCAAGCTAAACAGACGGATTCTCGAATGCAGTCCGATTGCTGACCGGAAAACTCTCTTTGTCGTCGTAGAATGGTAGCAGTTCCATTTATCTAATTGGTACTGCGTGTCCTAAAACATTTTCCAGTTAAGTTGTCGCAAAAGAAGATACTGTACATATCCACAATATAGCGCCAAACTGAAGCTCACTATTCGGATCCTTTTTAGTGGAGGTTCTAGTTCGTGAGTTGTAAGCTAAGGAACTAGCAGGAAGCAGACATATCAGAAAACGATAACAACACAACTTAAAGGTTCTCTCAAAATATGCACTTACCAGTTTGGACACAGTGAGACGAGAATGTCATAGCTAACTCATCACTCATAAAGCGGCAAGGGCATGTACTCAAAAACTGGAAAATCTGTGAAATATGTGTGGGTTGATAAGAGATGAAAAAACACGTCCATATCGATTCTTACAACGCAAGAACCAATCGAATCGAATTAGCGGAAACAACAACATTACAAATAAGTATCATCTACAACATAAATCCACTACATGAATATACCTTTCAAACGCAGAAATCATTGTAGGTTAACCTACTGAAGACTCCCGAACATGCATGTGCACCACTGATTATGTTTAGTATTACGGTGGTACGAGTAGCGGATAATGCATAGTGGTTTCCGTCAAACGGATTAGGGTCATGATACCAAAAGCTTTTCGGATGGATAGAAACCCAGAGAGAATCTGAAGGGTAGTTGCCGGCAGAATCTAAGCCTAACTACATCCTACCAGCCACGTCCATGGCCATGGATCATGCAGCATCTTGTTTCGGACCGTTGTGGATAAACGAACGCAGATTCTTAATGCCCGAGCGATTCCGATCTCAGGATCCAGTTTGTCATCTCAGGCCTGATTCTGAGGTCATGTACTCTTTTAGCAGACATGAGTGGTGCCCAGATTGGGCACTCCTGGAGGCCAAATGCTTGTTACCGGCCCTATCGTGTCGATCCCAAGGTGACGAATTTGTCTAGGTGTTAGGGAAATCCACTTTTTCGGTTTGAATCCGCATCCTTTCTCGAAAATTCTATTTTATCTAATCAGAATGAGCAGAAATCTCATGAACAGTCGAGAGGTAACCTTCGCTAATTGTTCGACCTTTATTCCGTTATACTCATTGGTGGTGTAGTGATCTTAACTATTTTTTTGATGACTGCCCTTCTATATTCTGGCTCTAGAATATTTGTGGGTCGCTATGTGCCATATAAATACGTTGCAACTTCCTCCTCTTTACACACCTTGTTGGAGCGGAACAGGGTTGCTTTGTGCAACCGTCTTTTGGTTTGTCTTGGAAGCAGTTAACGGGACAACTGCTTCAGTTTCCGAACCAAGATTTCGCCTGTTAATTATCACTAGGAGGAGG
This sequence comes from Paragonimus westermani, assembly GCA_008508345.1. Classification (NCBI taxonomy): domain Eukaryota; kingdom Metazoa; phylum Platyhelminthes; class Trematoda; order Plagiorchiida; family Troglotrematidae; genus Paragonimus; species Paragonimus westermani. The sequence goes on from QNGE01000376.1 coordinate 30,098, forward strand.
AGCCGGTTTCTGTCAATCACATTACTCTACTGTATACGAACCAGTGTATTCTTTCGAGGGCTTACAACACTAGGTAAAACCAGGTGTCGTAAATTATAGTGTAGTTGATGAAAGATCGTTTGACGTGTTGCGAGCAACTTAAGAATTGTTCCAGTCTAAATGTGACGGTCAGAAGAATATAGAAACTCTCTTCTTCGTTGATCGATATGGTTTCTTGGTAAGAAAAATGTACTCCGTCGAATAAGGACCCGGTAAGCTTGAATAGTTAGCTCAAGTCCTTGATGCACCAATGAGTTGAATGTTTTCCAGAACACTTCGGAACAGAACAAGTCAGACACTTCAGTAATCAAATTGTCCCATTCACTACGGACATTTGCACACATGACCGCTGACAGGCATATGGCAGCATTAGATGTGTCACGTTAACCGCATCTTCTTACTGGGAAACGGCAGTCCGGTAGCTAACATTTTAGCTGCTGTAAACCAAAAGCCCTTGATAATACAGCCGTCGTTAATTTGTTCCATTTGAGTAATGAGCAGTCTTCTTTAAAGGCTTTCCGATTACAAGGACTAAAAATTAGCTGGGCCGAGAACAACACGCGCACATAAGGTTTGGCGACATACTTAGTTTGGTGGTGTGTGTGTGTGTTTGTAATGACTCCGCAAGAGGTAGGCAATATGAGTTTTATGCGTCGCCTACCAGGTAATTTCGAAAGAAATGAATTTTTATATGCCACATTTACGCGGCCGCTTGACCCACCGGTAGCCCAGTTTGTGGTCATTTATGACTGCTCCATCGCCGAAGTTACACCCTCTCACTCTTCACCTTGAGTCAGTCCAACTCGCGTGAGCTAATGAACCACTTCGGTAACACAGAATTCCTTTTATCTTGCTTCCTCGTGAGATCCGTTGCACACATACACACGCACTCACACAGCAAGTGTCGGGAAACGGTTTTGTTTCGCTCATAAAATTTTTCGCCGCAATCGTAACAAATGCTCACCCGACCTGATGTTGAATAACCGTTGGTGAACCAAAAGCCTCGTCCCGGGTTAAACCGGTTTGTGTCACTGTGTTTTCAAGATTTTAGTGCCTTCGAGAGGAAAATGACAAAATATAGCTTTGTGCATTCAGACTGATGAATGCAAACTAAAAATTAAATATCTTGAATATCTTTGTTTATTTCAGCGTACTTGTAAAGAAATTTATCGCTACCAACATCACGTTCATCCAGCTCACAGTATAATAGCACAGATGCTTCTCGAAGTACTTTTCTAAACAAATCGTAAATTGCGTGTGCATCGATAACGGTAGAAATACATGCAGACTAGATTGCCGTCGGAACAGGACCCTTAGTATATATTCGACCTGGAACTTAACTGCAGTCGTCAGAAAAGATGGTAGGGTTCTGGTGAAGTCATCGAGCAAAGCATCCACCTTTCTTCACCAAAAGTTTGGTTTGCTCATCGGATCTAACTGTGACAAATCAACCGTCCAGTAGCTGGCTAAAGGATACTCGAAACAACTGTTTCCCTTGACCTAATCTGACAAATCACATCCCACCACATCAGCGTCAGAGCCCATCATCTTCATCGTGAAGATTAAGAAATGTTCATCTGGTTTGTCCTCAATCAAACCGTCTAACTATTACTTTCCTATAAAAGATACCACTCCTCCTACAGCCATCACCATAGTGTTAAAACAACAGTAAGTCTGAGGCTGATTCAAACGTAGGTTTGGTCAACAGCTGATTTCCTGAAGTGTTTCCATCATGCTTTCACTCGTGAAGTTTCTGTCTGAATTGCTCAATGAATTCGTATGGTCAGTCAACTCATCTGTACGTTAAATATTCACCATACTAGATACCGGTGACCGTTTCTGTGGAGGCAGGGAGGTTCCCGCAAGCAAATAATCAACTAAAGGCCGTCATACAATTTAGAGCGAGAATAAAGATTTCGTTGATTTTGCTGTTCTCGATAGATCTGGTTCGTCGTCCGTTACAAATATTATGTTCAACTTTGTATAATTATGAACCTGACACTGATTTGAGGAAGTGCAAATGGATATATCATTCAGTGACACTAATAACTATAGTTCTGACACTAAAAACTTCGGCATTTTTCCACGTGCGGTGTTTACAAGAGCTGGCTTGTCTTACATATGCATAGAATCAATGAGACTTTTGTTTTATTCGTTGGAAATTAGATGTCTATGCATGAGATACCTTTTAACTGCGTCGCTTCCAGTCGATCCGTATGATCTGTCTTTTGTTGTAAATGTCAGTTGCAACGATCATTTCTTCAAGTTGAACTAAGTAGTAAATTCTTGTCATACACACGGCACGCCAAAGATCCAATGTTTGGGAATCCAGCTTTCTACAAATCGACTTGGTCTCGAAAGGTCGGATTTTCAAATGATAATCAATGTGATCTACCATTTTGTTAGTGCTGCTTATTGTCTCTTGAGCATAGGTACTTAATTGCCTTTGCAATAGCGTTGACTCACTTAGGAATTCTTGAAGACAACTGCTCAACTCATTTTCCCATCATACTTGAGGGGCATTATTTTTCAAAATTAGGGTGAAAACCAAAGACGCTAATTCTTTGTATTGTGAGAAATTTCGTTCCGTAGATAAGGTGTTCAACAGTGGCCAGACCATCAAAGCTGATACCAACCAAAACAGGTTCATCTTCAACAAGTGCATTCAGAGGGGAAAAGATTTTCTCTTACTAATGGTATCTGCTGAAAGAAATGCCCTGGAACCACAGCGGATATGTGTTTTGGGGTTCCAAATAAGCACAGTCTCCCCTAAGAAAAAAACGACTGGGATAAGCCGGACTGACTTTCATGATACTTGAATTCCGGCCAAATCACTGAAGTCCATAAATCGATTCGTCGGCTATCTTCACACATCATTTTGACAAGCTTAATCTTGATCTACACTCCGTTACGGAGCCCAGCCTTGTTGGGGGAGAGGCAGTGCAGTATATATTGAAGTAAATTTCCGTCCCATTCTTAAACCGCGTTCTTTTTTGTTAGGCTTCATTACATCTCCAGCGTGTCCAGTGAACCCATATACACTCATCCAGCGTGCGTTAATGTTAATATTGTCAATTAGGGTCATACTAATACTACGCATGAGTTTGAAAGTAAATACTTCGAGCAATGGACTAGATCGGGTAGAGGCAAACGTAGCTAGTTAGCCACAACCGAGCTACCTGAAGATCAACGCATGAAAGAAATTGGTACGAAACATAGTGACAGAGAAACTTGCAACCAACCAGTGAAGATACATCGTCAGAGCGGTGTCAGTGGCTTTCAAATACACATGGACTATATGAAGTATACACGTCAGGTATTGTGTAACAGTTGAATGCAAACTGGTTACGACACTGTCTCTGACCGCATCGGACTGTCACATAACAAAACACTTCGAAAACTCCTTGGCGTTACTCTGATAAACGTTGGTGCATAGTAAACACGGCATAAAGTTCAGCGTTAAATACTCCAAGTCAGCTATCCACTAGCTAACTATGTATACCTTTTTCTGATATTTGGAGGCGGTTGTCAAACGCCACTGAACGCACCAGAGTTGACTTTTTAGGCCCACATTAAGCAAGTCTTTCACAATTCGAGAAGACACTTCCTGACTCCTACATAAACAATGCGTTAGATTATATCTTCAAGTTCACGTACTCCATCAGAATCCTGGAGCACTTGAACAGATGAGGGCAGGAATATCTGTTTAAATGATGTCATGGCCTTCAAATTGGTTCTGCCAGTAATGAGACTATCCTGCTACTGCTAGAAATCGGGCACGAAACAAACCCGATAATCGTCTCTAAAATAACTCGTAAATTAAAACCATGAGGAGTGTTTCGTCTCTAATTCGTGTGAACCATAAATACCGTGCTCAGGAATATAAGATGGCCAGCCCCGCATTGATAGGGTAGGCGTATATTTGAATTAGGTGGGGTTCATTTTTCCTGCATAGCTGTTACAGATTCCGACCATGCTTAATAACGCTACTGAGGTTGTCGTCTGATTTTTGGCCTAGTTCCCTCGATTTCAAGCTTTACATGTGCATCTCTCTGTTTAGGTTAATCATTTCTGCAATCCCCGTTGGTCTGAGAAATATAATCGAACAAGTGAGCAGTATTCCCGTCCAATTCACTGAACGCATCCCTGTCCACCACACTAGTGTTCACAGCCGCAAAACATCAGACAAAACTTGATTTGTCAAAGGAACCTTTGGAGTGAGAATGAATTGGCACTAAACACCGTATGTAATTTGTGAGCTGTTTTAAGCTCATGCTCAGGTCGAAATGAAGAGTCAGTTTAGTCGGTTCTTAACCCTATGGCTATGCAAATAAAGTGGAAGGTAGCATAACGCTGACATAACTAGGGGTGGCGGATTGGGAACCAACGTTCCTACGAGGAAACAATTCAGCTGAACTGGCGGTAACCGCAAGTGGGCATGAGCTACTGATCCATTTGGACACCAACAGGGTTTATACAAGGGTACACCAAAATTCCATCAAGTACACTTCAGCTTGCAAGAAACAATGGTTGAGTTAGTGTGTTATTCGCTTCGGGATCGATCCACCTGAACAATAAAACATACGGAGATCGAACGGGCTACAATCATTGGGTACGGGAAATGTCGACTTTGTTGGCTGCCTTAGAACCTAACTGGATGACCTGATGTGATGTGAAACGTTGGTCGTCACACGATGTCACTCCTCAGCCATGAAAACGCGTCAAGTTTCCGCTCCAGCCATGCGGAAATGTGTCAGAACCGGTTCAAGTGGCGACACGTGACCATCTGGCCAGATAACCTGCGTACTCCCTGTCCGGCTGACATATGTGATGTGTTTCGGCTGCACGCCATCCCTGCTTCCACCAACCATTGCTTATACAACCGACAAAGGGACGAGCAGTTAATTACTTCTTCCAGTCGCATTTCCAGCGCACCGTGATGGTAGTGGGCAAGGCGCAGTTGCAAATATGAATCTATGGTGAACTGCAAGTTAGGCGCGGTGATCAGATCATTATTATACATTATGGGTAAGCCAGTTGCTTGATAATGATCGTGGAATTGACCCGAACCAAAAGATCACAAAAAATCAGAAACTGAAGGAGAATAATACGGTCAGCATCAAAGATAACCCCACAAATAACATCAGCAGGCCTCAAAAATGTGATGTTTGTGTGCGTGAGTACATGTATAGTATATGATAAGTCAAGTGAGACTATCATCACATTTTACTTCGCTTCATGAACAGCTCTTCCCCTTATAGGCCTTCCTCGTGTTCAAGGCGTTATCCCATACTGATTGTACGTTTCTTTCGTGGTTTTGGATATGCCCTCGATGAAAAGTGATTGGTGAGCTAAAGCGACCAAGCACGCTATTTGCAAAAACTGGGCTATTGTCTTGGGGAGCATTTGCAGTGCCTTATAATAAGTTAACATTGTAGAAAATGGTATACTCCACCCACAAGCGGCAACCGTGAATAAAAGCGCCCACAGATTCCTTTAGTACCGTCCCAGTCGTTTTCTATAGATTCAATGCATAATACAGGTCAGTGATTAAATTTACTACCAGTCCGATAACTAATGCCTGTATATACACTTTAAGCTTGTTGTAAATGTGCTAGGATATTTTCCTTTCGGGAGCAAACCTTCTGGCTTAAATCTGATGAGAGGGCTTTGTTGCTTGGCGCTCACTGTAGCTTCGGGGCATCTTACTGAGTGCAAACAGATTTTCACTGAAAAACAGATACATAATATTTCTGTCTGTCGTACATATATGGAGGTCGGTGCAGCGACATCGCACGAATACAAAATTAGATTGTTAAACAGGAGCCAACAGTTAGGTAGAGTTGAGGCTACATTGTTCATCCCATTTTTGATTTTGAGGCGACTTTTGACTAACGCCTAATGGACTGTGCTGTGGCTTAGTTCAAGGCATGGAATATGTCGCAGGCTGACCTCTACCAATACGTGGGCAGTAGGAATGAGAAGTACTACTGATGCAACAGCTACAACCTAGAATTCCTTGCATCATCGACGCATATTACACTTCAGTTATTTCTTGCCAGGTGAGTGACTAATCTGCCTGGCAGCTCGTGTCTCATGGTCGCACCTTCAAAAAGTGTGTCAGTACCGGATAATCCTCTATGACTGATGAGGCGAATCATGGGTTTGTCGGGTGCCTGTGTGCAGGTTATTAATCTCCAGTGGCATGTTAAATGTACAATCACACGTGCGTCTAAACAGGGTTTTGTGACCTGGAACGCAAGCTATTTTCGGGAGTTTGTTGTCAAGTTGTCGTACGATTAACCAGTTGTGTCCAACGCGTTTTTAGAGCCGATCTTAACTGCTAACATGATTCAACCTGATGTCAATGGAAATAAGATGTGAGTTGACCACTGTCTGCATTACTCCAATAGCATACAAAGACTAATGTTATGCATGCCATTAGACGTGGCGAGGCGGATCTGTAATAGTGATGTTTTGGATTGTCAACAACCACGCCAAAGTTACACGTATGTAGAAAACCGCCAACAGATAAAATTTATGACTAGCTACCAACGTACAAAATAACTTATAACTTGCATTAGTCACATGAGTCGCAGTGTTACAACGGCCATACAAATGAGGCATTTCACATTCAACCTCCGTGTGTCGTAAACATCAAAAGTTAAATATTTCAAAATGCTTCAAAAATAGACTCTAGCAGGTCCAATGTTGTGCGGGTAATTTGCAATGAATCGCGGCTCCGCGACCAGAGTTTACTGGCTCCAATGGATGATAGATCAAGCCGGATGCGTTAGCTCAACAGAACGACGAAGACAAACCGGCAATAGAACACCGGCTGCTTGGCCACTAAAACTTACGCTTGTGGGAGGTGACGATCAGTGAAATATGCACAATTTTGGAAGGAACAAAGATGAACTAGGGGCCTGTTCTTCCTGTTACACCACAGCAGACGGTGAAGGCTGCCAAAGAACTGGTCTAAACTCAATTTTTCGCCACGCACGGCAGTTCTCGAAAAAGATCGACATCTAGAAAACAAGCTGGACACTGGAGCGTCCCACATGAAGTAGAATTTTAACGGCAGAAACCTACTTCCTCATGGCACAGCTGTCGTCCATTGTGACAGATTTGGTGTGCAGACCTCGTATGCAAACTCAACTCGATCAGAGTTAATCCCCTCACTCGAAATCCCATATGGGTTTTTGATCCAACTTTCTTGCCGGCGCTTCCTGTCAGATATTCCGGTACAACCGAACCTGCTGTGTTGATGTCCATAATCTCTACAATTCAGGCTGACTACACAGGCACTTGTGCGTCATTTCAAGTTGTTGGTAACGTCGTAATATCTATGGTCTAAGTGACCTAGGTCGAAGTTAGGTGATTCTTCATCCCAATAGTTTTGCAGCTTGTGCCTTCCTCAGGATGTCTGTGATCCTTCAATATACGTTGTATAATACATGTTACCGGAAAATTTACATTACATACAGGCAGCTGAATCACTAGTAAACAACGGCTGCAGGGTACTCTCAAGGAATTTGTTGTTTAGCTTGCAAATGGAGTCCACTGACAATCTATGCATGGACAGATCGACGCTGGCCAAACCGATTACTACGGTTGTCGAAACGCAACTAAATTCGTGACATTTCGTTGGTTTGTTTATCTTTGCCCAATACAAGTTTGATTTTTCGCTAACATATAGCTCAAAAGCACTGGCTAAACATATGTTGAGTTGACGTCATTTTCAAATACTAAGTCGGTTATTTCGTTATTAGGTTTTGTGAAATCATCAGAAGAAAAATGTGGACATGTTCTGACAGCATGCATTTTTCCGTTCTTCTAATGTTTAAAATCAAAACCTAGTTAGCCCATAATTTTCACATTCTGTACCACGACCCGGGTCTTTATGCCAAGAATATTAACAACCTTGAGGATCAACTGAGCATACTAACGGTTTTATTCACACGCTACTTTCGAAAATACTCTAGTTAAGTGATTACTTATATATTGTTGCCAAATGGTAATCCGACTTTTTGGGACTTCATGGCTGGTAAGTTAACAGCCAGTCGCTGATTCTACTTTGGGAAAACAGTCTCCTCACGACTACAAGGCTTATGTTAGTTGTTACATTAGAATAAAAACAGAACCATCAGACATAAATTACGATAAGGAAGTGTTAGGTCATTTTGAGGGTGAAAATCACCACCCACTCTAGTGTTTTAAACTGAAGTCCTATTGTTGCAGTAACACAAACAAAAATTCAGATTTAACAGGTTGGAAGAAAATTTCAATAAATTAATACTGCTAACGTTCTCTGACCACTATGTAAGACAGACTATGCCACCGTGTTCCTGTATACTGTCATACAACAATTACATACATACAAGGTATGCGACCACTCAGTATCCTGGCAATGTCTTCTTGCTATCAATGCAGCAGTGCTTACTAGAATCCAGTAGACTACAGTGCATCAGAATGACATAAAAGAAGTCCAACATATGTATGAAAAAATAGAGGACAGAGTAATGTGAAGTAACTAATCGCTTCAAACTGCCCTCTTATGTCCAAATGAATAACGCAGCGTTGGCCAGTTGTAGAGTTTAGATGTTCTGACTGCCGGTCACGTGTGAACATCCAGTTAACGGTGTAGTTGCCTGAACTACTTAGTCAGTGGTCAAGATTGGAACTCATTCTAAAGGCTAGCCTTATATTTCCCGTTTGTTACGCACATGTCAGTTTACGAAGAAACAAACTAGCGGAAGTGGGGAAACGGAGGACTTTAGCCTCATGCGGGATGTAGCTGATCACATGATGGATTACCAGAAGACTTCGGAGATTCACATATGTCACCACTCGCAACTTGGCGAAATCAAAGGATATCAGACAAACGAACCAAAGAAGATAGCGTAAAAGCTCACCAAAAAGAGAGAAACGATCATTACTACACTAAGCTCTCAAAGTAGTAAGATGAATCACAATATTTTATCTACATACAAAATATTCCCAAGAACCGACGTTAAGTAAACATAAGTAACCGAAAAACAATTCATAAGATGAATAACAAATAGAGCCACATGTATTCTGGATGAAAATTCACTGAAACTGTTTCTCGTTCGCTAATGAAGAACTAATCTGGATGAACTTGAATCATGGCGACAAAATTAGTGAGATCGCCTGACACGATTTTTCACGAACGGAATTTCTGGTAGTAGAACATAAGTTAGTGTAATGGGGACAAAGTCGGCCATTTAAGTGAGTGAACTGAGAACACTACACAACAATCATCACGTCTGGCCTTACAGATGGAGTTCGGAGACTTTCTTCTCGAACAACGTTTGCTTAGCTGGTTACTGAAATAGAATTTAACCGCCAGACAATGTCCCAACTAACAAGTCACATATAAACGGGATGTAACTATTTCTCTAATGTTGAACATTTTGGATCAGTTGACCTGCGATCCTGACGTCACACGCATAACAAATTTATAGGGCTCATAAACTTGTCCAGTAAACAATAGGGGCCACTGTGTACCTGTCGATTATTGAATAAACTACGGCTCGTGGGAGGACATGAATGGAGTTTCGTTGGAACGTAGCACAAACCTTTTTCCAAAAGGCGACCTCTCGACAAGTCGTGGTAGTGAAAAAAATAGCCAAAGTATATTGTGTTTCACCCCTTGCAGATCAGTACAGTATATTAAGTTGTCCTCACACTTTTATCATGCCCACTATTCCAGTCTATATGTACAATTTATAATAATGCATGGTGGGTTTTTGAGACAAGGTGACACCTTTAACTGAATGCACAGAGTGTAAACATATTGTACCTAAAGCTCAATTTAATTCGACCAGTTCGCCGACCTCCTATCAGCACTCCTTATTCGTTAGCAAATATTCGGAAAAAATGCAACATGCAGCCTCCTGTTAAGATTTTTACGTCCTTTTCAGAAGGTGGAAACAGTAGGTTTGACTATAGGGGAGGTCGTGCAAAAAAAATGTCGTTGCCGTAAATTTTGCTGATAGGTAAATATAGTTTGGTCAGCACATCACTCGCGTATCGAGGTCATAGCCTCCAGTGAACGATTGCCAGGAAATTCATTGAACTAACCCATACATAGTGGTAAAAGCAGTTAACAACGTCATAGGACGTTTTAAGGATATTCTTTTTCTGAGACAGAGATCTATTACGACCCTACAAATACTGTTCACTGAATCTTTGGCAGCCGGTTCGATTCGTATTCCTCCAGATCGTCTGAATTAATGGTACAACCTCCCAATATAGGAAATCGCTATCGCAAGGCAAGAGACTTGCCTAGATAACATCCCGGTATCCGAGTGTTGGACTACCAATGTTTCATCTATCTGTTTTCACTTGCCTGTATAGCAACTACTTCGAAACCCGCTTACCTCCCATTATACGGACATGTCCTAGGCAGTGAGGTTGACTGTGTACCAGCATCTCTTCCATCTCGTCCATGTCCGCTCACCACAATGCCTCAGTATCGACAACAGTGTCCGACCACTGAAAACCCAAGATGGGCCATAAACATTGCACATGGAAACTGCTCAGATACTGCACACCTATTTGATACACAGCCCAATTTTTACTGGCTAACAACAGCGTAGGCAGCAACACTTAACGGTAGACAAACAGATTAGTGTACATCTCGATGCAACGGTTCACACAGACACGCTTCTCGAAACGGCCGATAGCAGCGTTGGCCTTCACCACACGAGCTCTTAATTCGCAGTTTACGGACAAAACTTCAAACCGCTTTTTACCCAGGTAACGGAAATCTGCGCAATCGTTCCTAAAGTCTGCAATGGTGTGGATCTTAGGCTCGTGTGCAAGAACATCACACCCATCCGGAGAAAGTTGATATGCAAATCAAATTTGGTTGGCCGAGCCAAGATAAACGTGACCAGCGGTTGGAGTTCATCTTTCCTACGTGCAAATAACGTACTATCGCCTTCGAACAGAAGCCTGCGCGTCGTCAAAGTAAGCAGACAACTTGGGCAGCCAAAACATCGAGTCTTCAGCAAGCAGCCGTCTGCACTGTACTCGACTCCAACACTGTTCGCTTGGCTCCGAAGAACAAACGTTAACATTGCAAACAAATAGAAACTGATTATGCTTGTAGCAGACGGAGCCCTGATTCACGCCAGTCACAATGTCGAAATCCCCAGAGGTCGATCTACACTGCTGTGTTTTCGTTTTCCTGTCTGCACGCAGTAGTTCAATTAAATTGGCGAAATTACCTGGATATCCAAACTTACAAAGCACCGTCCACAGTGCATCATGGCACGCGGAATCAAACACCATGATGAACTCCACAAACACAACACATAGAGACCGGTTACATTCACGACTTTTCTTCCTGATTTGTCGCGAAGCGAACACGATATCAGACTTTCTGTGACACACCTGCTGCTCCTCGGGAACGTTCGTCTCCAAACCACAAGCACTGAGTCAATTTAGCCTAAGTCTTGGTAGCATCCTTCCAGTGCAGCTTAGAAAACTGGTGTCCCGTTAACTGTCTAGCTAACTTGCTACCCCTATTTGTAAACCAAAGTATGATCACAGTATAACCGAAGCTTTGAGAAACTACTTCCCGACACCAGACGGAGCGAAGCACGTTCCAGAACTCGGTCGCAATTCTTCAGAATTCCCCTGGAAATTCATCTTCGCCCGCAATTTTTCCGTCTCGCAGTTACACGATAACTATCTGCTCCTCTGCAAATCTGGGGCTAGAGCGAATGAAGCAGACCGTGGTAGACCGCTGTCCATCTCCCGAACAGTGGTGGCAGGATAGTTTGGTGAGCCACCAACGTGCTTACGCCAGACTTCCCTGAAGTCATCCGGGTGGGTGGACGAATACTCTGTCTGCATTAATCAGTGGTTTGATAGACTGTAAGGATGGACCGAAAGTCTTAGATGAGCCGTAGACCTTGTGATATTTGCGACCAACGTAGCCTTACATCTGCTCATCTTGCTTCCTCTACCAACCGTCCTTAAATCCTTGAACACGTCCTGCCAACCGAAGGCGAATACACTGGAATGTCTCTTTTTCTGACCCATCACTAGGGTCCTTTAGGAGGGCGTTAAGCTGCATTCTCCACCGTATTAATTTGGAAATAGCTGCACTGTTATCGTTGATCCATTTCTGGCACCTCTAGTGCCTGTTACCGATTGTCTCGGCGGCTGCTACCATGATTTGTTCCTCGACATTTAGCCACACATTCCCGGAAGTAGTGGTTAAACCCGCGTCTTGTAGACCAGTGACAAGTGTACTTCGAAAACTAGTCACTGCTTTTGAGTTCTCTAGTCATTTTACGTCCAATTTATTCTGTTTTCCGAATAACCTTTATAATAAACAAATTTGCGGGCAAGTTGGTCTTCACTAGCCTGTGGTCAGTGTCATATTCACCTGTGCGCATCACTCGTGTGTTAAGCACTCAAAGAGACGGTGTTGGTCACTTCGTGAATGAGTCCACGTCGTGATATTTTCCGCACCCAGCTGCAGTCAAGTGCTTATCACGGCCAGTTCATAAGTGGCACACAGGTAGAGCAGATAGTCACTGTTCTCGTCCTCTGCACCAACGTTGTGCGGTCTGGGGACTCCCAGCCAGGCTGTCGAGTCGTGCCCCAACTCCTACTCTCACTCGAAAACTGTAGAGAAGCTGTCTTGCTGATGACCTCTCTTTCTCACTTGCAGCTTGGTTGTTTGGTTAAAAGGTGTAGGTACCTTGGTTTTGAATGCTGGGATGTGGTTAGTTCGTTTCCGGTCCTCTTCTTTTTTCCTTCACTCTTCCTATTTAAGGTTTGCTTTTTCCTCATGTCTGTGTGGCAGTTAAGCATTAGTTTGAACCACTGATGTGGTACTATGTTGTTGTTGTTGTTGTTGTTGTTGTTGTTGTTGATGATGATGATGATGATGATGATGATGATGATGATGTAGGTTGAAGTCACCCAGAAAGGACACTTAGTCACTTGTCGTGCCAGCCAAATTGTGGCGGAAAACTGACCACAGGGCTGGTCCGATGTGTCATAGACCTGACTCCTAGTTGGACCATAAACATTGAAAAATGTGGCAGAATTGCCTCAACCGAATAGCAGCTACAGAGACATGGCTCGATGCCGTGCGGCTCGCCTATCTTCAAAGGATTGGGGCAGTAAGCAACAACGAAACGGACAACCTCATCCCGAACACTGTTTACTGTTTAACCTACCTAATAGAGTGTCTGTCCACTGACTGTTTTCTCTGAGCTTATCTTGGTCTGCAAGCCTTGTTTCACCCAGGGTTGCGAAATCGATGCCGTAGCCACTCAGTTCCATGGTACGCCGTACCACTCTTTCGGTGGTACATCGATCAAGCAACGTACGCACATTCCATGCCTGAATGGCAGCGCCTTGCGTCCGCGCGCATACTTCAAGCTGATAAGTGGGAAATATAACTGAATATCTGACTCAACCTTCTGACCTGTAGCACAAAAGGAAATAGGATTTTCCTGAGATCTCGATCCGAAGCCAAGGACTGAAAAGTATGACTCACTTAGCAACAAGAGCTACCTCAGCAAGGGAACTCAATGAAGAAGACGTTGACGACTCATTCCGACTACTGTTATGTGCAACAAATGTATTGTAAGATACGTCAAGCTTTCGGCCGTACAAGATAACACGCGTGCGGTCACTTTCAACCGCTGGGTGATCTAAGTTCTCTTGGTTTGAGGGTGCCTGTAATAATTCGCACCATAAGCGGAATACAGCAGTGCCGTAACTACAAACATAGCTTTGCTGGATACTCATAGATTTAGGTCTCACTGCTTAAGCACCTCTACGCAGTCAGTTGTGCGACATACAAATCCGAGTGTGATGGTAGGCTTATGCGCTGCTCTGGTTACACCGACTAGAACTTCCGTCCATCTCAGTTCGATCAGATTGGACAAGCCAGACAGTAGCAGCCAGACAAAAATCAACTCAATGAGTAACCAAACACATGTTAGCACATACCAGTTACGACGATACCTACAGGATGCTCGTTCTAAGCAGACCAAATGATCGTGTTATCCACCACAACCCGAATACCAACGCCACCGCTGAAAACACCGAATCTTATGTCCTTTGTGAACCCTCATGTGAGTATCCTGCCACGCACATGGACATTGGGACGGCAGTTAATCAGACGGATCAACGAACATATTTCAGTTTGAGTCAGTAAAATGCATTTGAACACCACACTGTCTTAATTAGACCATAAGAGGTCCAGTCACAAAGAATTAGCTTTATCGGTCGCTTGATAGCTGCTGATATGCAGACCTCAACTGAACCCGTTGCAATCTTTTCATATACGCTATGCAACAAAAGTCAAACTTTTCTCCGCTACGCGGAGGCATTAGCAAAACTCAACTGAAAGCCATTCCTGTGGACATAGGAAGACCTGTTCATCAGCTCCAGATTGCTCTGATAGCTCATGAGCACTGATTTGTAAACACAGATGTTGATTTTGTCGTTTGGCGTCACAATGTCACCTTGTTATATAAATCCGCAAACTGTAGCGTAGACCTGATGAGATGCAGCAAAAGGTGTATAGTAGGTGCACTGGGTCTGGTATCTCTGTTCAACTTTGAGGGAAAAAGTTGTTTTACATTACACTGACAATAAAATGTTATTTAGGATCCAGCCAAAACCTTCCCAGGTTTAATCGATTTGATTGCCTTGGAGACCTCGGTCTTCTACGTACATGAAATGATTGGATAAAATTCAAAAGCGTTCACCTTTGAGAGGATTGATATTGTATCAGTGGAGTGTCGATGGCTCAAAATCCGCCGACACATTTGTGGAGTGCATGACATGCAAATTTCTTATAACATAGCAATGCTCATCTAATCAAAGCAATGTTATAATTTTCGCCATCACCAACGAAATGCATTTCCGTTCATTTCCTAACCTCAAGTATTCTTCACACCCCAGTACAAATTTTTCAGTGGGGTTGGTTCCGTAGCCCATAACTTCTGGAAATTTTGTACACCGGACGTCTAAATGTTGAACTAACGTAAGCTGTGTGTCGCGAAATCAGCTGGACTTAAATTTTCTAGCCTCGTGCTAACTGCCAGTAAACATTGTTTCAGAAAACATGTCTTAGCAGAGCTGAAAAAATGTATATGAAACAGGTTGTTACGGAAGGGGCGATCGCTAAAGAAATTTGTGCTGTTGAACGAATTCTCAAAAAGTTTGTTTAAGTTTTTCTTAAGTAGGAACCGTTGTTGCGTGACGACCGCGGTGCCTCAGATGATATTCTTTTAAAAGTGAACATTGGGAGGGGGCGAGTTTATTGATAATTTGCATCAACATGGAATATTTTTGTCGTCAACCGGGTCAGACCAACTTGTTCCGCCATACACGGTATTTACTAATTTATTTACAGCTGCACCAATATTATCATTAAAAACAGGTTTCCTTTTGCGCCAGCATTTAACCGAATAGCAGAGGGAATTAACAATCAAGCTGATGGCCGAACGAGAGACTGGTCACTGGCTGCAAAATATCACGGCGATATGTCATAACATAAACCCTATCACGTATCTACTTTATTGCCACGCCAATATAAACCCAAACTTTTGGCAATTGATAGTGCCCTGTCAATCGCACAACACTGCCTGGTTTTCTACACAGAGACTACATTCACTCTTTCTGTCAAATTACCTACTTCCGCAATCATTGCATTCAATCGTCGTTCCACCATAAATTGAGATATAAATTCAAATTGCTTTCATTAAGTACCTGATGAGATAAAAACGGAATATTAATATTTCGCAGTGCACTTCCTTCATCCGTATGGATAAAATGCGTAAAAAGAGAAATGATTCAAAAAACTGAATTCCTGTTGATAGGTTGCTTTGACACGGATGTCACGACCGTTACAAATTGAACATCACTCGCGTTTGGTCGCAGCCCTCGCATTCATTCAAGCTTTCCAAGCGGTCAGTTTCGAAAGGAAGCACAAGATTCGGCGTTTGCCTTCAATAGGGTATATTTCCAACCTAGCCGGAGGCTGCACATATGCCCCTGAGTTTGTTAAATCAGTATCTTATCTCTAATGATAACAGTGTTAACTCCACACCGTAAGCTTCAAATGACAATTAACCCAATGGTCAAATGGTTCAACGTTGTTAGCATGAAACGTATTCTGTGGATGTTGGCCAGTTATTTCCGAAGTTTCTTTTCGAGAAACATTTCAATCTTTAGATGAGTTTAAGTTTTGTTTTGATATATCCTTGTGCACCATTGGTAGTTTCTTCGGAGAATTGATACTTTGTGCAGAGTATCCATTTTAGTTTCGGGGAATTATTCCATAGACAAAAAGGCTTTATAGCAATATGCCCAACAGTGCTAGATATATTTTCAGCGGTAGTTGAATTGCAACTACATGCTGTTATACCATTTAGAAGATGTCTTGATTTTTACCGCCAACGTTAAAGTTGTTTCACCTTTGGATCTTTTGTATTCCCTTCATTCTGACCATTCTGTTTCCCACGAAGAAACAGACGACAGTTTGTCTTTCCTAGAAATTTCACTCAAACTGCAAAATGACTCCTTAAAACGCTCAGTTAACCACAGAGTCATTTAGAGCAGACAAAACTGTCAGTTTTTGTCTTTTGTGCACCCATTACTTGCAAACCAGGCTTCATGTGAACCCTATTTCAGAGAGACCGACAAATCAGCACCGATGACTACTTACAACGGGAACAGGACTGGTCAATCGGGTTTTAGTTGCAAGCAGGCATCCAGAAAATTTCGTTGACTTTCACAGCGAGAAAAGATTATTCAAAACTGCTGTGTGTACGGTTCCTAAGACACATGTCTTTCAGAGCCTACCTTACATAGGTGACATCACAAGTGAAATTGAAAATTACAGTCTACCCTAACCTGTCTTAACCTGCGGCTGAATTGTAGTTGGTACTCACAATTAAGAGTACTACCCACCTTGTTCATAAGTTTGCTTACGACTGCGCTGACGTATATATTGAAGGAACATCGATGACTAAATTTATGCCTAGGTGACTGGTATGCCTCATGACGCAATAGAAAATTGGAAAAGAACAAGTCAACTGAAGTCCCACCTCGTCTGTTACGATACCCATAATGAAAACACGGCATGTTGCTGACTTCCACAACTCGTTCGGCATGTTACTGCCCAAACGGAATGCAAAGTTGCTAGCGATCTTCGAGGCAATGTTAGTAATGCTCACCGTTCTGCTATGTGCACAAACACTGTTGACTCAAGCAGTTTCGTGTAAATCCCAGTGATTGACTGTTGAAACTGATGCTGTTATCCGAATATCTTAAATATTCTCACTTCTGGGGGCAATAGCAGTTACCATATGAGCAGACGACGTTATCAAACGTACGCGCATTGACCTTGATTGTGATTGGATTGAATTAATGTGTGTTGTTCTCACTCTGGTACAGGTGTACGAGGCACGCGATCTTGTCATTCAGACATATATACTGATCTGAGGCTCGAGCAGTCTTTATTCTCCTTGCCTCTTTGGATGTGTTGGTAAGATAACAGTGGCGACAGAATCGACCAGACGCGTTCATTCTAACACAGGACTTTGACAGACTGCATGAAAATCCTCATGAAGATAATTCAGAAACAGAAGAGAACAGTTAGGAACCTGACAAAAAGATGAAATACTCTTCATCGCACCATTCGAGTCTATCCGGATTATCTAGTATTAACCTAGTCAACACCGTCACGGAACTTCGATGTCAGCTAGGATCAAGGATACCGTTTGAATCTTGGTATAAAAAACATATTTTGGGATACGTTTACTGTGAAATGCGCAGCTTGGGAATACGATGACAAAGTGGAGTTAATAGGGTATAAACTTGGAGCCTTTGCATAGCAAAGATACGCTAATTCAGTTCTATGTCGAAACCAGGCAGATATGAATTTTGTGGAGATGACAGAATGCAGCACAACTATTCAGAACACGTTCGTCACTGTTTCATACTGTGTATAGGTGCTTGACAGTCAGGAACGAAGAATCAGAATGCGTTGTGACCAATGTTGACAGAATCATTTTAGAGCTTAACCGGTTCAACCTGAATAAAATTACAAGGGATCAGTTCGTGCGCTGCCGTTTTCGAGTAAGCCGTAATCACCGTTCTATGTTAAAATCGAGAGCCGCAACCCGTCAAAGCTTGTAAGCTCTTTAGAGATCATTATTTGGCTAATCACAGTGGAATATCAGGCTGGCTAATGTGAAAAATTGGCTTACAATCGAAAGTAATGAGGGCAAGGATTAGATATCGTGGATGACTGCATTTTATACCAACCACATCAAGACCAACTCATCTTTCAACCGTCAACGGAAGCCTTCTACTGCGTGCTGGAAATTTGGAGAGTGAAATGGGAAAGTTTGTCCCCATTAATACAGAACTTGTAATCTGCGTGATTGAATGACACATTGGCAAATACGCTGTTATTGCACTAAAAAGATTAATTCTCGACCATGAGGATCTTACGCCCACCACTCCGTCAATCACGCGGAAACACTTGGTACACCTGGTAATGCACACACTAGCAGTTTTCGCAGATCTAGCCACTAAACGCAAATTTGTATCCACTGTTGTCAGTTGTGTTCCATCGATGTTCTAGTTGGATTCTTCTTCGGACATCAATATTACGACACGTTGTTCGTGGAAGCATTAGACTTGCCACAGATTCAGTTGACTGGCAGCCTAGCCCACAATGCTTCTGGCAGTCAAATAAACATTGCAAGAACAAGCTGTACACGATTTTCCTGGTTGCACTGGGTTATATCGTAAACAAGTTTTCACACAATCTGGCTGCAATCCGATGGAAAGGATAATTGAAGCGCTGAGACTGTTCCGTTAATGAATTGCGTTTCCCGACTGACAAATACTAACACTTTTATCATCCGAAGTAAGTATCATTGTGGTGGCCCCCAGCATTCAACGATTACCTCCCAACTAACGGTTCAGCTACAGGCGGAACGCAATTTTAGAGTACATATGACAACAAAGATGAAACCATATCTAAAGCATGACATGAGAGTCGTTTATGACCAATATGATCATATATGTCGCCGCTGTTCAGATTACTAAACAACTTGAAGGTTTAAAATAGGTAGGTATCATTGGCACCATCATCTAATTAGATCGGACAACAAAAACATTTCTCGCGCGAAAGGCAAATCGCCCCCCAGTTGTGCCGACTTTTCTACGGGTTTCCATTATGTACTGAAGGCCCATCGGTACCCTTTACCGGTGACTGTGTACCTGTTCACAAACTCAATGGCGAACTCGTGTTTCCGGAAATTGATTTTTTTAAAGGCTCGTCTGCAAGTTTAAGTCGACCATAAGTTAAAACAAACTTTAACGGTATATACAAAGGAGGTTATATTGCTGCAGTCGGTAAACGTTTGTGGTTGAGTATATTTTATTGACCTTCCAACAAACAAACAAACTAAATCAAAAAAGTTAACCACAGTGTTGAAGAACATTTTAGACACTTAAACAAACTCATGAATGGGTAAAAAACAGTTTGCTTCTCATATCAGCATGGAAAAGTGCTTCTGTTCCCCAAAAATGTAGTCACCTTGAAATTTTTGTTGGCGTCAATAACAGACGGCATCCAGAATCGATGTCACTTGAGATTTGCCTCCAACCAGTGCCACTAATACAATTCAGCCATATTCGAGTATAATTAACTACTATGATAATTTGTACCTGACATGCACACGTATCACACCCCTTTGGTCAACGTAATTTGCATGGATCTACCTGGAGCTGAACATCTGAATGTGAAACAGCCTTTGAATCTATACAACCAAAATTGTCCTCATTACTTCGGAATTACCATCAATTAACAGTGCAATGGCAATTTTGTCCGAATATGGAACAGAATGTGTAATTTTACACTAGTTTCTAGAGGGATCACAGAAATTATTGCTTATGCCTCCAGATCGCCAACGGATTGAAAGCCAAATTAAGATAAAAGAACTAAATTTATTTTTTGTTGTATGCAACCTCCATATAATGATTCATTACCTAAAATTCTTTACGTCAGACTGATCAACAATCTCCGCTAGTCAGTTTCACTAGCAAACAAAACAATTCAGTGCACGGCGCAGAACACCTTCAAAGATGGGTTACTACTCTACTTGGTCATGGTTTATAAGTTTGAACACGTCTTTGTCAGGATTCTGACACGTGGATGTATTGTATTGTTTGATTGTCGCATTAAATGTACGATGAATTGGTTATTGCACATAACAACCCTGAGAAAGAAGCTCACTGCGTGTTTATGGACGCTGTTATGCGGTTACCGTTGACCGCAGATATGACCAAAGATGTCTCTATTGTTGGCGATACTACCGTCTCGTTTGAATCTCCAATAATATCGCGACTGTCCACGCTAATTACTCGCAAGTCGAATCAGAAGACAAGGGCAACGGCCAATTTATTTCGCTCCAAAACATGTGCCATAGGTGGAAGGTACAGAGTGTTTATATGATGCATAGTGACCTACAGACATTCTCGAGTCGGAAAACTGAAGAACGTTCAGAAAGAATAGATCATTAAATGCCAGTAAACATGATAGACTGAAGGGCAAGCAAGCAAAAAATATCGAAGGACACTTCGCGAGTTTTCTGGGAATTTATATAGGTTCGGATTAGACAAAATCTTTTCCTGGTGGAAGGATAGAGTTTTAGATAAAATAAACGGAGTTCCTAGCCATTACCCAAGTCAAACACTATCTAAACGATAGACACTCAGAAAACGTTTCTGTGCCAGCAACGACGTTGTTCACTAGAAATCCCAGATGAACGTCGTCCCCTTAGATCAGGAGTTCTTAATCAGTACCATGAGGCACACTCATGAATAACCAGGATGAGCTCCTTCATAAGCAGTTAATAGCTGACTTGTGGATTGAGACATTCATGAGTTGGTTGGAAGGTACAGTAATTATGCAACTGTTTCAAAGTCCCCTTCACAAGTGGAGAAACAGTTACGGCCGTTCGAGAAGAAACTGTGGAAGAAACTGTTGATTTTGCTGAACCAACCACTGATGTGTTTTTGATCGTTGTTGTTTCTACGCCCGAGCTACTATCAAATAAAAAGCCAACCAGTTAATCCAATCTTTGCTGTCTAAGAAGCCACTTCTGCAAAATAAGTTTATCCGAGGTCCATGTAGTACATAACGGTGGTTAGTTGACACCTAGGGAGTTCTCGGAATTTTTTCAAACCAACGGTATTGTCCATTCAAGAAATTCAGTCAAATGGCCAGGCGAATATTTGTCCAGAAGGAAAATACGAACGACGATGAGATAGTACTGCTCAGACCATATATTATTTACGAGCTTCGGTTTGTACCGAAATTTCAACTTAAATAGCTCGGAGGACAATTTAACGTTATATGCAAACTACTTCAATAGCCAATGTCTAAAGTGGACCAAGGGAACCATTACAGGCAGACGCTGACGGGTTATTTGTGAACAAAGGGTCGGAACTGAGCTTTGGGCCAGACATACCAACCAACTTCACAGAAGGTGCGAACACACTGAACGCGTGAAAATTGATTTAATCGGTCTCTCATATTGGCCGTCAGACGATGCTCCGCAAAGCGCAACTGAGACGACAGAAACAACCACAGACATCAGACACAGTTGCTTCACACTGTAGTTGGCCACTTCAAATGAGGCACTCCTACAGAAGTCGACGCCTTAAATAACTACTCCAAATGAACCGTCGAAAGATGCTCGAAATATTAGAGGATGGTTTTGGAAGCCATAAAATCATCACATGAGCAGACAGCGTTATTAATAGTACACATGTTGGCTTGGATTGCAGATGGGCCCAAGAAATGTGTATTTCTCACTGTGGTTCACCAGGTGGTCCATTGCACGATGCACGCGATTTGCCATTCGGACATATACGGATCTGAAGCTCGGGCGGACCATGTTCCCCGTCTTTCTTAGCGTGTTGGGAATACATCACAGGCATAGTGTTGGTATGACCTAAAGAATAAATGCTATGAGGGAAACATAGAAGATAGTTGAAATAGAGAAACCTGATTGTGGCCTGACCGCGCAGATAAAGATATTGTTCCCGCGGTCAACTTACCCCTGTAACTAACACGATGGTTTGGCGGCATGATGTATGCGGTGTGCAAGATACGTGGGTGGTGGAAAATGCACACACTGGAGACAATTGGGTAATGACATGTTCGGTTTACTCATCCCGTGCTCTATACTAGATGAAAAGAGAAATATCAATACGCAAACGAAGGAAAAATAATATTGCCTGACGAGTTTCATGGAAAGGGTCACAATACTAATGTTAACCGGATTACCGTCAGGACGAATGATCAGTCATTGTCTTGCGGCATCTATTATAACGAGTCTGTGATGTATTCACGGAAACGAAAAAATGTTACTAATTGAACTGAACGAGCAACACACCAAATGACTATTCAAAAACAAGTTCTGATCGCACATGTGCTACAAGGCAAGACTTTTTCATTTACGAGTGAAAAAAAAACAACACTGTGCTCAAATGCTACTAACTGTGACCTATCGACCATCTTAGTTCTAATGGACGACCTCAAATGAACGTTTAACTCTTTCTGGTACACTTGTGTTGCTGCGGAGGTTAGAAAAGATTGGACGAGCTAATAACGTACTTATTCTCGCTACATAATTTCAATGTCTGTGTGGTAAACAACACTTTAATTTCCTATGCACAACCAGAAACGACCTATAGCTGAAGAACAATTGTTGCTGACTCCTGTTGTCGGTTTCTGTTAGATGCAAGAAGACATGCAGTTGTATATTTAAAGCATTGAAGGTGAGTACTAAATGCTCAGGAAAACAATTTTGTTTAGCTCAAGACGATGAACGGCTTTATTCTAAAATATTTCAATTATCAAGCCATTCACAACTACTCAGGTAGTCACTCTTACCTCGGTTCAAAACGTAGGGATTTGGACAAGTCAGAGCTCTTATTTCATTGGTGGGACAAATTGCGCATTTCCTCACCTATCCCCATCCGATTGGCCCAGTTTTACTGTCAATCCGAAGTCTCCATTCCACCCCTTGCTAAACCTTGGCGTATGTGTATAATTCGATCAAAATGAAACAGTGACAGATTGGGTTGTAGAAATCTCCTGGTCTATTCCTTGTGCTGAATAATGAACGCCGAGCTCGCAGCATGTGAATCAGCGACCCAAGTGGTTCAGCCCAGCCCTGTAAGAGAGATTGAAGGTGCATCCTCAGCAAATGAGGAATCTGACAGTGACCCAAATTTCAACCGGAAATCCGATCCGGAAAAATGGATCACTAATAAATCACAATGGATAGCAAATCAGACGAAGCCACAAGACGCGAAATGCGGTAAACCGTTGCAACCGGAATGCACCGAACAAACCGACATAAAGTCGGAATTTCATGAGCCTGTTGGGACAGTGGATACTCAGAGACCAACCGGTGGATTTCAAGGTAGGTCTGATGCGTTGCATAGAAGTTTGCGTTAGAGTGATTTTTTTCAGTCGAAGAAAAGTTAATTTGTGTGTTTTTGGTCAGTAAATCATAAAAGAGGATTGGGAGAATGTGGAGATTCATTCTAAGTGAATTTTCCAATAGCCGGTGGTGTCATCTTTTATAGGCGAAGGTGTACCTATCGGCCGAAATTTACAGCGGTCGGAACAACATGATTACCGCCCAAAAGTGTCATTGGAGAAAACAAAGTACTGAAACAGTATACGGAAGTGATTTTATGGATTGTTTGGTGGGTTTCGTATGAGACAATGCTACATGTGCGTAACAGAATCAAAATGTGAATTTTCCTGTTCTGACTTGGTAGCTCAGCTGGCGCACCGCCTGCGGCTTTTTGTCACGCTGTTTCTGTCACTGGTTCGAAACCAGTCGAAGTCCAGCTTTCTCACATCTAGGTCTGGTCTAAAATAAATAGACAACACATACACGTTCTCACAGTTGGTTCACGTGTACCCACCACAATCTCCTTTCTCAGTTTAACTTGTCTGATAATTGATTGCATGCTGCACTACACATTGAAATATGTATCCCTGTAACCGATTCGGCTGTCAACATAAGACTGGTTGGGTTGACTACTTAAATAAAGACAGATAGACTCGCAGACACAGAGGTGACCAACTTTTGAGCGCATATATCTCACCGTGTCCATTTTGAGTCCAGCGGTCCACGAACTTTTTGAACTTATCATGCACAGGTAATTAGAACGGGGACCCAGCCAACAATCCAATTACTTAACGGCGAAATTTAATCGAACCTGCCACCTTGTTTTTACTATCGTTGTTGACGGGGTGATTTGGCTTGTAAACGTCACCTGTACAAATTTCGTTGGTTCAGCGACCACAATCCACTTAACAATGCATTGGCACTGATAAAGATAATGATTTCCGGCAATAAAAGAGGTAAGTATCCCACATTGAGAACGACAGAGTAGCGAACAAGACTTGTTTTCCGTGTTTGATCATCAGGCTAATTACAACACAATAAATATGAAAACAGTGACTAATGTGAGTCAGATAAACGGTCAATATAGGTTAAGGACGACATGTTTGTTATCAGTTATGTGATCACTGTTCCAAATCATGGGCTTGATTGATTGTGGGCCAGGGGAGGTTAAGTGTCCGCACGAACTTCTTCTGAGCGCAGAGGTCAGGGTTACGCAATCGGGTGCTGATGGCTTATTTTCAGTCCGATACTCCAGTATGATCGGTTAGGTCTCTGCCTGGACTCAATGAGAGTGGATAAGTATGACTAATTTGGAACAGACAAACAACTTCTCACGTAAATTCTCCCAGATCTCATTGTGGCTAGTAAGCACTCCAGTGTTATGGAAAGCTTTAAAATAACTACTGATTTATAAGAATGTCGCTGACATTGACGGTATGATTCAGCCAGCGAAATTTTCATACGCTGACCTAACACAAACGGAAGGTGAACAAACAAATGTGGATTTCATTCTCGTGAAACCTTCCCTCTCCCTTCGAAGCAACGCCCACCATGTAGAAGTGAAGTCAATCGCATAACCTCATCTATTGAATACCGCGTCGATGTATTTAATCTGGCTACGCTTTTCACCGCAGTATGAATTTCAGCGTTCACTGGTGGCGTGTTTAAGCATACAACTTCTAGGTCCATTAGTGAACCACGTTAAAATGGGGAAGTGACAAAATTCTACGGGACAAATATGATCGGAGTTTTGTTAGGCAAATGAGCCGTCAACATTTACGAGTTGACTAGTAGCATGTGGTCATGAGTAAAATGACAGTTTCCGGTAGGTATTTGGAGGTACAGAATGAGTCGACCTAGCCACTGAGTCTCACAGAGACTTAGTCCAATTGTCCATGAAGATACTAAGGTTTGTACATCGTTGGTCAGAATTCAGATGGATTGGCCTTCGCAGCCATCACGGATAATTGGTTTGCTCCTTAATTGTAACTTCTGGTTGCTCATTTTCAAGATTACTCGTACATCTCAGTAATATACAGCCCGTCTGAATTTCCTTAGGCGTGACCAACGGTTCACTGTTAGATGTACAGACTAAATCTTCGAGTTGTGCTTTCGTTTGACTTATTTAAGAATGAGTGGACAGTGTATACTTTGGTTATCTAGTGGCTATCCGACTGAGCGATTTCCTCGATATGTACTGTTATTGACCCATTAGTTAAAAAGTGGTCCGAAATTTCAATATTTACTTGGTCAGATTATGTCGTCTCGACAAAAACGTTATGCAGAAGCGACAAGATAAAAAGAGGCTAACCTGTTTTTGCAAGCCCAACCACTGGTTGTTTGAACACAGAGTTACCGGCGAGTAAAAAATATACCAGATGGCATTAAAACGTCACAGCAGAAACGACTGATCTTTGGGTCATCCAGTCGTTAATGAAAGTAGCATCGATAAGAGTGGGGACAGCTATGTCCGTTTCAAGAGTGTAGCTCGAACATAAAACAGATGTCGTAGTTATAAAATACCAACTCGAGTTATCGTTAGTAGCTACTGTGTAGGTGAGACAAGGTTATACACACAGATCGGCTGACCAATAATACCTTGAATGTTGGCTGACTTATCAGCAGGACACTATCGCCCTAGCGCTTGATTTCATGTGCAGTAAAACTCACAGTTTCCCTAACCATTAAAAACCTCAGAAAGCGTCGGACTATCAGTATAGCATTGTGCCAAATCCGCACCAAAATGGATGTCTTCGGGACCTCGTTTCAGAGCCTGCACAGAAAATTGATAGCTCATCAACTCGCAGCTAGAACAAAAAGTATGAAGAATATCCTCCCAAATCTGACCCCGGCCATATGTACCTGAAGAGTTCGATTGGTAACTAAACTGCTACTTTAGTTCATCGCAAGTAAAAACGTGACTAACAAGTCCGTTTAACGTGTGCTGACCCCAAGTCGAATGCAACAAAATTGTGGCAAAAACAGTTGATACACCTTGAACGCAACTCGCAGATGACCGCACATTTCGCATTCATACGTGATATTCTGCCAGCCTCTTACAATTAGAAGCATCAGACTTGAGTGTCGCTCTTTTCAAAACTCTCCGGTAGCATATTTTCTTGTCAGAGACGAGATTTACGCTCCGCCAACCCATATGAGGTAACCACGCTCACTGTTGAGCCGCTGACCGTATATTGATCAAGAATAACCTATATGTAAATGCTCCGTCACATTCGATTTTGAGTAATGCCCAGAAAATCTTATCGGGCTGGGAATTGTTGTCCTTAGAGTGAACGAAATGGCTTAACAGGGCAGTTACCGTGTCTCCTCTCAGAGCGTTCCCCTATCTGAGTAGTATCCACAAATGAAGGATGTTGACACAACATGACATAAAATGACCGTGCCTAATATGTAGTTAGTGGCGTCAGCCAACACAATTGCTTCGTACGAACGTGACCGGGATTCGATTCACGGTTACCATAAAAATACAAGCTATTGGAGAAGCTGAAATATAGCGGACTTTTTATGAACAAGGTGGCTCGAAATTTTACGGGACTGAGGAAGCTGCGACCACTTGTAAATGATGAGAAACTTACATTAACTTTGTTCACCCACTGCTCATCAGTAACTGGAGTATCGCTCAACAAATTTACTAATTCCCGTATCTTCACATTCAACTAAATGTCCTAATCCTGGAACAAACAAGTGAAGTCACAGGTGCAGCTTTTTTGTATCCCCCAGAGGGGATCTAGTAAACCAAACGTGGAAGAACCAGAACTAGTGTTCGTGAATGATATTTTGGCTGCATCAACTGTGAGCTCAATGATATTGTTATCGACTCGGTTAACTTGTGTGAAGATGCACCGTTGCTCAACTCTAGGAAATAAAATTGGCATGCAGTACTGGTGTGTTCTAATGTCGGACTCCTGGTTCACTGCTGATATTCACTTTACTGGTCCAATTCCGCCGGAGGGAAAATGGGCGTCTCTGCGACCTACCCTAATCACAGTCTCCTGACATTCATGATCATTGGGGAATTTCTGTCCTTCGATAAGTATGATGCGCTCTGGCTTCAATTAACACTGTGTAGTCAAGACACACTCCCAGTGGAGATCATTTGTCATTCATTCGCATGCAACACGTCTGATGGTGGCACCGTTCTCGTAGTCGTGGAAAACTTCGTAGGATAACAACGTTTATCTCATCCTCTTGTTTTGGTTTACTTCAATCTGCACAAAATCAGCTGGTCACCAGTGTCCCCTCCACCTCTGGAATGAGATTCTTGACTTCTTCATCGGTGCTGATACCACGGAAAGGGTAGATAGACACAGCAGCGTCGACGCCGTATAGTTCTGATGACATGCTCTCCGGACTTGACTCAGTCACTACCAGAGTGGACGGAGTGGCCATCGAATCAGCATTCGGATAGTGACCGCTCTTCACTCTTATTTGTTTTTCTCTGTTATTGGTTGCAACGACCAGAAAAATGGCCACAATTCAAAATTTCGGTAGGAAGGATTTTAACAACCACAGAAGCTGTCTCAGTTCACTCCTTCGTGAACATATTTCCGTGGACCAGAACTACCAAGCGTTCCAAAACGGAATTCGATAAGTGAACAACTAACTTACACGGCACCTGTTCTGTACAAAGTATGACGTCTCCTTGAAGACCGCTACCAATTTTTCGCTAATCAATAACTTACAGTTGACTCAGAGGACGTGAACTCTCACTACACACTGCGAATTACATGCGAACAAGAAATCCCTGAACACACTAAGCTAGTACACTAAAGGATCTTAGTGACAGTTTATGTGGACAAAAGCTAATTATTTATGAGTTGACTCCTACTGAGAATAGACAAACCTTCAGCCGCTTCTCTGTGACTGTTTGATGGTGAAAATTTCTCTGAACCCGTAGTTGTTTTCGAGGTATTCAGAAGTAATATTTGGTGTCCTACAATGTTTTGCTACCAAAATGACATTAAAACGTACATTTGAAAAATCCTGCCAACCAGTTCTTGCAGCTCAATTCTCCATACAAGAGCCTGAGGATTTCACATTTAAGACTAATTCACATAGTACAATGCGTTCAGACAAGATCTAGTCAGCGATTCCCAAAGAAGCAGTGTTCAATTTAGAGAAGTCCCTCCACATTTTTTTTCTAGAGAATGAAAAAAGCCAAGGCAACGCCTATCTTTAAAGTTGTTGATCGACCGCCCGTGCCAATCAATGACCACTCAAACTTACTAATACCCACGACAGATAATGGAACTTCAAGTAGAACGAGTCATTCTCAGACAGGTTTTTGAAGGAGTTTTCATTCTCTATTCATCATGACTTGCTTCCTAGCCGATTGCGTGTGACAAACGTGCTTATCCTCGTCGTCAACTCAGCGGAGGTCGACAGCAATGGTCTCGTCTCAAATACTGCATTGTTCGACTTTACTAAGACTTTCGACCATGCCTGACGTGCCCTTCTTGGACACATACTGAAAGCTAATAACATCCAAAGATAAATATTTCAATTTATTGCCTCCTCTCTTGATGATAGAGCTACTGAAGCTAAAACCGAGTCCCATATTTTATTTCCGTTCTTGACGCTTGCAGATGTAACGTGAAGGCTAGTGCTTTATTTCCCATTTCTTAGTTACATCAGAAGCCTCCCGGGCAGTGATCCTAGTACGGCTCTTCTTTAGGCTGATGATTTAAAAGTTATCAGTTCTAGTAATTTATGCTTACTATAGACTGATTTTGATATGACTAAACTCTGACCGAACGTGTGGACTCTCTGTCTAACTGACAGCAAGTATGCACAAATGTCACTTGGTGGAGACTGGTGATGCTATAGTCATTCACAATACACTGAGCACAGTCAACATCACGAGGATTGATCTAAAGAAGGATTTAGACATTTGGGTTTCGTGTGAATTCTATTTCACTTATCATCACCAGATTCTGGTTTAATAGCTTCTGGATACTAAAACAAACTTTCCTCAGCATGAGCCACGCTGGAGTTGTCATTTCTAATTTGCAGACAATTTTGTTCGAATCTGGGAAAGTCTACCTCCAAACAGGAACATATTTTCTATCTAAGGATCGTACATATAGCCGCGTATCGATAAATTTTCTTTCACGGTTACTAAATGCGGCTGAAAACGCAAAATCATTTGAGGTATGTGCCTCATGTGACACAAAGGCCATGTTTTGCTGATGAGTATCAACCGAATGCACTTCCTCAAACTTCGAAGATGCTCAGGTTTAGATAGCTATGCATTCAAAATGCCAACCCATCGAGTACCACCCCGTGCACTCTGGCCCAAGTGTGAAACTCGCTGGTTGCCAGTCATCTCGTGACACGCTAAAATGAATATGAACAATACCAAATCAGGAACTGTCGATCTTTAGCGTCTATCACGGTAGACTCAAGTAAAACGATAGGTTGCGCCAGAAAAATTAGGAAAAGTGACATATCAAGGCGGGTTAAATAACGTAAACAATGGTGTTGATTTACTTAGTTTGTGCGAATGAAGGAAGATTGCTGTAGTGAGAAGAAGACTGTCTGCAAGAAACCGTTTTACGGGCGCTACCCAACTCTTACTGGCAACCCATTTGTACATTCGTAAAGTATGGACACCTTGAAGTTAGGCATCTAAGTTTTGTTGTACGAGTTTATGAGCTGAAGTCTGAGACCATCCTTTTCTTTAATCTCTAAACATTTGGCTGTACAGCTGAAAGAATCGTGCTATTGTCAGTGCTGTCCATGAAGATGGTGATGGTCATATTGATAGTCAAGAGGCGGAAGATGACGCAGCCGAGGATGGCTAGAGAGCAGTGCATGTCTTTGTCCGGCAAACCCATTGATTTTTGTTTGAATCCAATTTTCCATCATATTACATCATCAGAAACTGTCGTTTATTATTGTTCAGTAAAGGAGTAGGCCATGTTCCGGCTGGTTAGCAGAGACGTATTTTAAGCTGGGTCAAATCGATGTTTGACTGACTAGCTTCATCAAAACTGTATTGCCATATTCAATTCCTATTTTGCTTCTCGCTGTAGGCCTAATCTGAGCGCCGTTGGATCCTTGAATCAGAGGGCAAGAGATGTGATTTCACTGTACGGTACTAGATAAGACAGTCATGCCTGTGATGAGACAAATTCATACCGTTTACATTTTTTGGTTTAAACCGACTGATCTAGAGGATAAGGGCAGCCGTTCATAGCGATCACTTTCGAAATGTAACGAACTACCTAACTATAAAATTACGGTACAATAGTTCGTTCAATAGCATCAGCTTTATGGGACGGAAAGTAATTCATTCTATTACGTCCGATGCGATTACGGCACATTGAGTGGGATAATGTAAGTCTGTCAGAATAAGCAGAACAGTCACACGCAAGCTATTAATACTGAGATATCACCACGTCTGGTGTTAGCACATTTAAGTAGTGTACGTTTGCTAGTGTGAAGTAAACTAACGAACTGCTGCAGATTGCATTTCGTTGCGATTACATAAACAACACAGTGCTAAATGGTCATGCAATATCTGCATGGTTTTCACGTTAAAACCTAAGAGAAGTGCTGGTCGACGTTGCAGCACTCAGCAGTTACTGTTCTGTAAAGTTATGAGCACAAACCAGCTACATATAGTTCAGGATGTTCTAACCTACTTCAGACATAATCAACAGTAAGTCATATTCATGATTTCCGACAAGTAGGACTATGATATAACCACCTTTGTATTTCACTTTACGGTCAGATTATAAGAACAGCGGGAAGATGAGGATTGTAATATAGGGAATTTCGTTCGACTGTTTGTTGATGTAAGTGCTCCAGAAAGTCTGCATATTCGCGTATTCCAGCGGAATGAGCTCTATTCCATATTACACCTGCATCACCTGAATAAGTGATAGTTTGCGTCAGGTGCCCACACAGAAATTTGCAATATCTTCTGTTCATTCACAATTGAAAAAGGCCATACTCGAAAAGCATCGCCAGAAAGTCCTAGTCAATAATGGGTGGGCCTTGATTTGGATTGAATAAGGATAGAAGATTAATGCTGGAGTAACCTAGGACTGGGCTCCCTAATCGAATGCACATCAAGTTTTAGCTTGTCAGACTGGTGTGTGAAGATAGTCCACGAATAGAATTATGGAATTTAGTGATCCGTCCTGAAGTCAAGCACCAAGCACGCTCGGTTTTGTTCCATTCAAGCCGCAAAATCCGTTTCTTCTATGTTTCCAGGAGATTTATTTCTTCACTGGAAGTATACAACGCAAAACATACGGCGCTCTAAAAAACTCTTTCAAAAACGAGATATATTATGGGTTTCGCTTCCGCTATTTAATGATGAGTTGGCTTTACGGGAATGGGTTTGTACTCCAAGAAGTGTTTACGTTGGTAGTAACCATTAGGATCTAAATCTGCGTTCAGTTAACTCTTCCAGTAACAGCTTATGGGGACTAGCTTTACTTTTGCTCAAACTCACCGAGTAATTACAATGAAGACTGTATTCGAACAGCCAACTTTGCTATTAAGAACGAAACTATGGTTTAACTTGGTCGTCGACCCCGTGTGCATCGTTTTAAGATATGTCTGTGGCGTAAATGAACATAACCAAGCCCGGAACTCTCAGCCGATTAAAACTGAGTGGTAAGTATGAAATTCGCTCTACTTTACTAAGACATCATATATGCATGTCTTACATAACTTCTTCCAGACTGTTTTCCGCTGGAAATAGTTCTAAATCAGAATATGGAAGTTTCAGGCTGCAACTGACGTCAATTACTGTGTATGATCAGAAACAGCTCACAGAATAGTGTATAATTCTCTAAACCGGTTCACCCAGTCGAATTTTGAACGCTCTCATGCGTATCGCTAATGAGTTAACCACAAGGGTTTATGCTCTAAAAGCTTATATCAACCAAATTCAATCATAGCCTTACTTATTCGCGTACAACCTGGTATTCGTTTGTCAGAATCTGTATCAACGGATCGATCAGCCTTCAACTAATTTCGACTACTGCGGTCACCACCAACGACACGCGACCACAAACTTGGTCACATGTGTCTGATCCGCTGGATGCGGGTTTATGCTGCCCACCTCCAGGATTCCAACATGACTGCCGTCCCAGCAACAAACCAAGAAAACGGCAATTTAACCAATCCTTCAGTTGAATCATTTCCGGGTCTGTCACCGAACGGCCGCTTGAAAACTGGTCTGTATGTAGCATAGATAGCAGTTCAATATGCCTAACGTAGGTACCCGCATTTCAGCTGGAAACGAGTGTTGGGTGTGAGTTTCTCAAGACAATCGTTGACAGCTACGAATATGCATTGTTTTCTTTGCGCACATGGTTTCTAATGCTAAACAGGTAATAAAAACACACTAAACACTGGGCTGTAATTTATCATTAGCGCGAAATAGTGAACAGCAATTCGTGAATCTTTGTGGTGTAGCTCACACTGGATGTGATAGAACTGGAGTCTTCTCGTCTGGACTGTGAACAGCCGGAACGTAACCCAACTGATACGAGTTAAACAAGACCAAAATTTTGGCGTATACATACTACGAGATGAAATTTCAAGCGTAAATTCATCGCACTTTTAATAACCAGAAATGCTAAAGATGAGAATACGAATTGCTGTAATTGGAATAGCAATGAAGTTTCAGTGTGAAGAATTAAATGATACGGTAAGAAAGTAACAAAAGAAATCAAATTGTTACACACTCGCTTGCCCAGTAAACCTTAGTTACACGTAAAACTTTGCCTTTGGCTAGATAATGAGCCTCTGAAGGATTGTGTGTTTTGGTTTGAGCACGCAACGTTTTAAGTTCAGACAATAGTTCAAAGTGACTTGAAGATTGCAATGGATCTGGGAAGGGGTCTCGGAATGGCCGGCATTCCCGGAGATTCTATCAACAAATCTTGTGCATGTTTAAGCGACAATATTGGTGAACTATATAAGTGCAACGCAGTGGCATCCTGTAATAAATCTTCTGGAAATGCTTCAAAGGTTGAGATCTTCCTTTAAACGGCTACAACAATGGCCAGAGCACAGTACACCCTGCTAAGAGAGTAAGAAAACGCTACTAAATGAAGCAAAAGAGTGTTGAAAATGTCAGTAAACTGATCGCGAAATCCCTATGAATGTAGACGGATCAAGACAAGTTATTGATAACAATAACATGTTAAACACAACTTCCAAACTGTTTGACTTCATTCGTATTGAATTTGATGCGGATATTTTAGGATCAAGACAAGCTGTAGCATATAGTGGCTTTCGAGGATCTAATCGATAGATGACTATGAGTAGACTGAACTTGGATAGGTAATTCCGTATGTTTTTCTGTTAACCGTTGACAATGACTACTAGTAGCAGGCGAAAACAAACGTTCACACAATACGAATTATTCATAGATAGTTTATGTTTGTCAAATGACCACTCGTCCAAGACGGGCGAGTCGTACCGCAGTAGTACAAATTTAGAAGCACGGAAAAGAGCTATGTAAAAAATATCATCGGCCCCCTCGAACACCAAATATTTCTGTTGATGACACTTCACTTGAGTAAGCTGGGACGTGCAGAGATGAAATATTCACTCGCACAGTCACGGTAGAAAAAGCTGTATGGCAAACTACGTAATAGATACATCCCATTACTCTCAGGTAAACATCATAGGGCCACTATACGTTATGGCCTGAGTAGATAAAAAAAGTTTTCAGCTTATCTGAAGGTCACTTATCTTTCTAGCAATTGCATTTAACTGAACTGAGAACAGAAGATATGACAGGTTAGTTCCTTACACCAAATCAGAGTTATCCATCACGTGTGTGTAACTCCACTTAAGCGCATGTCAGTTGTCCTGTCAGAGTGTCAGACACATAACAAATTGACTAAGTTCAGTGGGATACGGCAATCACGTTACAACAGGCATAGTGGTACTGAGTATGAGTAGTCAAATGTAGGGCTGTAATTTAAGAACCGTTGATAAAAAATCCCCCAGCTTTACCTGGTGTCAGTGAAATGAGGTAGTCATAACGTGTCTACTGTCAATCTTGAAAGTAGACAAGTGTACTGAATTAGTCCAGTAGTCTTCAGTAATTTCAACATCTGTACATTCGTGGAGCACTTTTAACCATGCGAAACTGTATGCCATTGGTCTTGGATTGGATGAAACTGTTTTAGGGAATGCGATTATCCGTACAGTTCCCCAGCAGTCAGTGATTTTTGTCAACAAAGACTCAACATAACCAGAACATCTAGCAGCAGTGGAATTGTATCCGGATAAAACTTGCAGGCGACTGAAGATGGTCCATCTGGTCAGACCAATTTATAATTTCTCAAGTAAGGTGTGAAACTATTCTTGTTGCTCTAACACTTTTCAAATCAAATAGATTTTGGGTCGAATCATAGGTGATACTAAGTTAATTGTCTGTCTACCACATGTGATGTATATAAATGATCAAACGAACTTTCTTTAGATTACGTAAGAGCAGTTGGGTGCAGTGGAGATGACTTTATAATAACCTCTTTTCTTAACTCCTTATGGATATGTTGATAACTGGTTAACTTCAGCTCTAACTTACGAAAACTGATTTATCCCACACTTAAACTTCTCATACACAACTGATATTCTTGACCTCATGTATGGCTTTTCGTATTTTTAATGAATGACATTATACGTATGCGATAGTTACCCTAAACCTGCATTAAATCAAACCAAACTTTTTGAGCCCAACAGCTCCTTCCAGCTAGGTTCGTGGCGAAAGTTCAGCACATTTACTTAGCCAATTTAAAGTCTTCCTGTGTACAATGCAAACCGCTTAATCAGATGGAAGGTTGGTCTGCTTAGTATAACTGCTGGTCCGAAATGGAAGTGACAGGATCAGTTCCCCTATTCCTTAAGTAAAGAATGCTGGAAAATCGGGAAACGGCTCATCACCCTTTCGAAACAAAAACTGATTGAAGCGATAATATGCACCTACATATGCTTCAACGAAATGTGACGTTAGTGTTTTTTGTTTCAGTGGCTATTCATAGAATGCATCTTAGCAATGTGCTTCATTAACACAGGTTCATAGTTAAGTTAATAAAAGGCATTATAATTTACTGTTCCAATCATTGAACCTGTCGGTCCTTAGTTAGATATGGGACATCTATATTTTACGAGAATGGCAAGAAACGCTGGACGACAAGTCGAGCGGAACAGAATGGGCTACCGAAGTCAGCCTTTTGTCAACTTTACCCCGCATACAGTAGCAGAGTAACGTACTACCTGCCGAATCAGAAAATGCTGACACTAATATCTATCTTTAATTTCACTTTTGTATTATACTAGCTCCCATAAAACGCAAGTACGTTGCCACCCAGAAACATTCTTTGACGACTGAATCAACGCTACCAGTAACGGGTTCAACCCCTATCGGCGTATTTGGTCAATAGTATGTAGTTCACGTAAAAGTAAAGGTTAGATAATTTTTTGAAAAAGTGTATTCTTCAAATGGTGGTAAAAGTAGTTGGTAAGCTTAAATGACTTTGCTTATTAATGGAGGGGCAATGTTGGCTAAAATAAATGGGACAATAATCATAACTGACTGCAACTTTAAGACTACCATAAACATTTCTGTCAGTCCATTCCCAGTAAAACCGCCAGACCCGAGTTTTATACTTGTTAGAGTTCCGCAGCAGTGTACAACCTAGTCAGGGCCGGGATTAGAGCTCGACCAAGCTTTCATGAGGCAATCGTGTTGACCATTGCACCACTAGTCTCACATTAGACCCTACTGAATCATCATATGCAAACGCTTAGTTGCATTTGCTTGCAAGTGATGCTCGGACTATCCGTTTGTCTCGAAATTGTCCTCTTAACTCCGGTCGATGATCTCGAGGAATTCAGTAACTTGCTGGGCGATATTTTGATTACCGCTGAGCGGTCAGTTTGTTATTAATGTAAGTTGAACATCAGTCAGAATCGAATTAGTTTTTGTCGTGCTTATCAGTTCACTCAAAATCCAACAACTTTTTTCTAAATATACTTATAAAACCTTGATACCTTTTCATGACATTCACGGTAATAAACTGAACAAACTATAAACAAGGAAGTCAGATGGGTCGTACGATCATACGCTAATTGACGACTATTCATGCAATGGCAGAACAACGCTAAAAGTTAGGCAATTTCCAATTTAACGTTAACAGTCTTAATCTCTGAAGTTGACACAAGAAATCCCTATATAATTTGGCACCGTATTCCTTCAATAATAAGAACGTATAAGAACGGATATTTTTCCTCTTAAGGGAGAGAAAATTGTTGTCCCTCGTGGAACTTAATCAGCTAGAGCATTATATATATATATGGGTATGTGTGTAATCGTCTGTGATTCGCCAAGGTTTGTACTGGTTCAGATTCAGCCTGTATTATCACACCGTTTGTACATATAACATAATGCTTTGTTCAGAGACGTTACATGTTCCTTGTTTTCCGCGTCTCCGGATGGACCACTCTCAAAATAGAGCACTTGGTAAGCGAGGTCAGTGTTTCCTCTATAACTACCGTTGTACTTAGACCAGCATCAGTCGGCTTTAGTGCAATTTGCTAAAACATGAGAGCCGTCTCGAACATTCGCGGCTGTAGACTGTCAGTGGAAATCAACAGAGTCACGCCTCGGAGTACTATGTTTGTGAAGATCTATCGGACATTACAAACTCGGATATACACAGAAAAAAGTGTTTGGTGGGGTTTACGCTGACTTCTTTCTGTTGACATGAAAACATTTACCTATACGCTGTGAAATTTACGACCGCATTGCCCACTTTTACACTGATGCATATTTGTTTACCTGTTTGAAACGCACCACGTGAAAGAACTTATCGAGCAAAATGTTACGCCGGCTAATCCTACGCTTCGATTGCACCCCATGGATCTCGGCAGCCGTTCTGTTTTCACGGCTTCCCAATAACAACGTCTCAACGTCAAACTGCCAAATCAGACTGACTGAGCATGAAATCGGTTTGACAACAGTACCGTCGCGTGTAACAGAATATCATAGGTCTAGCAGTCTGTGTGTATACGCGCGCGAGTACCCACGTGCTGTTCCCAAGTGTCATGCAGATTTGTGACAAACTACAGCTACCTTACGCCAGCATTGTTGCGCCCAAATGCACCCGCACCTAGTCATCGTAAGACACGCCCCCAATGTTATTGAATTTTGTTTTTAAACTGAGTTGTGCAACACAAACTTTATGCTGCTTGTACAACGCATTATTATCTACAGGAAATTTATCTAAAGCTCAACAGGAATCGTCCACAAATTCCACATGCAACAGACTCAATAAATAAACACTTTCGATTGAAAAAGGTGCTGGGTCACGTTGAGCTTCACTTGAGTTATATTGCCTGAGTGGTGGGACGGAAATCAAACCCATGCATTTCGTTTTGCTCGTCTTGTACCAAGTGGCCATTAGTACGAAATTTCGTACCAAATTCGCTGAGAGCGAGTATAAGATGCTAGGAGAGTGTTAACATAAATCAAAGCGGTCCGAGTTATGCTCACAAAAGAGTCCAAGGTAGTCTAATATTCACAGATAACTGTTCATGAACATCGAACACCAGTACTTTTTTGACGAGGCCAGGAATTGGGTACGAGGCATACTTGCATGGCGTGCCCATGTTGACCGATGCGTCATCGGCCTCACATTAGGCGCGGCCGAATTACCCTATGCCCAGGCTTGACCACATTCGCTCGTAAGTAGCGCTCGGACTGCCCGACCGCCTCGAAAGAAAACACAGTAACTGTGCTTTTAGTTGCAATAGACAACCTCACCAAAAGTCCCACCTATTTGTCAATAGTCAATAGTCAGTAGTCTTAACAAGCTTACTGGTTTTTGTTGTGTAAATCCTAGGCTTGAGTTCATCTATTGTAGATGCCGGTTACTCGGAAACCGGAGATTTTAATCACAAGGAAATGAGAATGGTCGTTCAAATGTAACAGTTCACTGGAATCAAATGAGAGGGTAATACTTCCATATACAGCGCTGTTTCTTCTCAGAGAGGTGGACTGGAAAGCCAACCGCGATTGTACCAAGACGGTGTACCATTGACGTGTTCTCACAAAGACGAAATCCGTTGAAACGGAACTACCAGCAAGGTCCACTTAAATGTAAAATTAAGAGTAGCTCTAAATGACATTCCTCTCTTGGCTGCTGAGGTTCCGACCATATGAAGGAAAATGAAACAGATTTACACAGACTTATCACCACGGGGTTATCTGTACTTTTAGTGCCATGTGTTTTCATGACATAACTTGTCTATGAACATAGGTGATATCTTGTAGACTGAATGTGTCGACCAACCAACAGAGCTTAGGGCTTGCGATTAAGTGAGCACTGTGCTTCCAAGAATTGCTCAGCAGTACACTTCTTTATTTTGGGAACAACCGACTTAAACCGTCCAGCACAGCAACAAAGTTTCGATAATTTTATGGAATCTTGGATATGTAACGTGATAAATTCTGCTTCAACTTAGCCGATAATGAACTGGATCGTAAGGTTCAGCGTGTCATATATTTTGAAAATAAACTCGTGTAGACTACTTTTGATGACTTCACCATTCCTACTCATACAAACATAAGGTTCGCCATGCCGCTTTGTAGAACAGTACAATCATCACTCTTTCCAAAGTTCCGTTCACATACACTATTTCTTATATGATGCAACCAGATTCGGCTCGCAGCCGTGAACAGTGTTCTCATTACGTCATACTTGGTGCGTTACACTGGGTTGGGATTGTTAAAACATTTTTATGAACATATCACATACGCCTGTCATTGGTACGTAGCGATGAACACTAGTCCCAAACATGCACATCGGTAATCTTATTTCTGATTACATTGATATGAAATATCATCACAAGTTGTCAGATGTTATAGTAGTTCTAAAAACTATAACGGCAATGGTATTTAGTTAGTACTTGGAAGTGACATTTTTACCAGCTCCCCCTAATATATGCTGAACCCGTTTCGCTGGATTTGCATGTCTTATTTACACCTTGGTTGTTTGTTCACAAAGTGAAGGTATCTTGATTTAGAGTGTTGGAATATGGACGTAACTATTTTCTTTGGTTGTTAGCTCCATCCTCGTCCCCTCCGTTTTCCATTCTCTCATCCAATACAGGGTTCACTTTCTTTCTATTCTTCATGGTTGTTTGGTAGTTAAGCGTCGGTGTGGACCACTGATGTACTCTTGTCTTTGATGACGATGATGATGATGATGATGATGATGAGCAGTGCTCATCCTTGATCGGATTGGAATTTTACCTCTCACTAGGTCTTCATGAGACAAATGTACTGATCACTGCGCCATCTACCTAACATTGGACATGACTGGATTTTTAGATGCAAGCGGTCAGCCATATTCTTTCATCAGTAAGGTTAAGTCTGGTTGAACATTCCCACAAGAAACATGTTAACCCCGTCGTTAGCTTTTAACGGTTACCTACAAAACAGACAGTCCCAGTTAGGCTGTGATATCAAATTTTGGTTGACCTACTGAGTAGTCGTTTAACTACTAATTAGTGATCACTTCAGTTTGCTTCACTTTAATGAAGTACCATACTTTCTTGTGGCCTTCAGTGTCACTGTGACTTTCCGATCAACCCGCCTCAACAAGCAGCACTAGACTTTCGTTTAGTTCCTGTCAAGGCCCGTTAGTAACGCGTAATTTCTTCGTGAAATTAGCTTGCCAACTCTTCTACTCGAATGTGAAAATTGTTTTATTCTGAGTAATGCTTAATTTCTGCTGACCAAAAGCCCCGATTACACATCACCTAACGCTCAGCGTCAAAACAGCATAACGAGCAGGAGAAGAAGGGTGTTTTGAGAAGAGTGTCCAAACCAACAGTGAGCTGATCATAAAAGTTTGTGAAGACACAGAATGTACTGAATATATAGAATCAAAAAAATCGATTCCGAAGTTTCTTCGCAAGCCGCTGTATATTTCAAAAAGATAGGCAAACATCTAATACAAATTTTTCGCGAAGAAAAAAAATGAACGCGGCCAAAAAACAATGTAAAAATGAGACAAAACATGACGATGGATAAAACTAAGAAATACTTTAAACATTATACAAAAACTGAATTGTTCCATTTTACAAGCCCTATCTATTATATGAACATACTAGTTCTGATTAGCGAAATGCAGGATACCATGCTGATTAACAATACGGACTCTTGTAATGGATGGAATCAAGCATATCAGTGGAAAGCTAGGTTCCCTCAAGCTAACGTTTGTTAAATTCGATGTTTACTTCATCGCGGAAAACCAGCACATCAACTGAGTTGTAACATCCTGAGGGTAAAATACACCTTGCGTCAATCGATAATACATAGGCTAAAATCATCTCATCGACACAGTTTCACTGAACTGATTCCTGAAATACTTGCAGTACTTCAGTATTAAAAGTGTGCACATACTGCTACTAAACAACTAGAAATTGAACCAACAGGAACAACCTTAGGGTATCTGATCACGGGTAGCAGCATCGGTTTTAGGAGTAGCCAGTCACTTTGTCCAGAATCAAAGAAAGCTTGCTCAGAACACTAACCGCGAGTGGCAAGCACTGCACAACTTACGAGTTCTGCTCCTACACCCCTTACGGCGTGTGGATCCGAAAGCATAAGACCAAGAGATCTGTGAATAGAGGCTACTGTAGTCCTGTTGATCAACACCGGTTAACTAGATGATAGGTTGGAATTCTTGTCTTTCGGGAACGTGAAATGCAGAAACTCCAATGAAGAAACTTGAAAGACACAAAGGATATCAGACAATGGGTAGTTAACTAGAGCAGTGTATACAATGCTTTCTATATAGGGTTAGAAAAACAAACAACCTCACTTTGGACTAGGAAATTTGTACCCAGAGTTTGGGGGAAAATAAAAACATTAACCCAAAAAGAACAAGGTGGTTTGCCAGTGGGAAAGTGTGGTAAATGTGAGATGACTAAATCGGTTATCTACTTTTCGTTCGTATCATTTGATAACCCCCGTTATCTGATCATAATGGCCTGATGACAAACGATCTCTACAACCTTCTATTGTTATCCAAAAATCCACCCGCTTTTACTAATTATCGTGTTAGGCACACAACACCTTTACCACGTTAAGCAATCTGAACAAACGGTCGACCCACTTCCATTGAGTAGCAAGCTGTTCACTCGACTCGTGTCGAATAAAGCCAAGACTTATTCAGTTGCCCTGAATTCCCATCCATGATTTTGACACTTGTAGAAGTGATTGCTTGGATTTGCCTTCGCTAGTCCTCGTACATAGGACACAGTTGCGCTCCAACACGAACTCACAAACACTCAACAGGCAGAGGTTAATGCGTCCGATTGCAATTAATCGGATTAGCTCCTCATCCCCACATTTACTCATTCATCGCAACCGACAACAACCTTCGCTCCATACTGTCTTTTCCCATTGTGTTCACGGGGATGCAATTGTCACGTTAATTTCCCTAATGCCTTTGACGTTCCGCTTCCATTGTGTGTATGTGTGGTTGGGCTGACCGGGTAGGTGAATAGAATAAGAGTGCACAGCGCTGTGTCCACATAAATACAGTGCCGTTAAAACCCACAACCAACCTCTCTGAACAGCACTGCCCGCTTTCTAGCGACTTGCTGAAGGGCGTAGTACTCCCCTGCACATGTAAATGCACACACCAACCATCCTTCTACAACCGAGCCGTCAACTGATCACCAGTCGGCGAACACCTAACAAAAGGACAGATGCACGCAGGTTTTGACCACAAACCGACAGAAGCGCCAACGCTTTGCGGCGTTTCCCCTACCAACAAATCCCATTTCCCCACCCCCTACAAGCCTTGGATAAGCACTAAAGAAACAGACCGTGGCAGTAGAAAGCCACCCAGATGGAACGAGGTAGAACAGGGGTGGAGTTGAGGGGGAATGATGGTGTTGTCAAAGTGTTTCGCTCAGATGGAGGAGCGGCACTCGCCCAGTTGTGAAGATGTGTGCACGTGTGTGATTGAGTGAGAGTTTCCGCATATGCGCCGTTAAAATCTACCCTGATAATCGATTTATCGAGCAAAATTGGATTAAATACTAAAGTGAGCCTGAGAACTCATCCTTGCCTCAGGTAAGTTCTAAATGGTGGTCATTAACGTAGATAATAGCATTGAAACTGACGTGTCTAATAAACTTTACTTCATGTGTACATTGTGCACGATATATCGTTCTGAGTCCAGCCTAAAAAATAAGTAAGCTGGGGCAAGTCACTAGCTCCAGACGTGTTTGATGATGGTTGTTTCCAGGCAGCAGACATCTGTTTTGTGAACAGATGAGGACAGCAGGAACTGATGAGTTTTCTGCCTCTGACCTCTCACAGCTATAAGTGGTCAGATCGAGAGACAACAAACATAGCGCTCCAACATGAGAAAGAGTTGCAGGTCTATTCCAAATAGATGAAGTGCCAGAATTTACGAAAAAGTGTACTGGTCATCCAGTCGAATGGGAGACAATCGTTAACGCAAAACAAGCAGTGGAATGAACAAAACGTTATAGGTTCCAGTGACGTTTGAAACCTAATCTGAGTGAGTAGTGTGCCTGTCCGATAAACCAGCGGATGATCAGATACAGAGGAAACCCAAACGCTCAGGCGGGTCATTTACAAACTTAATCAGTACAAGTCATATTCGTCTTTGATATGAAAACGGAAGTGTTCGTTCTAAGTTAAAGTATGTGATCCTTCATATGGTAAACCTATTTCGCATCTCCTAGTGATCGGCAACTTAGAAAGTTAAATGCCACTCACTTTGATCACAATCTTCACATGGAATGCTTCAAGTGGAAGCGTTAGTCTCGAAGTCTACTCCGGTTAAAACCTATCATCGGTGCATACCGCTGTTAATGGCGCCCAAATAAGAAAGCGCAGCTTTGTCGGACTGCCCATAAAGTATGACTGATCAACACCCAGTAAAGAAATCAGTGACAGCATACTCATCTAGATGTATTACTTAGGTGAATTCAGGTGGTTTCAGGAGAATGAGGTTTGGCAAACGAGCCCAAATGAAGTTATTTGACGTAATCAGTAACCCCACGCTTCGATGAGAGGTTGATCTATCAGCTAGGGTTTACTAGTCTACCTCTGTAGCTTAAGCGTGCTCAGGCAAGCGCAGAACGTCCGCCATAAACAGCACGTTATTGGAAATGGTGTCGAATATATACGGCATTTTAACCATTACCGTTCAGAATGAGGATGGACCTAATTGATATCAGAATAAGAGGTGATGAGGTAGACAGGATTCTATCGGTTCGAGACATTTCTTGTCTACTTGTAATGGTGATTAATTATACTTGACTTTGCTTAAACAAACTTCATTAGGTTTTGATCTTTTCGTTGTCTTCAAATGACGCGCAGATGCGACCGTGTGTGAACGGTCGCGGCTATTTGATCCGTACAACGAATAACTATTCAGAAAGCTCCTTTACCCTACAATCCACTGACTATATAAATCAACCGCAGATACATACTCGATAAATGGTTAAGATTACCCTGTTTTTGTCAATATTTATGTTTTTATTTCCATAGCAACTCTTCTTTCATGCAAAACTCCGATAGCCAGTATGTAACATAATACCGTCAACAGAACTGGTACGTGCACATGTTGATAAACTAGTGAAGAAACTTGAAAAACAGTGGTGACAAAATCGAAATTTCTACTTGCAGAATTTTTTTCAGAAGCGACTTGTGAGAAGCATACTACTTGCCTTCCAACGTAGCTGG
Organism: Paragonimus westermani; assembly: GCA_008508345.1. NCBI lineage: Eukaryota > Metazoa > Platyhelminthes > Trematoda > Plagiorchiida > Troglotrematidae > Paragonimus > Paragonimus westermani. The sequence goes on from QNGE01000376.1 coordinate 74,462, forward strand.
ACTCACATTAAACCTTTTTGCTGTAAATCAGCCTTTAACTTAACTGTAAAGCCATCCATCTCGGCATCATTTTACACATGTTGGGTGATTATGTCTTGGAGCATCTGAGTTGTATCTTGTCCCGGAAATCAAACTTATACATCACATGCAGTTCATGAAGCAGAAACTACATGCTTGTGATGTTGTATTCACGCGATAGGATTGTCTTGCTGGAATATAATTCTTGTTGGCATAATTGACTTTAAAATGATAGAAAGACTCACCCTAGTCTGCCGATATAAGAACTGGTGGTTTTCACCACGTATTATCTCTGAGTCATTAAAACCCGTTGCTGTGAGTACACCACAAACCATCGCGATCGCCTGTCCTCGGGTTTATCAGAAAAACAAATCATTTCCCCCTTAAACATATACAGGTATCTCACTCGTTAATCAAGGGAATTCACCTGAAATTTCTGCTCGCCAATTAGCAGTACTACTTCAATTCGGGTCTTCCAAAAATGAAGCGGGATCCTGTTCGCGAGCAATAAAAATTCTCTTCATCGTTTGGTAACAAAACCATGTGCAATGGAGCAGTCCTTGGAAGTATTTCGTGCAGAGTGTTGGGTGCACGCATATCTTTCGCTTTTCAGTGTGTAGGAGGCCAGCTGATAGACTGCGTTTGTCTTGCTTCGGCCAGGTTGATGGTCATTTTTTGTCGCTGAGTCATTAACTTCATTATGGACAGCAAAGTTAAATCCCTGATTTCGTTTAACTAGCTTTCTAGATCAACTTGTCGCCGTGTCTCCTGCTCTGGCGGGTGTATAACTCCATCTGGCTGATTGCGCCTGTCTGAAGTTAAAATGATTGTTCATCCACCAGGCTCAGTTGATTTGCCATAACAGACCTAACATGCCATCTTATGCATATATATATATATACCGCTCGTCGCAGTCGGTGTTTGTGTTATTCTCCTGACATTGACGACTCAGATGCCCTACACATCATGCTGGAGGGGGGCAACGCGTTATAGCTTATATGGATGAATTTAGTCACCTTGCCGCAGTCTTTTTCGTTCACTTCTGGTTACCTCGGAAAGAATGGACACATTTCAAAAGATTTTCAGTATGGTAAAGCCTGGTTGCATCAACTACTTGAATGCTAGAGACGCAAATTTTGTGTCAGCCTAGCGGGATTATTTACAACGCATTAGTTAATCTAAATATGCAGCTAAGTGTGCGTTAGCACTTGACCTTTGTCGCAGCAAATGACTAACCTTAGTACTTTCCGTCCTGCTGTACATAAAGTAGAAGAATTTACTGAATCATGTTTACCAGTGACCTGTTTATCCAAAAGAGCAGGTGTAACTGGTACTACGTAGGTTTGTGATGTATTATGACAATTCTCGCTGTTCAAACACTAAATATGCACACACCTTGGTATTTTGTTCACTCAGTCATTTTCTTGTGTTCCAATAGAGTGAAACAACTCGGATCAACATATTCGACTTTCTCTCCTCCTTGTTGATAGAGCTCAAATGGTGGCTTTTCAATATATGCTGTACGATACAAACGGAAGAACTTAGGCCCAACACAGTAATTTCTTCTGTCTATGTCATCATCCCATTACATGGGCATCTTTATCAGCGAGCTGTGTGTATCAATCTCGCCCTATTCTGGAATAGCGTTAGTTTTAAGCAGTTAACCGACGAGCAATATACTGTAAATATGTACACACGTACACCGGTTTGGTTTGAGTGCTTATCCTACTAAATGTAAACCAACAATCAAGGTTTTCATCTTGGGGTACAAGTTAATATCACGCGGGTCAACCGTATAACCTAACAGCTGATAAGTTTTATCAGTGAGTTGTATGATATATTTCTGATCAAATTGTAAAAATTCTGGATTTACTACGGGGTAGATCAAACGACATGACACGAATGTGCTCTACCAGCTGAGGTACTATGCTAGTTCACCAAACGATTCACATTGCTTTGCTAACGACCAGCTTGTAACATGCATCTGGAAGCTTCTGCCCAACTCAGTGGGCTAGCTGCTAGTTCCCTACTGAATCGTTAAACATTTCCACATGTCAGCTGTTACACGGATTTCGGAGTGAACTACCTTGCTTGTCAACATAAATGTTTCCCATTTCCGCGTGCGTAGGTTGTCATGGTCACAAAGTCAAAATATTAGGTACAATTTAAATTATCCCTGAACTCTCATGGTATTGCTGACTAGATGTATTGGAGGCCGAGCACACAACAAGTATATTATAACACTCATATTAGCAATGGGGTGCAACTTTTTTCAGTAACATCTCCTGTGGAACCCAGCTGCTGGAAAAGGTCTATCTGAGGTACATCACTCAGTATCGCGTTTATTTCACAAGGCTTGAGAACTTACCCATGAAGCTACCAGTTTGTGTTTGGTAAAAATTTAACATGATCATGGTGTAACAGTTCCATGACAGGTACGTCACGTCAGACAGAAACAAAATTGCTGAACTACAGATAATGAAGTTTCGATGTATGCTCTCGTTAACCTGGTGTCAACACCGTGTCACTGGACAGTGAAAAAGTTTCCAAGGGCCTGGTGCCTTCAGTACTTTTGCGTTTGAAACTGGGTGTTATGGTGGTACATAGATATTTGAAGCCTCACATGAACTGCGATTTCTTTTTTATGTCATCCCCTGACACCAGTCTATCATCCGCACAGCTGCGACATACAGGGAATCCAGCAACCGGAAACATTAGTGGTTAGTTGAGAAATCAAAAGATGTCAGTCATAGTAGATACCGAAGAGCTACCCACGACAACGTTATAAGTTTGTCTAATAACAGTAGTCTAATAACCTTATCTTGCTCTGTGCAACAAACAACCACAAAGATAAGATTGTAAGACGATGAACTGGAAGTGAGAGTAATGAGTTTCACAAATCCAGTGTTTAACGTTAACTACTCCTATCATTTTCCAGATATACACCAACTGTTATCGATGAGTTGTCTTGGCGTATAAATGCTAAAAGCCGTATTACTCGAACGGCGTTGTTTAAATCCTCGCTGTTCACAGATAATGATCGTGATAAGCTCATGAATTGTTACTCTGTTGAGCTATGTGCAAGAATGACATCAGTATTACTTAAAGAGACTGGATACTTGATTCAAGCACATGATGCAAGCTACTGGTCACAGTCAGTGGGGATATTTCTAACCATTTTACTGTCCTGAAATGTTATTACATAAAAAGTAAATACGTCGTCGAATAGATGAATGATGTCACCGTAATGTCCGAACAAGTTTTCGGATAACCACTAGAAATTCATTTTGCTATTGTTATCCTGAAGGTCCTGTTCACACGGATGTACACGAAGACGGAATTTTGACGTCTTGTCAGAAAAAGCTTTCAACTGAAATGTTAACTGATTTAAATGTTACCTTTGATTCAGCGTAATCGACTGTGTTTTTAGGACAAATTTCTGATAAGATAAAACCGATCTAACTCTGACTCCAAAATAATAACCTCCTAGAATATGAGCGTCTACCACCAACCATTGGCCTTCTGAAGGGCAAAACAAGCGAATCTGAAGGGAAAATTCAATACATTTGTTTATATATTAATTTAACACCAGTTAAGAATGTCGAAACCTTGCATAATTTTTTGTTGTCAACAATTGTAACCTGGTAGATCATTAGGTTGAACAAGTACCTCAACATATGCTCCGTGTTGGTTGCCCGGTTGAAACTTCTCCGTTCTCTGTTTCAGCTCCTCATTGCGCCGGTTGTAAGCAGCTGGTCTTCGATCGTACGATAATGCGCGTGCTCAACCAACACTGGCATACCAATTGCTTGAAGTGTATGGATTGTGGCCTGTTTCTATCTGACAAATGTTTCATACGAACTGACGAAATCTACTGCAAAAGCGATTTTTTTCGGTGAGTTTTCAGTAAGCAGGTGTTTTGACGTTTACTGATCGACAGGAAGGTAGATACTGCATCCTACCCCGATCAGTTAATTTTTACCCACTAGTTTCTATGAGACAACATTTTCTAAGTAATCTTACAAGAAAAAAGCGAAAGATATTCTTAACTTAGCACCAGTAGCTTTCACCGGAGAGAAGACTAATAGTCTGTAATAATGAAGACTGCTGATTAGTATGCACCTAATAATATAAACAGTAGTGAGTGGTGCCCATTGGTGAATAATACTCGTTACTCTTCTATACCTCTGTCGCCATAATGGGATGCGCAAACGTGCGTGCACTAAATGAGATGTGTGACTTGAACTGGGTCATTATGTGGATGATTCACTAGTAGTTCAACCCTGGCATGTGAGTGGAAAAACAGTATTTGTTAAGTGAGTTCAACTATGAGGAACATGATTAACTGCGGGGTGCAGATTACCTTCATAATCTCCTGGTTTACTTTTGTTTACTGTACAATTAACTTCATCTGGATAGTCATCAGTTCTCGGTTATTCTGTGCATTTTTACCCCACCTTCTGTAATTTGAATCGGACCTGTAATTTGACTGTTAATACTATCACTCAATGCACCACTTCAAAATCTATTCATATCAGCTGTTCCATTTTTTCGTTATGAGCGCACATTAACGTATTCACTGTAGCATATTCACTGTAACCCCGAGGACGAACTTGACTATTGTGCGCCCAATGACATCTCACTGACAGCAAACACGTGAGTGTGCGTGAATGATTGGCCGGTATAAACCTATTCGTATAAGTGAAGGTTGACTGACCCTCACAGCCGGGAGTGGACTACTCATTTGAATGCATCAGACAAATTCACCAAAGAATGTGGGTCATACCTGTCTTCGGCTTTCTTGCACCTCTGTTAATTTTTATCATCCCCCCGCTGCTCACCCCCCCTGCACGTTTAATTCACGCCGTCTTTGAAAGTCGGAATAGAAATGAAAGATGGGTTTGGCGACACCTAAATCAACCTCTTTGTCCGTGAGTTCACTCGTGTGTATCTTGGACAGTGTACATTTCCTACGAAAGTTGCTGGAAACTACAACTGATGAATAGAGTGGAAGTGAACAGGATATAGAAGGTGGTTTAATGGAAATCCGGGGAATCACTTCGCTGTTAGCCAGTTGAGACAGGACCGCCGATTACAAAATAATGTAGCCAAAAATCTGGGAAAGTATTCACGAGACTTCTGCCGATGGATGCACACGATGTAACTTGCTATCATGACAGATTTAGTTGCCCAACAAAATGCCTCGTTGAAACTGCGCATGTTCCTAGAAGCGGAATGCTTGTTTAGAAAACAGAACGTGAACAAAAAATGTGAGCAGACTGAAGGCCAATTTGATTGATTTCTGGGGATCTGCAGGTTTCTATTTACGGTAGTCACTACCTGTTTGCGAGAAAAGTCTGCTTGAAGAGTGACTCAAAGCTGATTAATAGGATCCGGTCATGAAAAAAAGAATTTTTCGGACAATACCCTGTGCTTGTGGACCGGACAGTAGAATTTAACGAATTCGGTTCAACTGTGTGTAGTTGCCGTCGATGTTTAGGTCAAAGTGATGAGTATGTAAGGTTCAGAAATTTGGTTTAATTTCTTTTACGTAAGCACTTAGTGAATATCGCTTTCGGCCAGCGTTATAAACATTAACATATAGAACGCAAGTTAGCCTAGATTCTGCATCCTCCAATCATTTAAAACGCGTGAATGCGCCTTTTCATTGTAACTGTATCCGATCATGCACTATCAATGAATGATCAAGTTTATTGTCTTCAGAGAAACATCCTCCCGAAGTTGATCAAACACTCAGTTCTAGCACTCAGAGCATGATAGCCATTTTAAAGACGCACGGATCTACTATCACTATTGCGATGGCCTGGTACACAACGGACTTTAAATCAAAATGGGAACAATTTTTTATACTTTGGAATCAGTCTTCGGATAATCCCACACTTTCGTCAAGTTGAATCATTCCGATGAAGGTTAATGTTTCTTGAAACGTTCGCTTTGTTTAATGATTATGTGCTCTCTCTTTTCCAGACGCTTTGGAACCAAATGCGCCGCATGTGAGAAAGGGATTCCACCGTCCGAAATAGTGAGGACAGCGCAAACTAATGTCTACCATTTGGAATGCTTTGCGTGTGTAGTTTGTGATCGATTATTGAATACTGGGGATGAGTTCTACTTGCTACGCGATCGAAAGTTAATGTGCAAGCTTGATTTCGAAGCTGCTAAAGCTAGAGGTAAGCGTGTGTGTGTACTTTGCAAGGTTTAATCAAGTTCTTATTACGTAGTTTTAGGTGAACATGGGGTGGCTAGCGCAATTTTTTGAAACCCATTAAGCAACTAAAACGAATGTGTATATTCATACCAACTAATAATGGACTCATGGTGATTCCTAAGGACGGGCGGTGGATTCAAGTCTAAACAGGATAATGTATTATTTAGAAGTGTGAAATTCACAGCTCATAACTTCAGTCAACCAATTGTTTACCAACTTCTTGGCCTCCGCAGGATCAGGAAAACTCTAATTACCAAGACAAGTTAACAACTCAAAAGATAGTTTAATGTCTCCTCTAGAAAACCAACAGGATACATGTGACTAAAACTCCGTACAATGACGTCCACCAGTAAAACGGATTAAATAAACGTCGCGTAAATAACTGCAGTATACCGAGGAGATCAGTATAATTGCGGGAGTTGAGAAGCACCAGAAAAGAAGGTGTCTACAAACCAGTTGCTCTGGTTAATCGGATAACAGGATGTCAAACTTCCAATATGGTCAACATCGGAGACATAGCACACACTTCTCGGAAGTACCATTATTCCGATTGAAAAAACCTTCGAGAATGGAAAAAAACACGCGTAACTAAACTTTGTAGCAATATTTTGATAAGATAAGATTATCGTCGAAAGCTCGCGGAAAGTGTACACAGTTAATGAATAAAAAACCATGTTTGAATCGACGCAAAGTATAATCAAGATTGATAACTAATTAGTTAAAATAATCACAACGGGTTAACCATATTCCATTCATGTGAATGTGGGGAATTGGAAATAACATCAGTGAGCAGGCGGACCAAAGCGATGACAACTTTTCTTCCTGATTAGCCGTACATTTCGTGATCCAGACCAATGGGAAATTAACATGTATTGTGTATTGTAAACCACGATCCGAATGCGAATCAATTTATACAGTGCTGAAGGTAGTACCGCCTTCATATTGTAATCAGGATATGTTCGCCAAAGAAGACATATCAGAAAAGATAGCTGCATAAAGAAAGTCGAAAAAGAGTGATAAGCTGGGGCACCAGCATTGTTTTGCCGAGCTTCAGAGGCAATTTATACAGTAAGTATTGGACTAATTAGGAATCATACCACAAGGTTCATGATTCGTCACTTAACGTTTCTTTTTTAGGGCGCTGAATCTTCTAGTGTACTTTAGAAATCCTGTTAAATTACCCTTACATTTGTCATCCAGAGAAAAAGGACAAAGAGTAATCGTAAAAACGATGTCGAAAGATGAACAAAAGAGTCGGTAAGTATTGTTTTTTGTTGGTTGTGTGATAAAACAGCTGAGTCTTGGGAGAACTTTTTTTCATAATCAAGGTTATGGACAAACAGGTTATTAGTTCACAACGCAACTATCTATTGGAGATAGTCGATCGTACAATCATTCAAATTGCGAACCCTCCCTCGAAGCGTACCCCGATGCGTTTATTGTGAGTCCTTTAGAGTAAGATGTTATTTGGGTTATAGGTAGTGTTCACACTCCAAACCTTCCTGCACCCATCAGTATCTGTGGCATTGCTCAGTGGGTTGCATGAAGTTTGATATTCAAAACTGACTGAGATGACTTGATTTCCAGGTAACCCATTGCAATTACCTTGTCTCCATTAATAAGGTCGAGCAATCTCAGCAATAGGAATGCACCTGCAATATCACGTTAGCGTAGTAGAGAACAGTCGCTTCATTCACGACTCCCAGGATAGGAGCTGAACCCCAACCCTTCGATCAATCACATACCACCGATAAACTTTAATCGATCGATAAAACTTGGATGTCCTCCTTCCGTCAGAAGTGGACATGGCGAAATGTTTATCTCACACCTGCGAAGACTGCAACCAACAATGAGCCGTGCATTAGTTGAAACAGTTAAAACACCATGCTATTCCTCATTTACTTGATATTGTTAAGTTAAACTTCCATTACTTTCCCGCTAAAGTCGATCACTCGTTTACAGCTGGCTGACAGATATAAACCAAGGGGGGAAATAGTTACAGTAAGGGTAATAAAAGTTACTCTCAAGTCCTCCTGCGACTAAGGTGGTCGCGATCACCCCAACCAGCAGGTAAGTAGCGAAACTAAACTTCACAGTTAATGGGTTCGGGTCCTTAACATGCTTGGTGTTGAGGCTACCCAACTTGGTCTAAATAGCTGTAAGCGACATCACTGACGGTTACCACAAAATGTTGTTGATAACTTTCATATTATTATAGCTGCAATTCTCTCTCCCTTGCGGGTATTCATGATAACAGGGCATACACATATTGAGACTCCAGTCCAACCTCACTTCAGAGAGGAGTAGTTGGACGTCAGTCTACTGTACGATGCTGTTAAGATTCCAGCGTGAATTTCTGTTATGGCTGATTTTATTTAGGTTGCTCACAACCCCAGATTGAGTACATCCAATTCAACGCACAGGACAGTTCGGTTATTGTGTAATCTTTCTTAAATATCTTAGAACACAAAGGTTCAAACTACAGTAAAAGATCATCTAACCTACTGTGCACCGGAATTATTCTCAAGCGCTTTGACCGATGTTGCAGCATCAGGTGTTGTCGAAGACAATGATCCCTGCTTAATACGAATGAGTCCTCCAGAATGTGTGATGGGTGAGGTGTCACTCTGCAGGTTAGAATAATTTCATTTTGGTATATCACCAGTACATGGGTAGTTACCGCAGTTTAGGCAGCATCTGAAGTGTTTGAAGCCAGGGAAAATTCAAAACACGCATTGTCATCCCACACTCCACTTTCAGTCGACTGGATACCTTCCGTAAGATATGGTCAATGGGTCTTAATAGTCACTTCAATGTGAAGTATTAACGACAGGAAGAATGTCGGGAAACAAACCTATAACGGAAACACCACAAACAACTAAATATCAGGCTAACCCTCTTTGTTATGCGGTTGCAGTTGGGAGATAAGCAGGGTCCCCTGAAATGATCGTTCCTTGGTCTACTTCACAGACAGTAATAATAGTTTTATGGTTACTAAAATGTAATTATTACACGCAGGAGGGGATTCTGTGAACGTACTTCTCATCTTATCTTAATCATATACATGTCCACATGGGAAGTAGGGTGAGCTCGAGTCATCTTAGCAGTAGCAATGTTGACCCCCGATCGGTTAATTTGTGGTTGCAGATCAGGCTAATCCACCTTTTTCTGTTTACATATGAATAGTTCGATATTGTCCTACCATATCGGAATTGGGATGTCTCATGACTATAAAGGAATGAACGCACAGCATCTGCTCAGGTTATCTTTTACGACAACTGGGGTTATACCAAGTGTTGTTTTGTTTAACCCAAGTTCCCAAACAAAATATATCTGTGGGTTACAGTATGTATGGGTGTCAGGTCCAACTGTGTTAGTTTGCACATCATTTATGTGTATTTGTGCACAGAGGCTGAGCTGGACAATGCGAACAAGCGTCCACGCACAACCATCACGGCACGGCAACTGGAAGCCTTGAAGCGTGCCTACAACGAGAGCCCCAAACCTGTACGACATGTGCGTGAACAGTTGAGTACCGAAACCGGATTGGACATGCGTGTGGTGCAGGTCTGGTTTCAGAATCGTCGGTAAGTGAGTGAATAAGTGGCTTTTGCACTTGCATTCTCAAAATAATTTACCCTGTGGTTGACGGTGATGTTGTGGAAAGCCCACAAATGAGTGAACAGAAAAGGGGTGCAAATAACGAAACAAAAGGTGGGGTTCCGTTTGACTGACTAACCGTACTACATCTTAAGATCTACGAGATAGACAGTCTCGCGTGTGAACTGGCGCTATAGGCCTCAGCGTGTCACAATGGCCTGTACGCTTTATGCTTAAGTTCCCAATATATTATGCATACGTCACTCACGCATATTTGCAATTCCATTTAACCAACTTGAATGGCATTTGCAGCTGAACAAGCTTTAGTAGAACCTGTGCAGTCGCTCAAAAAATAACTTCCAGTAAATTCTCGGTTTGAGGATTATAGGAGATACCAACTGAAAATGCTCAGTCATAACTTAAACAGACGTGTTTCCAATCACACACCAGAATGGATGACAGGCACGTAGTGTTCTTCTCTTAAGGTGGGCTAATTGTTGTCTGAGATCCTATGTCAGTTTTTTATCCGACTACAAAAGTGTAGACACCAGTTTTGATCCAGCTTGAAAATAATTAAGGCAAGTGGGTCTTTTTTCGCACAATGACAGTGAGTCTGCTAACATGATAACAGATGAGCCGCAAACAAACCCGTAAATTACACTCCATTGTTCGAATTCGTGAAACATGGGAATTTTTGTGCTATTCTGGAAACCTGCATCGGAACGCTATTACAGATGAAACGTTAATTGTAGTTAGGATGTCGATAACTTTTACCGTGTTTTCCGTGTGAATTTTGTCAGTGTATGGTCCAGTTAACTCAAGTTATCGAAAAAAATATCTTCAACTGAATGGAAGCCAATAAATAAGAATGAACAGTCTTTCCGCAAATAACCATAGATGTGTAGCCGAATTTAACATAAAAGTTTACGTTTAAATGATAACGCATATCCGTAAAAATCAATTGAGTTCATTTTACGTCATATTTTATGTTTTGATTGAGAAGCAATCCCATAAAACTTGAGAAAATATAGCAAAGCTGGAAAGCGTTTGGCTTGTAGATTTTCATCAAATTTCTCAGAAAGTGTGTTTAACTGCTACCGGACAAAGTTATTCGTCGTCGCGCTATCGTTTTGTTAAACATAAAATTCGATATGAAATTAACAATTCTCACTAGTGCGGAGGTACGGAAGGTCAGAACGGCATGAGGAAAAGCTAATACCCCCCCCCAAGATTTTGTATAAGCTGTAACGGCCCAAAAGAGTAGCAACTTACGAATGTGAAAAAATTAGACGATCTCACGTGAAGCTAATGGAAGCTAAAGAAAATCTGACGAGGGCATACTCACAGGTGTTGAATTTCCCAAATACATGTAGGGGTATAAACTGTCCAACTGTGTTGTTATGGTTGAACCTGTGAAGAACCTTAAAACATTACTCGATCAATATGTACTTGAGAGAGAGAGTCGGTGCTACAATTTTCCTAACCGTTATTCTAGCTCAGTCCAACAGACCATTTAACACGTATGTCTGGTGAAATGTTGTAACAGCGTGTTTCAGTGTTCGTTATTGAAATGACTGTAGCCAGCAGCTTCTCTGGAACTTCACAACATTTATTTCCGTTCACTTTGTCTTTACACCCACTAACCGCCCAACACAATTTTACACCGGCCATCACACTGGCAAGAACTTACTTCTCCTGCTGTGACAACCTATGAACCTATGACTGCACACAGTTTTAGGATAGGGGTCAGACCTTTTGAATTAATACAAAATAAAACTAGAAACTGCTTTACTGATGCGAGGCCATCCGCTTTGATTTCGGGGATTAATTTATCTCGAGTTTCATACGACTAGGTAATGTTGGTCTTTGCTAATTCTCATCCATGCAATTTAAAGCGACCTAATGGTAGGTGTGAATTACTTTTAACGAAACAGATTCATTTACCACAAGCTGTTAATGTCAAACCGTGACAACAATGAACAGTTTTTCCAGACAATTGGTGGGAATTTTGAAAGACTAGGAGTTTCCTTGCTTTACAAGATAATGCGACACATTGCGCTCGGCAGATTATGCTTGCCATGGCTCTAATGCACACTTTTCTCGTGAATCCACGAAAATCGTTTTTTCTGGTAACATAAACTCACAGTTTATTGAGTCTTTTCATCTGTTCTGAAACTATGACCCACCAAAATCACAGTACCTGTTCAATTAAGCTGATAAATTTGGTTACTTAGAGTTAATGCCATCGACAACAATTATACTGACCAGTTGGTAGACTTCATATCAATGTAATAAAATACCTGTTAAAAGGCCTTATGTTTATGGTAAAGCCAACATAGCAATAGGCGCTTTCATGTGTTACAAACAAAATGATTTATGAAAATATCACCAGTAAGCGGTACGTGACACATGAAAGTGACGATTGGACGCACGAGGTATTCGCCACGATATACCAGAAATCGACAAAGATGAGGACTGCAACAAGTCATTGAGGTCGTAATTAGTGGAAAGTGAGAGGAAGGTGTTTCGAAAATTTCAACTCCAGGATTGGTAACTCAAGATGGACTAAGGTAGATATGATGTTAACCGAATTTGGACTTTCTATGTACTTCACTTGGTTGACGAGAACCCATACAGCTTTAAGTTGCAACTCTCAGTTTTGATGATGTACACCTAATCAACCGGTATCAACATTCTACAGATGGTTGACCTATATACATCAAAAAATGATTCACAAAGTGGTATTTTGTGTTATAAATCTAATGAGGTTTATCAGTCAATTCATTGGGAGTTTACGCACTGAAGGTCCCTGTGAATTTAATACGAGGCAAATGGGACTGTCATTAACATCATCATGTTCCACATCAAACCGGACAAGCTTGCCTAACCATGAAGTTATACTGCAATCAGAACGGTAGCAGATCAAGATACAACAGTCTAGTGAATATCTGCGAATGGTGCGTGTGGAAGAGACAGCTCAGCATATTTTCACATTGGAAGCGACACCTCAGCTAGCAGGAAGGGTTGAAACCGATTTTCTTAATGCTCAGACTAAGAACGAGGAACTGTCATTGTTAGATTCCTCGTCATATATGTGCAATAGGTAGAAATAGCAGCTAACAGCTTCCGTATAAACAGCCACAGCTATTATCAGTGCCCTGATGGAATTTAGATCCAAAGGACAATCCGAATAGGCTGAAGTGTGGCAAGCACTAGAAAATACGCGACACTAACAATCAATTATATTGTAGTAATACACAACCGAAGTTAGCACTAAATCTGGGAACTTTTGATGAGTAAAAATTGTCTTTGGAATACCAGAAATTTGTTCGCTGTTTAGCCTAATATGTTGACTAAACCTGAATGGTAACTAAGAAGCCGATGTATTACATATGGCAATTTGACGCCGGCGGACAATATAAACGCAACCGCACATGGGGTTCAACACAAACTCGGCAGACAGAATAAAGGGGTAGTTAGGCACGCATTCATTCTCGGGGACAATATGTCAACAGGCAAACAGGTCAGGTTGACCGGTTTCATACAGGCTCATTAGAGTGGTATGTGTACACGTGAACGTACGAAGCGTGGATGCGCGATCCAGACGAGCATGATCCAGAAAAGCAGATTAAATCCTAGGCGATCATATATATATATACATATATATATATATCCGTGCTGATTCGCAGACACTGTATGATCACTTTCCAGCGTAGTTAGTCGCATGCTGAAACGCCCACATAAAACGTTTATCTGTTCACGCATGCCTGCGTGTTCCTATGACTTCCGGGTCTGAGAACCGTCAAGAACTAAGAAACGTGCTACCTCATTTGCTACCACAGCAGAACATTGCGTCTGCTTTGATATATAGTCTACGTGGATAAAATGGACCCGTTTCAAAGGACAGTTTGCATTTGTGAGTTGAAATGATCGTGGTTCTAAGGTATGTGTCTTCCTGTCAAAAACGTCAAATCAGTCAATAAACACAAAATTCGCCGGTTCGATTTCCGCGATTCGTTACTTCCAACCACTTAATCGCTATAAACTGTCCAGATCTGCTTGAAACTCAGCTGGACCTTTTCAAACAAAACTCAGTGTGAACGCATATTCATTAGTGTTGACTGTTGATCTATTAGGCTCCACAAGCATACAAAGTAAAGCAATATTGTCACCAGCGGTTTTGAGCAAAAAACATCTTTTGTTGAAACTTATAGTATTTACTGAATACATTCGTCAGAAAACACTGGAATAGGCATCAACCCCACCATGGCATATGTCGTTTATTTCAAGGCCTCATTCTTTCAGCATATGTTAATAATACAAGGTCTTCCGTAACAGCAACCCCATTGCATGGTTAACAAAAGAAATTATTCTTTACTATGCAGACACGAATTTATGCAACTATACGAAATGCCCATGTGTGCGAGCCGAATCTGTACGTGAGAAGCATAAGATTGGCGGTGATACGGGTTTGATTATAAATGCATAAACGCAGACATATTTATACACAAGAGTAATCACACAGGCACGCATTCATTCACTCAGAAGGCTGGAGTTCACCTTCAACTCCCCAAGGAAAGACGAAGTTGGTTGAACGTGCATCTCCTCTACATTGCATGCAACCGCATATTGGGCCAGCTGACGACAGAACTTCAACTGTGGAATGTAAGCCAAGAGGTGGAATTCCACTAGACTGGTATAGGGGGTAGGTGTGTTGGGAGTGAAACTAAGACCATTTAACATAACTAAATGAGTCAGTAACTTTAAAAGAAAAAGAGCATTTGGGTGTCAGAACCACGCTCTTCCCACCTATGGGGTTTGTCTAAAGACTAGAATATGCTTGGGATGGCATTTGGAGTGGGCGGATGAATGAGCAAACTAGATGATGATTAAATATGCATGAACAGTTACGGGTTACCCTGACCACAACGGCCACGAAAGATACCCAACCAACTAGTGTGGCGACTGTGAGACAGTATAGCGCCTGTCTTGGTCAGTTTAGGATGAAGGTTTTAAGATCTAAATGACTTCAAAAAGTGAGACATATTTGTTGGAATTAACCACATGTATAACTTGTTGGTGACTGAGAGCGTAAGTTTTGAGAAGCCAAAAAAACATCCAGATATGTTTACGCAATGCTGAAGAATTTACCGACTAACACTGTGCAGAAGGTGTCTAATCTACTTTGACTGTGCATGACAAAACCTGTAAATTTAACAGTGTGCTTCCCCGAATGTGTTCATCCGAGTTCAGGTGATACCGAGACATCAGTTCTTATCGAAAAAATTCGAGTGCTGTTATGTTTCTGGTTAAGGTGGTGTTTTGTCAGAACTGTTTGTGCACGACATATGGGTCTACTTCAAGGTAAAAATTGTTGGCTTTTATTATCGATCAACCAGAAATTCGGTCATAGCCCTACCATTACCAGGATGTGAAGTCGATTCGGTGTTTCTTTTATAGAAAAACAGGTGCTGACCATTGTACGAGTGTCCTCTCAGTGGACGCAAACGAGGTGCCTTATCTGGAGGCCTCATTTTTCTGAGTGCAGTATTGCATCACGGACGAACTCTAAAAGACGTGTTCACTAGCTCAGTGCTATTCTGAAAAAAAATGGTCCGTAGAAAAGTTTGTCCGGATGTGAAAACCTTGGTCCGAGTTGACTGAGTTTCAATACGTATTTATTAAATTCCAGTCTGTTTACCAGTAAGTCGTTATCACAAACTAAACTTACCGAACTGACATATTTCATCTATTGAGCCGTTCATTTGGTTTTACACAGAGCCAAAGAAAAACGTTTGAAGAAGGATGCAGGGCGTCATTTGTGGACGATCTCTAACTCAATGTTGCTAGATACAGATGCGATTCGCCCCCTTCGAACGAACAAGGCATGTAGAGAGTTTAGAGAGTCAGACATCCGTCAACACACCTATGCGGAATCCTACATCTACGCGGATGATTCAATCAGCGGAGATGGATACGGATCCAGAGACGATCAGAAACTAAGTAATTTTAGTAAGTACTCCGTTCTCACCATGTCTTTTCGGTATAATTGTGAACGGTCGATTCCCGGCAAAAGTGTGTTTGAACGATTGGAGAAAATGTCACCAACTGCTCGTAACAGTGCGACAGACTTCGTTATCGAAATTCGGTGATTGTACACCTAGCTGGGCACTAAGCTTGCTTGAGAGGATGCTAAGCAATGCAGAGATTATCTCAGTATAACACACTTGATTACTAGGTCAACATTTGTTTACTGGCAATGGAACGATATTGGCCAAGTAAAAAATTGCTTTTGACGTCAGCAAATGATTTTAAAAATACTGCCAATCCTCAACGAATCGCGATCAGCTGCGAGTGATATAAGATTTATACTAAAGGAAAACCTTATGCAATTTACCAGCGACTGTTTCGTTTCATAGTTCACCCTCCCGTTTCGGACTGATTTGTTGTCATAGTCTGGGTGACACATTATCCCTACACCGTTTTTAGGCTGGTTTCAATCATTGAGTGAGGCCTTCAAAACTCACCAGGCCTTATTGAATCAGATACTTCATAAGACAGTGTATAAACGCGCTGGCATATAACTCAATCGCCCGTAGGACCAACTTCCTGCGGCAACACTGCTACTGGAGCGCAGTTACCTCACTATCAAACATTGAGAAACTAAGGCGGTATTTGGATACAATTACACGGTTTGTGATCTGTGGGGTGGGTAGCGAATTTGAAGGAAAAAACTGATAACGTGTAGTGCTTCTCAAGGTATGTGTAGGTTCTGAACCTGTTAATCGATTTTGGATTGTTCACAGAATGCTGTAATAGGTACCAGAGTGAGTAGAGATTAATTTCAACGGGGTCTTTGTTGCATGATACTTTTCCCATTTACTAACACATAACTTTCCTTCCTTGGACAGTGAATGCGATCTGTTCATAAGTGACTCAGGGTGTAAATCATGTGGTGCATGGATAGATTTCGTCCCGAGTGTTTGCAAAAGACTAATAATGAACTAATATTCGACCTAGTATTGTTAGACCTTCAGTAAGGGATTTTCCGAGCGAACGTTTTACTTAGTGTCACACATTTTATAAGATACGAGTGAAAAGTCGGTGTATTCATATCCAGGCGAGAGCAAGTTATAGATCAGAGTGTGTACCACATGAAGGGTTTCACAAATTCATATTTGGAAATTTAATATCTGCTGAGTACTTCTGGTCATTGATGTTCAAATGGTGGTGGGCGTTTCTTGTCAGTTGAGCACCCAAGGCTGGTTTGTATACAGAGAGACAGTCCGTTTCATATCATTTGGGTAACAGTCAGACCAGTTTTACTAACCAGTGTGTTTGATTTAACAATTTTCAAGTTGGAGGAAGAGTTATTTATAAGCTATTGAATAAGATAAGCAAAGGCGAGATGTACAGTTGAGAAACCATTCTGAAAATATAGCAGGTCAGGTATGTTTGTAATCGATGTATGTATGAACAGCAAATCATTCACAGCAGACAGGGGACCAGCGTAAGCATTGTTCACTGATAATCATGATGAACCTAAACCCGACAAAATACTTCGCTAACATTTGGAGTAGAGATACAACGAAGCGAGTGTTGATTAAGTTGCTAAACGGGATGTAGTTTCGGTTACTCATAAGGGCATCGCCGTAATCAATACACTGCATTGATGGGGAATGATTCGTCGAAAGACTGGGCCAAAATTTCACAGCGATCAGCAGGTCAACGATGTACAAAAGTTCTTATGCGGAAGACATGTTAGACAAAATGCCGGTAACTCAGTCAGGACGGAATCAGACTAAGCAGGGCAGGCTGCGAGACGAGAACAGAGCTGTAATTCATGAGCGACAATATAAATGAATACAATACATAACTATAAGTTCAGTTGTGAAAATAAATCATCATTAAATGAACAACATTGACGATTTGAAGTCTTGGAAATGACTATCTGAATTCGAAATAGGCTAAACCCCACAGTTTAATGGTTCTTCTAAATCCACATGACTTCTGCACCCATTAAACTGGCTGTACATCAAACGAACCGTCGTAACATCGGTCGAAAATTTTGTGATGAAAACTGAGAAAATCGTATCGTACTGAGAACACTCCTGAAGGCTTAAAGCAGAGAAACAGGTAAAAGGCGAATAAGCATACTGACTTGTTTGTTAGTTTTGGTGTCACGCCATATTTTACTAAAATGTGTAGGGTGACATCATTAGGATCTGTTAGGCAGGTGATAATAGCCAGTCCTGGGTGGTACGGTTCAAACAGCAACTTTCTGTTTGAACAGCCGTCATCTGTGTGTGCAAAGGCCTAGGGAGAGATGGCGAGTACAGTCAACTCACTTCTTCTACCTACTTCGGACACCGTTAAGACAGTTTAACTTTTCAAATTTCCTATGAAATACTTTAACTTCATTTTGTCATCTTTCAATTCCGGTGATTACTTCATGTTCAAACTTGTGACGATTTGCATTCTCAACCTCGTTAAAAGTCTGCAAACGTTTCCTGAACGGGTGCCTCGGTGTAAATGGAAACGAGCAGATTAGTCAACGATTACTTGCCGTCGAAACTTTTGCCCAGCACTAAGAACACAATTAAACAAAGCAGGAGTCTGAAAGTACGTAATCATTTTCCTACTACAACAATCCATTTGAATGTGATAGTTAGAGGTTTCTTTTTAAGTGCAGCCGAGTCCAGTTTGGGCGGAAACGCCTCGATGGAATATTAAGAAACGAGAGTTTGGAATATTAATTTACTTTTATATGTCAGTTTGTTTACTGTGTAACTCAATGCATTCCACTCACTCCAATAATTGGTGCTACGAGTACCATGTGTGTGTGTGCGTCACGCGAAGAAGTTTGGTGTACCGAACCGTAAAAATGTGAACAATAACCAATCAAACCAGCTGAGATTAAACGGTTTGATCGGATCAGTTTTTCAAACTTTTAACTCCTAATGAAGGCAAAAAAATTCAAATGGTATGAAGTCGTGACTTATTGCATTTAAAAATCTCCCAGAATTGACAAAACGTACAAGAAACCTATTCACTAGCAACAGGAAAGAAACAAAATACCGTAACCTACAGATAAGTTGAACAAAAACAGTAGGTAACGAAAGTTCGTTAAAAATCTAAGTATCTGGATTCGCAATAAAACATGCGCAAACGTTTGGAAACCCAAGCACCAACAGTCGCCACACAGGTACTGAAGATTACGAAGCAGTTCGACCGACCACATTTCAATTGCATCCGTCCAAATATATATACATATGTATAAATATATAATGATGGTTCCATAGAACACTTTTACTGGCTGAGCTCAGATTATGCGTGACCAATCGACAGACTGTAATGAAAGAGAAGGCGTGAACACAGTTTGACCAAAAACCGGGATACACGATGAAAAGTATGCATGTTTCGTATGTGCCAGCGAACGTTCATGTAACAACTGCAGTTTTTAAAGGGTGCAGTGCGTTTTCAGTAAGAAGTAACTAAAAGGAAGTCACCACAGACGCAAGAAATAAAACCCACCGAAGTGGTTATTAGTCAAAGCATCATCAACACTGGTGGGTAATCAAGCGTAATCAGAAAAATAAGCCTAATGAAAAGGTATAGCGAAGAAAAAGCAAACCAGAGTTGAACTCAAAGGGCTTTTCAGACAAACGTACCACCAATCACATCACAATCAACCACATCATCGAAAACCAATGAAAAGAGGGACAACTGTACAATAATTTTTGAACAAATCTCGAAAAACCAGTTAAAATTAAACGGAAAAGGCCATTAGTCTATTTTCGTTTATTCACCATCAGGCTAATTACACAATGTGTCATATCATCGTGATTGTCACGCAAACAAAATCAAAACCAACTCGTCAGATAATCATGTCAAACGGATCTAAATGGGAGGGCAAATAGGTGACCAAACTGAACTCCGAATGACTCCAATGAGTAACACGGAGCCGTGGTAACCGTAAGGTCAGGACAAATAGTTCAGAGCACATAACTGTGAATTGCACAACCCAATCCCGATCGATTCCGCGATGACCAGAATGCGAAGTTCGACTTCAGCGGATTGAGGACTGGACGACCAGTAAATCGCCACTGGTGGGCCTAACGGTGGAATGACCTACTGTGTGGCACAACTGCAAATCTCGTTCAGATCCAGCTCGTTAGTGTACGTACGCTTCAAAGACACGGCTGAATGCCTGACCGCGTTCCGTGTTGGTTGTTCCAAATGCCTCTGTGGTGCATGTCGTCTCGTCCGCACAGGCTGGCTTCCTTCCCAGAGCATAGGTGAACGCATCCCCCCAGGTGACCAACTAAGGGCGTGATGATCAAGTGTGATGCATCTCGTTGATTCAGGACAGCGAGTCTCATCGGTAAGTGGCTTTCCAGCCGATTTACTGATCGTCCAGTCCTCAATCCGCTGAAGTCGAACTTCGCATTCTGGTCATCGCGGAATCGATCGGGATTGGGTTGTGCAATTCACAGTTATGTGCTCTGAACTATTTGTCCTGACCTTACGGTTACCACGGCTCCGTGTTACTCATTGGAGTCATTCGGAGTTCAGTTTGGTCACCTATTTGCCCTCCCATTTAGATCCGTTTGACATGATTATCTGACGAGTTGGTTTTGATTTTGTTTGCATGACAGTCACGACGATATGACGTATTGCGTAATTAGCCTGATGATGAATAACCGAAAATTGACTGATCGCCAAATCACCTTTTATTTCGGATGAACTCACGGGGCTATTCCAAACTTGCAAAATATATGTCGTAAGTTGATGCCCTGATTTGAGCATAGTAATTAGATTCGAGTTACACTTTTTGTCATAGGCTCTCAACCCACAATCGTTATTTATTATATACCTTTAAATGTACTGATTATCTGTCATGATTGATCGCAGGTGTTTTATTTCCACAGGGTTTTCAGTCAGCTTCTTTCGAACAGAGGCAACTGATTCTAGCTTCGCTCTTGTCGGAGCTCATCCGCGGTGTGTATTCTTGCCGCTAGGCAATCTTGGCGATATGCATAAGTCTCTGCACATGGTAATTCAGTCGTGACTAACATGCGGTCCACTTCACACTGGTCAACACCTTTGTGTTGTGGACGCGTGGGCGGATTTCTGGTCTCTGATTAGGCAAGAACGTGTCCTAATGATGAGTTCTACGATGAGCAGAACTTCAACTTCTCGTTTCTGTCCGGATGGATTGGACTGAAACGTTCAAGTGAGGATGCAGCAAATGTGATACATACATTATACAAACCTCATTCCTCAACCAAACCCTTGTTCACTTGAAACTCTGACCCAAGCTTTTGAGAATAAAGCAGGTGATTAATATTATTAACAGATGTCACCTCACTCTGCATTTCTTTAGAAAAGTGCATCAGCAGACGTGTGAGAAATATGACATCAGGGGTGCAATTAAAAATTACGACAATCACCTTCGCTGTAGACAGTCATTTAACAGTCGTACATCTTGTAGGCCGCGTTGATGATTGGAACGACCGTCAAACATGGGCCTTGGAAGTCGAAGAAGCCAGGCGTGTTGACCTGGCTGCACACCGATGTACGTGTTCAGTAGCAATGAACAGACAGTATCAGCAGGTAAGCAATGAGAATAGATTCCGCGGGTGAACATCAAATAAAGTCACTAGTCCAACTCCAAGAAACATATGGTTTTGACGGGAAAACCATGAGTCAAATGTGCCAAGCCATCGGTTTGCGTTCTTTGCCAAGCCCCCAGCTCAGTGGCGAGAAAAGCAGCCCAGCAGATTGATAACTTAGCAAACGAAAGTGAAAGTAGCCCTTACTAATTTGAGGACGGTGGGCAACGTTGGTTCCTCTGACCTAAGGTACTGTGAGCAGCCCTTTCTCCTGCCGGAGGTAGCATCCGGTTTGGTTCACATATTGTGGTGGATTGTCAGGACGGAGGTGCGAGTTTTCGAACGCTCGGCGGAATACCACAACGAGGGGGAAGTACGTTCAAAAGCCTGCCGCGATCGAATCAAGGACAACGTGCGCAACCGGATGAGTCATCGCTCGACTGGATCGGACCAACGGGCGAGGCAGGGCAGACGAAATACGACAGACGGCCAGANTAAAGATTGTGCTTTATTGGACACCTTCTCGCTACAATATGAGGATATTACCCCCTGTTTAACACGTCGGCTAAATGGCACAAATAAAGCGGGTTACTGAAGATGACATGGATGTCAGAAGTGCTGCGGATAGCATTTGGTTATCACTTGCAATTCGGCTTGTTTGGTTGACAATGATTGTTTAAATTAGTTACATTGATTTGTGAATTGGCTAACATAAGTCCCCTTCTCTTGTCGCCAAATGAAGTCGCTGTTCTTGATTCTAAGAGCAGATTTACTGATAATGATGTTGACATTTTCGTCTCCCCGTTTTTGTTTTAATATTCAACTCAGGTGACAATGACAGCATTTACTCAGATGAGCTCGACATAAGTGCGGAGGCAGACTCATCAGAAACTTTACCAACTATGCTATCCGATACTGTGTTCAGTACCAATACGTTGTCCAACAGCGAAAACTCAAATATTGAAACGGAACAGAGCTTCAAATTTTCGTCGCCCGTTTCACAACTTCTGTTCACTTCGATGGCTGTAATGGGTCAACCATCGGTTTCGCCCACTTTTATGCCCCACTTTCCATCTGTAGAAGGGTTGACTGGCATCGTTGGGTCAGCTAGATTACCAATTGAGCTTTGGGGCAAAAGCACCACTACAACCCAAGGTCAGACCAAAGATATAACCAATAATGTGCACTACAGTCCAGCAGAAAAGCCCTCAGGAGTTGCGGACAAACGGTCACTTACAAACGAACGCGATCTGGGTCAAACACCTCTAAACTCAGTTGTTCGACAAAACATGCTTGCCTTCAAAAATCATTCAACCCCAGACTATGGAGCGCAATTTATGCACGATCCTATGTATCCCATATGTTCGGAATCCCATGGAATCAAGTGACTAGTATCACTGGCTAGACAAATGTCAGAGTGTGCATTCAGCCTTCCGAAATAAGTCATCTTACGCGTCAACAGGGAAACACCAATCGTAGTAAACGCTCAATGCCAGAGGTTCTGTGTTCAGAAAACTAGTCTACAAACTCAAATCTACTCATGAATATCCTTCATTTAATGAAAATGTGATTGATTTTCTTTATTCCGTCTCAACAGCCCCATGACGTAATTGTCGTTTCGTTATAACGTATGACATTGTTGAAAAAAGTTTAGACAATAAGATAGTGAATGGTTGTAATGTGAAGAATTTCCGCATACGTAATTATGATTTTTCTGTCCATAGTTGTTGTGTTCTTAGTGAAACAAAACACAGTACTCTTCAAACTTATGGTGCACAATGTCCTAAAAAAAGTGACGACACTGTTGACATGACACGTATTTGAAATTTGTTACTAGCTGATTTCGATTCGAACCAACACCATAGCAGAATTTTTACAACAGGACGTAAAATCGGTATAATCCAATCGTAAACCTTTAGTTTACGCAGTAACGTGGATAGAATGTGCAACAATCTGATAAATAAATGTCCACAGCATTCACCAAAAGACAGCAAATTGATGAATGCTGAATTTGTTCATAGAGTTCTGATTCTGTGCTGAACCGTTCCGAACGACTGATTATCACAAAATACAACAGTTTCAGCAAAACGAAAAAAAAGTCAACCCTTAGAAGAATAAGAATGGAAAAATCGATAGAGAGGAATAGGAGGATAACTGGACAGTGGGAAACAATCACAACCATAGTCTAAAAAACTCACAAGTACAACTCAGTATACAGAGATAAACGGCTGATCCTAGATAAAAGCGGAGAAGGTTAGACATAACCTCACCCCATAAAAGTGAAATCAATGACTGAGGTGTCCAACAGCTTGCAAACTGAGAGTCATTCTACTATCTAGCTTCAACAAATTACACATGAGATAGTGAGTTTGGACAGGCGACGGCAGGTTTCGCAATCAGTGGCGACGTTGGTGTAATGACCCATGTCTTAAAACATTGTCAGTTCTGACATGACGAGTCGATTCACCTTAAATAAAATACCTGAATGAGACAGTGGACGGTTTTCGGTGATTCGCTCTTCGAAGTACTTTCTCAATGAAGACCATGTCCGAACGGCGAGCTTGTCTAGTTATCTCAAGATAACGACATTCCAACGATTCACAAGGTTTTTCAGAAACAAAAGCTCAGCAAAAAAGATTTGGGAATCTGCGGTTTCTTGGAAACAGGTTGCCACTAAGCCAGAATTGGTATACGTGAAACGCCATTGGAAACACACTGGACATACGTGTTACTCTAAAAAACTTTTTCACCTCAGATACTGTGTCTAGCGGAAGTCCAGCTAGAAACTAAACGAATTAAGACCAACAGGTTACGCAGCTTCGCCTCATATGATACATCTCAGCCGTTTTCACCTTGGACGATAGACAACCAGCCTACGATCTTAACAGACCTGAAACGGACTCGTCGAAAGCAAATGCTCATGCACATCTCTTCTTCGATTTCACACTCAACGGTCAAGCTTCACGGACTTATACATAATAGTTGTCAAAACACGCGATCACTGAATGAACAAATGTCGACTGATAGAGGGCCCCTTAGGTCTCAATAATCTATACTGAACAAGCTCAATGAGATCAGACCTGTCAATTTTAGCAAACGGTAATCTTAGGGCTACAAAAGTAGACGACACTCTTTTCACCCACGATTACTCACTATAGTTAATCAGTGCATAGCTAGTTCTCATCAGCAACACGGTTGTGATGTAACAACTGACCACCGAGCAGCTCGGCGAATACACATATGAGCACTCCAAAAACATGGTTCGTTCCGTTGATGTTTCCCAAGGTTTACAGTCAATTGTGTACCAAATTGGAACGAGTTTTTATGCAACGTGTGATTGAAACTTGAAGAACAATCAATGGAGTGGATGAAGGATGCAATTAAATCCAACTGGACCCTTAGGATTTTGCGCCTGTGGTACAAAAGTAAACCGTTAAACAGTCGCCTCGATTTTACACCTGCTGGCCAACTGTAAAACATTTGTATTATCACAGCTGTCAAGTCAAATAGAAAACAAATTGCCACAACGCACAGTTTTGAAGTGGAGAGTAACCAGGAGACTTGACCTCCAGAGTTGTCAGTTCAGTGACAGGGGTCATCACTCAATCATCTAAACAATACCGTAACCTGGACATTTTACGGAGGAGACAAGTATAAGGTTTCACATCCGACTAAGCATTCACCGTTCAACAGAAGTCGTGTTCAAGCTTACGCTTAATACGTGTTTCCAATCACTTAACGGAGCATGTTGCACACGTGAGCATACGAGTGTCATGTGAAAAATCGGAATACAGTCCAGCCTTTTGGTAACGAGGTGTAAAGTTCATACTTTAATCAGTCACCAGTCTAAGAGACGAATACCTTCATGTAACGTATATTATTTAGTTTTCTTATCCGTGGACTGAGTAACACACTATTATTGTCTAATAGCAAACTGTTAAAACTGTTGTGTACGGCTATCACAATCAAACTGCACAAACCGGCGTTATGGATCTACCATCGATCTGACGCAGCACTTCGTTATGGGTGCCTAGCTGAACAGAACACATTATTTTTCGAACAAGTTTTAACAGTGGACATGAGCAACGGCTATCCGACTGAAATGAACACCATTAACAATAATACTAATTTGCCTAATTTTTCGCCGCCGTTTACATTGGAATAAATTTTGAAAATTATGTTCATGGAATTCTGACAGGTACATGTCAGAAAACGACAAAGAGGCGAACAAGACTTGTCATTCGTGTTTGATTATCAGGCTAATTACAAAAGTTAATATGAAAACAGTAATTAGGATGAGGCCGAAAAACGGCCAATAGAGGTTATGGGCGGCGTGTGTGTTATCAGTAATGCAATCACTGTTCTAAATCATGGTTTTCACTGGTTCTGGGCCAAAGAGGATTATGTGTCCGCACGAAATTCTTCTGAGCGCAGAGGTCGGGGTTGGACAATCGGATACTAATGGCCTCAGCAACGGGCAACATTCAGAACCTCAACACTTTTGATCGATTCTTTGGCGCTCGGTAGACGAAATCATTTTCCTTACTGACAGAATGATTAGAGTCGGTCAACTGAGCAACAGTCGCGCTTGAGACCGTTTTAACCACACCACTGTTCAACCATACAATATGATGTTCACGCAATCTGTCAGAAAATTGCCTTTTAGTACGACCAATGTATTACTAATGACGTCCGACACGACTATGACATGACTAAACACGAAAACTGGCTGTAGAACATGGAAGTTTGCCTTTGAGTTGTGAAACATGCCTTACAGTCCATAATGTTTTTATACGGTTACACCCATCACCACATATCCTTACTTCAACCAATGATTTGACAAATCATGAGCTGCACAAATGTTAAGAGGTGTCCCCCATTACACTATGTGTGGTTCGATCAAGTGATTGCCGTTGAGTTCTTCACCAATTTGATACAATCTTCATCATACATACAAGTCAGAGTTTACGGCCTGTTTTATGCAAACGCATGTATTAAAACGGTGGGAATTGTGTCAACTATTGCTGTTAAAAGATTTTCTTAAGAGTAACCAATAACACTCGTTTAAAATTCGCTTACGCTTTGCTGGCCAGTTCAAGTAGACTATTACGTAATGCAAGATGAACTAGGTTATTCCTTCAATAATACTTAGCTCTTGTTATTAAACGCTGTGTACCTCCCAGTCGCAACCGAATATAGTGCGTATTTTAAAGATCACTACTAAACCTCACACTAATTTAGCTACCCTTACAAGATAAGGTGATTCTTTATTACGCCATTTATTACAGCATTATTATGCCATTTAGCACACTAACCAGTATGAAAACCGCGCGGGTTGCGAAGGTCAGTAAGGGCTCACAATGTAAATTATATCCTGCAGATATATCAGTTATCAACGCCGACTGTAAAAGCACTTTGAACCCTGAAAGTGGTAAAATCAAAATTAAATACTAAATTTAGGTTTTTCAACAATAACGTGCTTACTAATCTCTTCGTCGCATTGACCCTGGAATTAACAGTCCTCTACAAATCATGCATTAAACGTATTCATAGTCAAGGGATTTCTTAGATTCAGAGTTTAACAGGCGTTGCAAAGTAAGGAGTATCACCAGTGAGGATAATCACAAGCCAACGTATAGCCGATACCAAGGCAAACGGTGCTATTACAGTCTTCATCGGTGCAGACATCATACATATTGTGATACGTTAAAGCTTCGTTCACCTGCAAAGTCACACACGGCAAAACAATGCAGGTTACATAAAACGGACAAATAGATACGGATTAGATAAGCAAATGCACACATTCACACTACTTATTAGGTCATCAACGCCACGGCAGCCTGATGGGTTCCTTCAGCCACTCGTGTTTACTCAAAACCCACTAGCGACATCTGACCAATGTAGCCACAATAAAGGTCAGTAGATTCGGATTCTGACCGCGTGACGATATTTCGAATGAGATGAGTGGGTTACCCTGGTGGGCTGTTGTCACGATGGGCTCAGAAACCAAAGATGCGGGATTTCGAGTAACGGAACCATCGGTTTGAGACTATTTGGGGACGTGCTCTGCCACTCGCTGAGATAGTTGTCGATCTGATCTGCCTACGTAAACGTCACCGCAACTGCAGTTGAGCTAGCAGACAATATTAGAGACTGAACATTCAAACAAACTGCGGTCGATACTATGTAGAGTTAGTCCTTTGATGATTTGGGACAAGCGTAACTGGGCAAATGCATACGCACGGAATAGAGTAGAATTCGTTTTGTCTGATGTCATATGTCAGATTGCACACTTTGAACCGCGAGAATGAAAATACATCTATCTTTTGAGCCGTCTGAACTAACCTGTTGAAGCTACTCATTATTTTGTTAGTTCCTACGACCCTTGTAGAATATTCAGTTGCCAGTAACGCTTTTCTACCCATTTTCCTCTCTGTCTGCAGCCTAGCAGCCTGATAGGGTGTTGACCAAACCACGTTTGTATACTATCGGAGCAAAATTAGATAAATGAAGTTACTGTCCCCATATTACTTTACGATG
Source organism: Paragonimus westermani (assembly GCA_008508345.1). Taxonomy (NCBI): domain Eukaryota; kingdom Metazoa; phylum Platyhelminthes; class Trematoda; order Plagiorchiida; family Troglotrematidae; genus Paragonimus; species Paragonimus westermani. The sequence goes on from QNGE01000376.1 coordinate 102,464, forward strand.
AACCGGTCGTAGAAATGTCTCATCCACATGTCTGGTGATGGGTACGTCCAAAAAAACCTAGATTACCGTTTGATTCAAGGTTAAAAAACAGACCAAAATGATCAACATTCGCAAAAATTAAGGTGTCATCAACGTGTCCTTTGTATAATACTCTCTTGACAACATTATCTTGTTAACCACTGCGCCACTGACCTCACATTAGGCACGACCGAATCATCAAATCTGAACGCTCAACCACTTTCGCCTGTGAGCAATGATCAGGTTGCCCGATCGTCTCGAGAGGAGACACAGTTACTGCCTGTTAACTCCAATCGATAACCCCGCGATTAGGACTTCCGAGACAGGTCGAGATCA
>QNGE01000376.1:104034-116874 GCA_008508345.1 Paragonimus westermani
ATGCAAACAAAATCAAAACCAACTCGTCAGATAATCATGTCAAACGGATCTAAATGGGAGGGCAAATAGGTGACCAAACTGAACTCCGAATGACTCCAATGAGTAACACGGAGCCGTGGTAACCGTAAGGTCAGGACAAATAGTTCAGAGCACATAACTGTGAATTGCACAACCCAATCCCGATCGATTCCGCGATGACCAGAATGCGAAGTTCGACTTCAGCGGATTGAGGACTGGACGATCAGTAAATCGGCTGGAAAGCCACTTACCGATGAGACTCGCTGTCCTGAATCAACGAGATGCATCACACTTGATCATCACGCCCTTAGTTGGTCACGTGGGGGGATGCGTCCACCTATGCTCTGGGAAGGAAGCCAGCCTGTGCGGACGAGACGACATGCACCACAGAGGCATTTGGAACAACCAACACGGAACGCGGTTAGGCATTCAGCCGTGTCTTTGAGGCGTACGTACACTAACGAGCTGGACCTGAACGAGATCCACAGCTGTACCACGCTTACGTGACTTATTCCACGAGTCATCAATTCAGCCAATACCTCGCTTCTGTAACCTAACGTCATGTGAATCAATTTCCTCTGTGCAGAGTGGAATTTGACTTTCGGTAACCTCAGTTTGCTGCCCGGAAAGAAAGTTTGTGGTGCGGGCGTTCTCTCGGAATGTCCGCTGTAGAAATATCACTCCTGCTTCAAGCGTATCATTAGTGCATGTTTCCATAGTTGTGCATCAACCTATGAACGCGGTTTCTTCTCCGTTTGAAAGGGTCGTAACTGAAATAATGAGTATACTAGTCACCGCCGAAATGACGAATATTGCTTCGTAATTTACACGGTGATGAATAACCGAAAACAGTCTGTTTGAAACGTTGAATCTGGCTACTTAATGTTTGTCAATAGTCAGACTTTTGGAAAAATGTTCATAGTCTGAAGTAATTGATGTGATCTACTCGGATCAGTGTTAGAACCACACGGGCGGTCACCATAACCGGAAAGTGCTAAGTAAAGAGTAGATTCACATATTCTGACAACATGCATGTTTTAGCATTAGACCAGGTTGTTAATAGTGAACAATGTGGCCTTAATGTTGCACATCACAACCGTAGACTTTCGGTCGTGAGTGATATGGACAAGGCAGACAAACACGAAGCCTAATCGGATTAGTGTTCAAACGAAAGAGGAAAACAAGTGCTGGTAGACTGCGGTAATCCCCAAGGAACTCAAGATGCATGTCAATCAGTCCCGATGCGAAAACGTAACCTAAACCATAGGAATGATTATGAAGTGGGAAGCAGGACTTTACTGCTTTCGTAAAATATTTGGATCAATTTGCCTTTTATTTCTAGATACATTTTGTTTGTCCACTTCCTCAAAGGATGTAGCCTACGTTAATTCCTATCCGATGTTAATTAGGCAAGTGCTACATGACGGCAAAACCCTTAATAATGTAAAGCTCAATATGAACACTGTTGTCTGAGTTCGACATGTCCCACCTCAGTTTGTCCGTTTGCAATGAATAGGACTAAAGAGTACTCAAATGATGGGGATGTAAGGCTTGGTGATGTACATCCTCAGACGGATACTTTATCTGGGTCGGTCTTGTCCTCCACTCTTCCAAGTAGAATCACCTTTCCTGATTGAATGAATTCAGTCAAGCGTTTATGGCTGCTCAACATACTAGCCAAAATCCACCGCGGACCTCAGAATGGAATAGGGGGAGATAAGGAAAACCGTCGGTATATACGATCATCAGAGACGCGAACAATTGTTCCCACTTTATGGGTCTCATCGGTGCCACGCATGCTGCGGAATCAAGCCCACATCCCGTGGACAAATGTGAGAATGGCAGTCCAAATGATTATGTACAAGACCATTGGATTCCAGTGTGCTTATACTGTAGGACCTAACTGTGCTTACCACGTTGATGGTGACCAAAGAGAACAACCGCCTGGCTTCGGTTTTGTTTGAAGTCATCAGGTGATCCAGAGTATACGAGCTTATTCGGTTCCAAGAAGGCTGCTAGTTTCTTTGGGCCCTTCACACAACATCAGCCAAAGAGAGTAGAAAAGTGGGTGTTGAACAATGTGTATTGTGAAACGTCCACATCGCAAAGGTCGTATTTAACGTTAATCTCCATCCATCCGTTCAAAATTGGTGGTAAACTCTCCAGAAACAAACGTGCATCGATAAATAATGCAACAAGGCCACATTCGTATGACGAAAATCAACGGAACTCAGCAATACGGAGAGACCATAATTACAGTCAAGGAGATGATACAAAAGATGGGGTACCACTTTGCTCAACATGAGAAACTTCGCCTTCTAATTCATGGTCACTTAAGCCCAAGTTTATGAGGGCATTTAGCGCCTGTTAAAACCCAGGATAGACCAGACTCCCTATCAAACCTTGGCAATTACAAAAAAACGAATCAGACAGTCGACCTCACGGGCTTCTGCAGTAATGTTTACATGCTATAAAATGGATATACAGGAGCGGGATGACACCTAAAGTAGGAGAATTTTGGTGCTAACCAAATTCTTCCGCAGAAACATCGTAATCCACCAGAGCAGCCATTTACGGGTGCCGATAACTTCAGAAGGTTGGTAAGCGAATCGGATCGCAAGTTACGCACGCGAACTCTCTTCCTGACACACACGAGGTGCAATGATTTTAAACGGCGGAAGTAAACATGCAGAAGTTCATCTTCTAGCCTGAACGGCGCCATGTCTTGGTAGTGTAACAGCGTGGTACACACGACTACATATCCACTTCCAAAAGGTAAATAACATCATGTGAAACGTAATCCGGTGATGTTGAGCTCTCCGCCCAATTACCTCGGATTGAAGCACTTGAGTGTAGTGATATAGCATGGCAACTAAAGCAAATCAACCATAACAAAGTTGAGAACGACTTGTGAACGATGAGTAATAGTGTGTAACACACATGCTGGAGATAAAAATGAAAGTGGACAATAAACTCCAACAGCGCTTCTACAAGAAAGAACGTGACAATCGAGCAAGAACCAGGAACTCAGTAAGCCACGACCATCACAAAGTGAAGAGAATGGCGTGCTGGCACTGAGTTGTAATGTCCTTCGCGGCTGTCTATGACTTACGTGAACCGGTCGTCGCTATTAGTTTTAAATGATTTCGAATTAGCATTGCGGATGAGAGCGGAAGTGGTTATGTGTGCAGCAACCTAGGCATGCTCCATTGTAACAAAATGGTTTGATAATACGCTCGTTATGGAATCACCATCAGTTGACCAACTGAACAGAAATGCATTCCAAAAGCAATTCAAGATAACCACCTTCGTAGGATCCAATTTCATAATATGCACATCGTGAACAGAGCAGGCGACAACACACTCGAAAGCAAGAGCCTTCACAAAAGATGAAAATAAAGACCACCATTAAAGCAAATGAATAAGCCACGACTAAAACTCGTGTTGTACGCCATACAAAAACGATTAGTTGTGCCCGGGAGATTGATGGAATGTAGTTGTGCACTTAATGGACACGACGGCTGTATCAACTGTTCGTATACGGAGCGGTCCACGGAAATTCAAACGATCCGTTTTTAACGTTCACTTGAGAAGTGAGCAAACAGGAAATGAAAAAGCCCTACTCTAACTTATAATCCCCAACTCGAACGCCAGCTAGGCAATCTGAGTGAACGTCATTCACATTTTCGTAGATCACTCTGTATATTGGCTAAAGTTAACTGACTAAAACAATGTATATGAGAACGAGCGGCGAACTTCGTTACAGAACAATTTCGAAAAGTTAGTCATTATCTTGTTTACATAATAGTATTCATTTGAGAAAAGATGGTATCTTCTGTGATTAAATTGAACTGCCGCAAGATGATGCTTCGCGTTTTCCGATAAACTGTGCTAAGGTTTACTTGACAAACGTGATTGCAGTAGAGCAGTGATGTGGAATCATTGTCGTATCTGTGCTGAGGCTATGCAAACCAAACAAAATAGGTACGTCGCTAGTAGATCGGGGTAAAGAACTTGAAGACATTACGCGGTCCACTCGTAAGACGGCATGCCACACAACACCGAACACCTTGTGGATTAAAAGTTGCACAATGCTTAATTTGATAACTGGATCCAATGTCACAGCTGTTAGTAAACCCAATGCCATCTGTTTTCGATCTTGCTTCCCTGCTTTACGTCCGTTAACCAACATTTCTAGTATGATCCAATGATTCATGATGTACCGGAAGGTGCAGAGTAGATCGACATATTATGCAACAACACCTGTACGGGTTGCTACCATTATCGACCCTCAGGATATAGTTAAAACTATACGAGTTCACAAACGCTCCGAATGTTAATGTGTCTTACAAGGCCATTTATTTACTGTATTCAGTAGTATGGCCGTGGCGTTAAAAAAGTTCAAGTCCCCAGTTTGTTGGTGAGCATACTAGAACAGAGAGTGCAGAAGCGGATCTGAAGAAAGCCAGTGAGAACGCATCAATACTCACTATTTAAGTCAGCCTTTCATCACGTTGACAAACGAGTAAGGAAGAAATCAGGAAAGCAGTAATCCGAAAATAGTCAATAATAAACAAAAGAGAAAGATTGAAGACAACTATGGTAAATTACGTGACTGTGATGTCTATCAGCAAAACTGGTGACCTGTAGGTATGGCCAGCATTAAGTCTGCCAGTGATATCCGCACTATTGCCTTGTATGCGAAGCCAAAATGGACAAGGCGACATCGGTTGTGAGCTCACCCAATGGGACTTCAATCGTTCTGTGTCCATCGACTGCTAGATCCGCAAATCTTGTTGCACAACCGTGCTGGTAGATTATGGAAACGTGGAAAAATCAAAACGAAGTCCAATTCAAACGAAACCAACAACTGTCAGTAGTCGAATTTAACAATGAGGACGAGGTTCGATAAGTATGATGAAGACGTGCACACATCTACATACACATCTACTGAAACTCAATTCCAATCCAAGCCTTTTACTTCCTGTCAATAAAATGTGACTTCCGGAAACGAACCAACCTTTCTCTCTGCGAAGTTACGTTGACACCGTTACTGTCGAGTATAGTGACGAGGAAACTAGTCCAAAGGGTAAGCCAACGACAACAGCGAAACAACTACGCTATTACCACAAATTTGTGATTTAAGATCCCCTTCTCCAAACTGAACCTCCGTACACAATGTTTACACGAAAATCAGTACGAACAGTCTAGGAAACAGACAGATCTGAACAGTAACGTTTAGTCAGCCAGTTTTTTGTTCTAAAGAATATCCTGGAATGAAACCGAAAACAACCACCTTCGTCACATGTATAGTAAGGGATTCTAAAGGCCACGACATGAACAGACTTGTGTGCGTACACAGCAAAACGAATGAGATGTACACCTGAGTGGATAGCAGTGCGACGAGAGACAGATTGGGTGAAATGAGCAACTCCTTGCAGGAGAAACGAAAGAGGACCGCTACTCCAACCAAAGGTATCACCGTCAGCATCATTATTGCAAAACAAAAGCAATAGACTAAACGAGCGAAAAAAAATCAGAGCGGAAAATAAAAAAACTAAACTCTGTAGTAAAAAAGGAAACAAACAACCGCACCGTTATCGAGAGACAAAAGGAGTGGATACGTAGCATGAGTTCTGTGTTTGGTTAACGTGAACACCATACGTTAGTGAACAGTAAAGTGAGACAAATGGGCCTAGTCAGCGAAGGAGGTGGTCGAGTCCCGTTGTATCATGATGGAAGACGCCTGAAAGGGGCGATCACGTGATGACACAGTTTCTATCTGGCATGTTTCGCTCGAGATCAGAGAGACTAGAAAATAAAATGGATGTACAGTCTAAGGATGAGGCGAACCGAGGAACCCCTGGAGAGAAACATTTATGAACGCCGCTAGAAACCGACGAGAATGTACTTGAGCAGAAGATGAACGAAATCACCAGATGGACAGCCCTCGTTGGTCCGCACATAGACACACAAGATGCAGACGGGATGCGCATCCAGTCAAGTTCTGATAAGGATGAAGGCCGGCAACCGTAAAATCACGTCGGCCTACGTATGACCCATAGGAAACGTTGAATATGGTGTGGCTTAAACCTTACGAAGACGAATACCTGGTGAACAGAAGAAAAGATATGAGGATAATAACCAGAGCAGCAAGCAAAACAGTAGACAGATAGGCCACATTAGTGACAGTATGGTATATAACAGGGAAACGGAGATAAAAACGAATGGCCTCAAATTCGATCATACAAAGAGCAAGCACAGACAGAAGACACTGCGTCTTCTTGTGACTTAAGGAGACTTAAGAATGTGACATCTCCACCTCGAATTAGTAAACAATATGAATTTGTAAACTCCGAGTTCGCGAAGAATGTCGGCGGTTTGGTCGAATACATCTGCTTTTGCGTTGCTTGTATACTCAAAACAGGAATTTAATTTAGGCCATTTAAATAAGGCACTCAAAACACAAATAACATACTCTCGTCAGTCGTAAACGCATGGCTAACATGAAAGCAAGAAAAATAGTCATTAAGTGAAATGGCAAACTTATAGATCGATTTGCACAGCGAACGCTGCACTGAGCTAAACCCACAGCAGGCAAATATTGACAGTCAACTGCTTTTGAGAACAAAACAGGTTGCCTACGGCTGGTAAACGAAGGTTTAAAATACTTTAAAATGTGAGATTTATGAACAATAAATGGAGCAAAAAACAATGGCTTTGTCACTTACGGTTACAAAGTGTGTTGTGCAAGAGGACGCAGCGTGTTGTGTTCACTAAGTATCGTGTACCGGCTGCTGCAATAACGTAGTCAGCAGCAACTCGAATATACACACTTACGCCCTGGTTTCAAGTGTCTGTTCCATTTCGTATATTTAAATATCTCTACAAATGTATAGAAACTAGCTGGCACAATGATTGCCACAGAACACAGGAATTTGTCTTCTGAACGAAGATAAACGACTGGGCGACCTCAAAGGGCGACATCAGTCTTGGTGAATTGTAAGGGCACTTAAGGTTAGCGTTGGACATCTATCAAAACGTGCTTTTCACATCAGCTCCAACGAGCACGCTATTAAGCGACCCCAGAACTGATACACCCTCAGGAGGTAAACCGGTCGATTTTTCTGACGAAAGGCTGCATACAATCATAAATACAAAGGGCTCCGTGTGGAGTTACCCGCTCGGTAAGTAGTTCATCGTTCCAACATCGTCTTGAATCTCCAGAAAACAAAATATTAACTAGAAGTCCTTTGTATACCACACAGAATGGACTCATTAAGTTCCACTAGTGCGAATCGACGTTCCAACTCAAAATCTAAAAGAACGACGACCACCTAGTTCTAGAATTGATCATAGAGTGATAAATGAGTTATCTACATGAAACCAATTTAATGAGGGTCAGTAGTTGGTAGACACCTTAGTGAACGTTTTGCAGAATTCACTGCTAGAAACACATTTTTCAACTGACCGTAATCGAATACTGCAAAAGATGGGTGTGGTTTTACTTTGCAAACGATTCATTAACTGAAGCTACAGACTCCACAAGTGATCAAATGCTGGCCCAGTCCACAGATTTACCAATACAAGCCGAGTGTTTACAACGGCCTAAACAAGATGGGTTTTATTTCCTTAACAGCAATTGATTACCAATCCTTGCTAGCCGTAAGTGGTATTCAGGATCTGGAAGATCCATGTTTAACACATCACTTGGGAACCATTGTTCTTGTCTTCACGTTAGCCACGTGCATGGAAAATGAATTGATAACCGAACTTCTGATTATTGGTTGTTCCATTATGATGGTACAAACAGACACATTGCAAAATGTCATGATGGAAATATCGCATTTTTAAGGTCAGTTGTAGGGTCAGATATCTCATGTCCAGCCTCAGGAAATGAAAGCAATGTTAAATGAAACTCAAGGTGGTCTAGACATAAACTTTAAAGAATAAAAGCAGTACAAATTAGAAGGACTAAAAGACATTTCAGCCCCGAGGGACTATGACTGCTCTCTGCGAACGAAATGTTTGCTAAATGTTTTTGGTTACTAATTACCACCTAGTAGCATACATTTGCACGAATGGCTACGCCTGAAAAAAGGCATTTGACAGGATGCAAGTGAAAAAAATAACTTACTATCGAGAATTTCATTCTTGGCTAACAACACTTCACGGCGTAATTCGGAAATGATCTCACGCCGAAGAATGTCCAATTCAGCACGAGTAATTGCGGATACTGTGTGGTTTGGCAAGGGAGGAGGATACGCGGTGGTTGGCTTGGTCGAAGCGAGATTGCTCAGAGGAGCACATTTGCGACTGAGTAGTGGAATGAGGGAATACGGAGCGACAAGGACTTATGGACAAGTGAACCCCCATGAAAGATACAGAAGATTTAAGGTGTGGTTAGAGTCAATTGTTTGTTATTTATCGGAGTAGTCAATCCGTTCAACAGGCTCAGAACCTAAAGAACATTAGTCAACACCCGAGTGGCAAGTGGGCAGCATTCTTCTTCTACACTTTAACGCAATAAACACCATTCTGCCATGCTGGATGCATGTGAACACAATTTCCAATGGGAAATGTATTGTTTAGTGAATCTGCTTATTTTACCTCTGAAGAAACAGAGGAAAATGTACAAATGTAAAATAACGGCTAGTTCGTTAAGCGCCGCGCCTTCATCATCAACCAACCCTCCGATTGGTAAACACAGCGCCAAACCGAAACCTTCGTCTTCTCAGTTATAATAAAGCTAACTTATTGCACTCCTCACGGCTCCCGGAAACATCAAATGCGTGTCCGGTAGATTAAGTAAGACAGCCCTAAAAATTCAGGCTTCTCGGGAATATGGTTACTAATATCCAATCAGAGATAACCGCACATCAAACAGGTCAGACCACCTATCGCTGTCATGTTACACTGATTCGATGGCCAGAAGATGCATGCAAGGTTTCAAACTAGGGGACCGATACGCTTATTATCAGACCATCATACAGTATAATTCATAGATGACATCGCGCAGAGTGACCAAAAGGCCTAATACGTCCGCTGGTGATATGTCATCGACTGTTCCATACGCACTGTGTGCGTGTCTACTGAACAATCAATAACTACTTGAAATGACTACCTTATCGATTGTCAGAACTAATCAGTCATGTCTCGTATTCACACTATGAATACTGTCTTACGCTGGACTGACTGCTCTGTGTCCGTTTTATGTTTTTGTTGTTGTTGTTGTTGCAACAAACCACTTTCCGATTCTGTTATCACACGGTTCAACCGGCAAACATAACGAGGCCAATTTAGCAGAGCAAACAAACAACCGTTCTTTCTTTTCAATGTTCATGAGGAAATCGTGCTCAGGCTCCACAAACCATTGGAGTATTCGAAAACTTAACACAACCAAGGGACAACCACAAACCGGTCTGACTTAGCTGTGTGTGTGTGTGTGTGTGTACATAAGCGCGAGACTTCACAGGAGGTAGAAAAAGTGGGACACTTAAAATGTACACACGATGACGATCGCAGATGAACAACGGCAACGTTCGCTTAACTAAACCTGACTAGCCACCGTCCTCTCATGACCCCAATAGACACGGGCTAAAATGACTATCTCATACTGTGGTTGTCATTCTTTCCTTTAGGTCATGCCATCATTTGTCCAACATGCATCGAAGTATCAGACTGTTTCGGCAGTGTTCGGTGTGTCGGACGACTAATTGGTACAATAATCTAAACCTGTGCGTCCTCCAGGACTAAGCGAATGAGCTTCCCTCATCCTGGATACCAAACTGGTCGCTTCCCAACCTTCTCAATATCCACCTTTGGTGCTACCTCAAACAACCGACTGAATGCAGACGTTGGTAACCGGATAGTGAAGGGCAATTCACGTCCTTTATTCTAGGTGTTCAAGTTTCACAGTCGTGTAGCGAAACCGCCCTCAAATGCGCCTTATGCACGAGACACTAACGTTTCAGTGGGATGTCTCTCTGTCGCCAGACATGTCCCAGATTAGCGAAGACTACAACTGTCTTGAAGATAGAAGATTCCAGTTAACTGCTTACATCTCCATTACTGGTAATACAACCTTCTAAGTATACGAACCCGTCAACAAACGGAACCTGCGCGTGAAGGTTGGCCTGAAGTTGCACGGCAGCGGTGGATTAAAAGTCACTCAAAAATAGGAACAAGCATGGAAGATTCCTAGATGGAAATTAATTCATGAAAATCTGAAACGTAACCCCGGAGTCCAATTCGGTGTACCGTCTTCTCATCAAAAAGTACAAATCATAGTGACCCGTGCTGTGTGATTAACGCGTCAAAATTATGGGCCTCAATTACGCCTGGTCATAACTGCAGAGAAACTTAATACACAAGATATCTGCTAAGGTGCAATAAAGTGTGTGGATAATGGGATATTCAGCCAGAGAGACGAATTCGATCCGTAATCATCAGCAAGACGCACGCTAGAGAAACGAACCGACGATTAGTGAATAAGCGGCAGGTTGTAGTTCAAGCATTTGTCGATTTATGCAAAAAGCTTTTCTCAATCCTTTCTGGGGCTGTGGTCAATGCTTGCTCGTTTGCAGATTAACCACAAAAACAGCTGGTCAACTTCAACCAATGAGCGAAAGGAAGCACAACAGCTCAGGAAACTGACGCAACATAACTAGTGTTCAAGGTGTTATAGTATACTCAGTACCAAATGAAAACAACTAAAGGCTGAGAAAACAAACCTGTTTGTCTCTCGATAATAAACACTGGTACCTCAACAACATTCGATCTTTAATGGGTTACTACAGAGGATATTCAACGACCAGCATTGAACACATTCCCTACTAAGTAGCCGATAAAACTAGGAACAAGCTGCTGAGAAGGAAACACACAGACATATACCAAATGCAAACAAGCGATCTTCACCCAACAAACAAACCACCATCTCTGGAAAACAAAATCTTATGCCAACTACGTAGACGTACACGTAGAACAACCTGAAAGCTTATGGCTAGGCGGTCAGTTGAGAACAGTTGTAACTGACGCGGAATTGTTGCTGCAGAGTAAGCAGATACACACACACACACACAAGTAGGTGTAACACTGATCACAGAATTAGTCTGTTTATTTCACAAGTGAAGAGGCAATTAAATGCGCATGTGCTTAAGCATGCGTGTTCGAGTAGCGACAGTTGTATAGAACACACGCCTACCTAACGAGTCCATCATTCAGCGGTTTCGGCGAAGGGATGACGCGTTGAAACTGCATGGTTGAAGTCACATTAGGCGCGATGAACCGTTCTGTCTGAGGCTAGGAACAATAGAAAGTGAAGCAGATTAAACAAAATGGAGAATAAAGGAGGGGCGTGAACCGCAAGCTAATCAATCAACATTGGGTGGTTGTTCATATTTAGCGTCTGCGGACAGGTGATGCACAAGCTGCAATCCGGTTACATCGAAACTGCACTCGTAGCAAATTACACCGTGCTCAGGGTATGGATAGCATACCATTGACCACAGACGCAAGACTAGTTGGCGAACAAACAGCACTTATTGCACCGGACGGACAGGTTAAAACTGCTGATGTGTCTTAATATTCCTCAATTCCCAAACGGTTTTGTCCTTAGTAGAGCTCACCCGGCAAACTGCGAATCGAACAGGCAACCTGCACTTACATGAACTAAAAATCAACCGACAGACACACACACAATACACAATGCACATAAATATCCACAAAAACGGTCAATACAAAAGAAGGCACAACGTCATAAAGTTGTACACCCCATTCGACCACCGTGCTCAGTATTTTTTAGGTGCATACTGTAGTTATCAAGTTATACACAGAAGAGCAAAACCGTTCACCAAAGGGCCCATGAATAAAATCGCACAAACAAAGACCACCAAATATCTACTGTACACAAACACGGTTGGCAGGATAACGTTCTCAGATCAGCTTGTCATAGTCGCCAAAGGCGTACGCCTGTACAATACCGTCATCATAGGCGTCTGGAACTACGCAACATGTGGCTGAACTTACGCACAAATATCCGGCAAAAACTCGAAAGAATGAAACCAAGAGATGTATGAATGTGGTTCAGCTGGCCTACGCTGGTTGTCCAAATGACAGGCTATTATGACAGTGAAACCCTCATCATTCGGGAACAAAATAAAAACGACTATAATGGTAAGATTGAGGCTGGGAAACCTGATATCGAAAACATAGGATAATAAGTGGTTCAGCATAAGAGCACATGCTACTGCCGTCTGTATGAGATGAGATAAACATGCAGAGTAAGACGGAAAACTAAGCCAAAACCTCACCACACAATGCAAAAATGAAGCCGAAGAACAGACAGAAGGCCACTATGAACCAGGTTTCTGAAAAGGAGAGTGGGTGATGCAAATAGAATATATAAATCACTTCCCTGGAACTAATCTTTAAGCTGTCACTTCGTTCCGTCACGGTGAGACAGGACCTTGACGTGGTGTGACGGCTCGCGCATCTCGATGACCTTTTGGGCTAAACTGTGCAGAGTTACTCATACCAGGCAGGCCAACAGGTAGAGGTCTGAAAAACCACAGTCCCTTGGTCCTCCAGGCTGAAGGTTGGAAGATGGTTGGCATCGCTTCCTGAAAAACGTACCATTTCTGGTACAGTGCCACCCACCCGCTTCCTTGCGGTACAGGCTTTTGAGCCAAAGGGTTTGGTTGAGAACCCTGATCGTTCTCCTGTCTAGGTCTGGGCGTCCTGGTAGTATCTCAACCCCACATACAACCATGAATCTTCACAGCATCAACAATTCCATACTGCATCGGCCGTCTCGCAGTATAA
>QNGE01000376.1:118502-143882 GCA_008508345.1 Paragonimus westermani
CGGCGTGGACCTCCTACCTGGTGAAAGACTGACCGATCTTGATTATGCTGACGACAAGGTGTTGCTGTTTGACAACTTTCAATCAGCACAAGCGATGCTAGACGCAATTTCGCGTTCTGCCAAATAATTCGGAATGCGCTTTGCAGCCTCAAAATGCAAAGTGCTTTTCCAAGATTGCTGTGACTAAGTAGATTTGATGTTGGATAATGTAGTCATGGAGGTTGTTGACCGGTTTGTATACCTGGGAAGCTGCACCGGTAGCGGCGATGGAGGTGTATGGAATGAAATGGAAGCGCGTATCTCTACGTCTTGGACGGTATTCGCTATTCCGGGGCATCTCTGGCGACAGAGGGGTATTTCTCCGAAGCTTAAAGGTCGTGTATATAAGACAACGGTGAGGGCCGTATTACTTAACAGCAGCGAAGCCTGGCCGCTCACTCAGGGTAGAAGACGTGAACCGTCTTCAAGTATTTGACCACCGATGTCTGAGTTCAATCGCTCGTATCGAGTGGCACCAGCGCGTAAGCAACGAGGAGATTAGGAAGCGGGTGTTTGGTAGTGATTGCCAAACGACTTCTTTTGTCCAGTCTCTACGTTTGCATAGGCTTAGATGGTTAGTTCACGTATTAAGGATGCCAGCTAGTCGTCTTCCACACCGAGCACTGTTCGCTGACACTGCAACCGACTGGTGTAAGGTGCGAGGTGGTCAGATAATGACCTGGCGTAGGGAAATGAAGTCGTTCTCCAAAGGGTTGGCTGATGATGATGATGATGATGATGATGATGATGATGATGATGATGATGATGATGATGATGATGATGATGATGATGATGATGATGATGATGATGATGATGATGATGATGATGTCATCTCGTTAACAATGTATTATGGAAAGGATGACGAACCAACAAGTTGGGATGTTCAGCGTGTTCGTGATCGCAGTCATCGCAACACCATATGGGTATGTCATCAGCACCCACGACATCACTGCGTATTGCGTGCTCGAATTAACGACCTTACAGCAGTTGCTCAGTAAGCATTCAGACACCCGCCCGGATCATATTTCTCCAGACGGCCCATTTCAATGTTATGCTCTCTTATGATAGCACAACGTGAAAGACTTATCTGGATAACATCCTGGCATCGCAGTTCGCGGTCATTAGAGTGGCCTCCATCTGCTCTGAGTTACCTGTACGGCTGTTGCACATATGCTTTAGTTCAATAAGAGTTCATAAACATGTTGAAGGTATTATTTTAGATTAGACCCAACTGTGAGAAGTCAGGGCTTCGGCTGGATTCGAACCAGTGACAGACACAGCATGCCTCAACGCGGCAAGCGCTCTACCAGCTGAGCTACGAAGCCACACCAGGAGCTCGGAAATTTCACATTTGGACTCCGTTACCCACCCGTCCCAATGTCTCATATGGAATCCACCAACGCCACTGCTGAGCATAGAAATTGTATTACTAATGAGTAGTGTGGCAGATCTATGATTTTAGCTCCTGGTGTGGCTTTGTAGCTCAGCTGGTAGAGCGCTTACCGCGTTGAAGCATGCTGTGTCTGTCGCTGGTTCGAATCCAGCCGAAACCCTGACTTTTCACAGTTGGATCTCATCTAAAACCATAAATCTACCACACTATTCATTAGTAATGTCAAAGATAGCCTGAAAATTTGTGTTGATCGCAGAAGGTGAGACGCACGTTTTCGATAGGACTCTCACACGATGCAAAAACTGATTGTTGTTGCATGCACAAACTAACGTTAAATTGGTGATATGCATATTAAGTGTTCCAACCAATTCCGAATGGGCTCTCCAAAATAACGTATATGTAAGACGCATCGGTTGTTGACCGGTTCGTGTGCTGCACGAACAGCGGCAGGTGCATGACAAATGAAACATAAACTAGTATCTAGAAGGGCTACGGTGATGCTCGTTAATCTCCGCCACCTCTGGCGACCGAGAGAAATCCCAATTAAACGATAGAGCTGAGTATGTAAGACGCATGTGAGGACTGTGTTGCTATATGGTTGTGAAATTTGACCATCTAGAGTAGAGGACATGAATTGTCATCAAAAATTCGACAATTTGAACAGGGTGAAGCCGAAGGTTGGACATCGAAGAGGTTAAGAAGTGACTAGGTGATGGCGTCTTGTTATTGAATATCCGAGTTCAGACGGTAGCTAAATAACTATGTTCTACCAATTCCCCACCCTTTATTTCTATGTCAGGGCTTTTTCCCCTTCCCGAGGTGGTATTGCACTCAGGCATGAAATGTGAAGCAATGATGCACTGCTGTCTGCGATGATGTCGAAATTGAACACCACTCACAAATGGCCACAAGGATCCCAATCCGACCGACTCACCCCCCCCCAAAAAAAAGGGCACTGAACTAACGTCACGCTCTTGTTAGGGCACACCAGCGGCGCAAATCTGTCCAGACTGAGATTGTAGCTGCGCGTTTACAGTAGAAGGTTCGGTCAAACTCAGTATGATGTCAGTAGCATGGCAATCAACACGTTCGTTTCACCAACACGAGGATCGGAGTTCAACTTCGGTGGTGACTTCCCATAGGAACATCAACCGGGTAGACATCTTCTCCTGCCACAGCTGGCCAAAGTCCAAGTTAACCTTGTAGGCAAATTAATATGTGCATCTTAAGCTCCGGTACACGATGGATTGGCTGAGCCTGGTGAACATCGCTGGGCCATTTTGGTGGTCAGATAGAGGAGAGGTAATCAGACAGTCACCAAAACGGTCAAGTGATGTTCATTGACCACAACGTGAAGCAGGATCAAGGGCGAATCGGTTTAAGCAATTAAACGGGACTCCGGTAGGAATAGGTAGGCTGCCTCCCTTTAAAGTGGGTTGGCCGGTAAGACTATCACCAACCGGAGTAACCTAATTTAAAGAAATCAAAATACAATAGTCATGCATATATGTTTGTAGTGTGTACGAACTGATGGACAGATCCAAACATGGCAGTCTGATTTTGATACACATTAAAACGAAGTGTAAAAAATGTGTTTGCAACGCTTCAGTGAAATGTTCCCGGACACACCGAGCGAAGACATGTTTACATCGGAGAAACACAGGTCTGAAAATGCTTACTTATTGTACGCACACAAAGATACAATGAGTTGAGGTGTATATTTGTGTACCCATATCAACAGATACATGTCATATTTGCGTAGGTGAAGTTTCATTAAAAAAATACACGGATTACCAGAAAAACAACCAAAAAGGATTTCAAGGACAGAAAGTCACCCTCGACTAGATCTGCGACGAGACACACGTTTACCGGTTGAGTGCACATAGGAAACAGTTTCACCGAGAGAGAGAAAGAGAGAAAGAAAGAAAGAGGAACCTTTGCGAACTACGTCACCCAGGCCACATTAATGTCCGCTGAGAACGGGAGAGTGTATTGTTTTACAACCTCGTACAAAATCGAGCTTACCGGTCTCAGGATCACTACTTTGCCCTAGCTATGTCGTAACGCGTAAATCCAGGGACGCTTGTGGTGCAGCCAAACACATTGTATACACACAGGAGGTAACCTGTACACGTCAATTATCCGATTAATTAAGAACCTTTTTTAAATAAAAAAAAGTGGTTAACACGATCCGATTGCATTCTCAACTTCTGATTGGCTGCCACATTATTGATTAGCCGAACAACCGGTCAAATTGATCAGTTTTGTTCCGTTCCAAAAACCCTACCATTCAATTTGGCTGTCGCAAATTAAGAACTTACCTGAAGCTCTTCCGTCTGCACACGCAATGTCTCACAAGTGGATGATGATTCAGCCGCCTCAAGCGCCATGCGTCGGGCCTCGATACGTCGCTGCATTTCGTGCATCACTGAGGTCACAAGTGGGTTGTTCAGACTGGTTTTGGAAATGGACAGCACGGACTCATGTCGCTGCACAGTGCTAACACCGAACTCCATTTCTGGAGGATCTCGTTGGCAGAATTCGTCGTTGGGCGTGCGATGCGTACTTTGGCAAGACAACGTTGGCGGGGTTGGTGGTGGTGGAGATGGAGATGTGGGAACAGCCTGCTAGGAAAGCATGGAAACAAAGGTGAAAAACATGAGGTAACCTTGTGATATCGTGGATAACAGGTGACAACATGTGTAATTAGCATTTTCGCAATGTAGAAATGTAAATGCGATAAATGGGCGAGTAGGCAAAATCGGAACACATGGTCTGAAACGCTCACAGTACACGGATAAATAAACAGCGTGATAGAATTTACAAGCGCTAGAGGGAGCTACAAACAATCTAAATTCCATGTGACTGACACAGTCTGTTCCTCACATAAATCACCGTACGCAAATTCTGTCAACATTCTCATCATCACATAGAGTGATACATCAGTGGTTCGCGCCGATGCTAAATTGCCATACATGCAAATCTTCGCCAAGAAGAAAAAACGGAAGCTGAGGGGAAGGGATACGATTACTAAAAACAACTGTTTACAACCACATATTTAACATCAAGGTGCCTACACCTTGCAAACAAACGATCGAACTATGGGCAAAAGTGAGGCGTCAGCAACCTGACAAATTCCTTACCGCCTTCATTGTTCCGCGTCATTAAGTATACATAACTTACAGACAACTCTGTCAAACAACGACAACATTTACGCAACGAGCCAGATTACCTGCTATACCATCTAGTTTATCATGTGAGTCACTGGAACAATATGTCCGGAGACAAACCCAACCTACATTGGTTAACTCCATGGTGAACGTCTTCACTTCTCCATGTCAAATCATCATCTGCCCATCTTGAACCTTACAACAGTCGACTGTAGCATCGGTAAAAAGTGCTCGGTGTGGCAGACTACCAGATGGAACCGTTAGAACATGGTTCAACCATATAAGTCTGTGTAAACTTAAAGAGTGAAAGAAAGCGCTCGCTTGGTAATCACTACCACATATCAGCGTCCTAACCTCTTCGTTGCTTACCCGACGGTCCGCCCAGGCTCCCAACAGCCAGCCGCTGCCGTCGGTGGGGTCGTTGCCAGCGCAAGTAAGAACAAAATGAAAACGTACCGACGCATGGCCTGAGTACAGATATGTGCCCGAATAACAAAGACAGTGCTGAATGAAGTCACGCTATTTATAATTAACAGTTTGGCAATCTTTCTGAGACCAGGTGTGATTCGCAGAAGGAAGGCGCCGAATGAAAAAGCGACGCTCATGACTTGATAAAGTTGGTTCTCCCATAAGTTTGAACCCTAGTAGATGCACTTCGTATTGCCTCTTCAGTATCAAACAACAATCAGCAACATACTTATATGTAAATTTCAACTCTGATAGTGCATTGTATGCTGGAGGTTTTGTTTGGTCCTCACTTTAACTTTAAATTAAACGAGTAAACCTACTACCGTTCAGCGCACCCGCCATCCCTTTCCGTCTATTAGCAATGAGTAGGTTCGTAAACAACCAATGCGACATGACTAGCGCATTCGTCATAACGCCATATAATCTTGTCATCACGATCCGTTGAGCTCACAGTCTATTTGAGAACCGCGTGTTTGAACTCCCGATCAAGCCACCGCAGCTCACTGAATTTTCCGACACTCTTCCAGATCTCACTCCATCGCGTAGTTCAATTTCATGCTACGTCCTAACATGACCTGACAACAGCATTACAACAAAAAAAGTTTGCTGGGATAACATCCTGGCAACCCGGATTTCGCCTACCTGCTATTAATTGGGTCCATAAAAGCCGCTTGGGAATCTGTTTATGAGTACCCCAACAAATCTGTCCCTGCAAACGGAGCCGGTTGAGAAGTAACATGGCTTTACTCCCGTTCATATCCGTTCCACGAACTGCCTGGGTGTTCGGAAACACGTTCGAACACATGAGGTTGGTCTAAGACATTACGCATGAATGTGGCGTAGGTACTGCAAATTCTGGTGACATAACTGCCGTACAGCAACGCGGACAAGCGGCTTGGTTTTCATAGTTAGGCTAGAGTTCTTCTAGGCACATCTTTCAAGACGTCCGAAAGCAGCACTAGAACCGAACACGCAGCCTCGTTGAATGCGGCCCAAAAACAGATCTATGGGCAGATTACTCTCTAAGCAGCGAAAGTCTGGGCAGTCATCCACAATATCTCCACTGATGCGGAGTCCAGGTGTAAGCGAGGCGCAATGAACCCGGAGGAAGATGAAAAAAACAAATGCCTTGCCTATGTTGGTATCCAAATAGGCTAGGTTACCGCCAGTGTGAAGGCCGTGAACATTCCCTGCATTTCCTCTTCACTGTGCGTCAATGGCGTAATGTTATCTGTGAACAGTAATACCCGAACAGTTGAATTGCGTAGAAGGTCTGGACCGTTCGGTAAGCGGTCGTCCGTGAATCGACCCATCTAGGCACAGTCAACCAAACATTGAAGAGCGAATGTTAGTACTGCGACCAAATATAAACTAACTGGGATTGAGGATAAGACAATCATGCTGCCCGTCAGTGACAATGTCAAAATTATTACAGGTCGACATACGTGACTGCATCTTCATCTTCATATCCGCATGTAACAAGTTAATCAAACTGACGGGCATACATGGGCATCTGAACACAAGCTCCGTCCATGATGCCTCATGACTAAGAATTAAATGCCCCAGTGAAATCTACACAGGGTTCACAACAGCTGGTCTTATTCATGATACTTTACCGACAGCTAACGAGCAGCGAACACCAGATCAACAGTACTGCGATTAGCACACAATGAACAGAGCACTCCAAAAAACATTTGTCTCCAAGATTTCAGCATTAGGTCGATCAAGCAAGATTCTCACTAAAGCACTTCCAGTACACCTCAGCAGACAATCCCCCAGGAGCTGTCTGTGTACCGCTTCCTCTTCTTCGATTAGAGGTACAAGGAGAGCGCTTTTGAACTCATGAGGTGCTGTTTCTTGGTCCCAGAAAGAATGAACCGACAAAGCATGGCGGGCCCCAAAGCTGGACCACCATTCTACAAAAGCTCCCCGGTGGCACATCTCCACTCGCAGCCCTTGTTTCACCGTTGTGCAGTGGCTGCCAGGTCCAGAGCAACGGTAGGTGGTGACTTGCAATGACTGACACTCAGTCAACAGCAGTAGACCGATTCAGAGGGCTGCTGAAGGTGTTTGCGCCATATCCTAAAGATGTTCACCGGTTGCGTGCACGGGACGCAAGAGAGCCCGTCCGCTAGTGCTTTATTACATTGATTAAACGTAATGAAAACCACCTTCAGAGAATTACAGAGGAGTTTATGCTGTCAACACAGCTCAGTGTTACGTCATTCTGCTTTGTTCACTAGTTATCCCTAAGTCCATGAAGTCGTTCAGGAAGTTGAAGACGAACAACACAGAATGTCCTCTTTTGATATTCATTGCTTGAATTCGAATTGGAAACAGAAAACGTCTTGTTTTCCTTGTGTAACAAACGTGAGACGACTGTATCATCATCGCCAGACCAATCCGGACGATTCGGGCCCGGGATTTAAACGGTCTCGATGGCTGCTGCCGCGAACGGCCATAGCGGTTGAGCTCTATTACAATCGGTGAGGTGTGGCGTTTCGGTATTGTGTCGGTCCAACAACATACGCACATATGCTTCAACAGGCCGTGTGTTGCGTCTGCAGGTATGTTCCTGGGTGACTTGAGAGAGTGCCTGGAGCATCTAGCTGAATAACTTGACTTACGATACAACAGAAAAAAGGGTTTTACCGGGAGGCCTTATATGAAGCTAATGACTAACTTGGTGAGGAATGGTTGAACCAGCCAGGGCTCACCTAGAAGAAAATACCGACATCTTATACCGAATGTTACTGCGCGCAGTAGATGTAGTCAAAGGTACATAAAGCTTCTGAGAACTGCAAGTGTTCCGACAGAACATGAAAACACGCCATCGGTCACCGTCAAACTCTACACGATAGAAATGCTCTTTTGTTTGAGGTCATACCTTACAATCTGTTTCTTTCATATTCGGTAGAAAACAGTGTTGTGATTATAAACAATAATGTCGTATACCCATAGAGTTGTGCCCCAATAACTAAACACTAACAAGCTATCACTAACGTAGCGTACAATCCTATGGGAATTAGTGCTATTTGTCTAGCTGCTTCCCTTTGGGCTATCTGATATGAGTGAACCTGGAAGGAGCGAAGCCTTGATCATTATAGTCTTCAGGAATAACACAGCACATAAGCTTAATCACCATGAGATGATGGTGTACATCTATTCACTCATAAGTATACGAAGTAAAACCAAAGAACGAGAGCTAGGGACACGCGACTGTGGGCTTCTGTATCACAACCAGCCTAGATGAGCCAAATGGGAGGTCACATATTTTCACTTGCTAGGGAAATTATACACATACGTATAAACAGTCGCGATGTAACCATGGCTCACCAGTATTTTTGAATTTGAGGCTTTCATCTTTCGAGCCGCAATCGCATTTTGTAGCAAAGAGGCCAGACCAGATTGCGGAGGTTCATCAGACTCCGAAGCAATCGGAGTCGGACCAACAGATAAAGAAGGCGGCGGAGGTGGTGCTGGTGCTACGAGGGTTGAAGGAGTACGCGGGTTGCTTGGTGCCAGAGCAACGGTTTGTTCAGTGACACTTGTGGGGCTGGTAATATCGTCATCGTTGAGATAATTTCGGGTTGCATTGCACAGCGCTGCGTTCGTCAAGGCTGGGCTGACCGGATGTTTGTGTGTGAAAATTGGAGAGACATTTTCGGTATCTGTGCGTGAAACCAACAGCGAACAGTGTTACAGTCAGATTTTTAGGCCCTTATATTGTGACCTGATGAAGACAGAGGGTGTCCAAGTCTCGTGATATATCCCCACCTTCATCCCAACACGAAGATGGGACTAAAAACCGTTGCCTTTTGTTGAAATCAGTTAAGGAAAATTGTCTCAGTCGGAAAGCTGTAGGGTATATGCATACTGTCATGCAGTTCATACACGCATCAAGTAGAGCAAACGGCACAAACGATAGCACAGAAAAGCAGACCCCTGAAAGGAATTCAACAACTTTAAGAATGTCCACATCTAGACCATTAGGCCATGGACTAATGTGACCCTAAGTTGTCAGTCCCCACTCAACGTGATAGTCGTCACGTGGGCTGAATAGCATCGGCCAACAAAACCTGGAAGGGAGCAGTCACGACAACCAGGTTAGAACTCGTGATCGTGCGAATGGTAGTTATATAACCGCAATCAGCTGCAGCTGAATACTATTTGCAGAAGTCTTAGCCAAAGAGCGTACGGTGATGTGAAAAAAATCAGGAGTTGGCATATAGTCAAGAAGAAAAGTATCTATAGTTTACAGATACAACTCGGCTGCTGTAAACAACTGTGTGAAGAACGCGTACACAATTGGGTTAATATTCCCGCCAGTACGAAACTGGTGACAGTCGACATGTGAGTTGAACAGTTAGTCCAGCGGACTCTTGATAAGGGTGACCGTACGTATACTTATCAACCACAAGTGCTGTCTAGTAGGAACATGTATAAGGCAGACCATTACAGCACACATCTTTCAATACCAGCAAATGGCGCAACCCTCATGAAAATCTATAAACCGGATCCGGAATACGAAACGGATGTGGCAGACTGCTTCGGTTCTAAATCTGCATATCTGCACCAGACCGTCATGATGCTCAAAACCGGAGGTGAAAGCGTGTTAGAGTCTACCATTACAGCAGTGGACGTCGCTACCAATGAACAAAAATATCATAAGATGCAAATAAGTGTCCAATGATTAAAGCGTTTGCTCCAATTGCTTACTGAAATTAACTTTGGCAACGTCATGGGTTAATCAGGAGGTCATGTGGGATCGAAAGTTAGCAGTGCCAGGGAACGATTTTCGGTGAGTCGATGACTAGTATAGGCGACCATGGTAATCACGTTAGGCTTTCAACCGAGAATCCACAGCTGTGTAATTTAACACTAGAATTAAAAAATTAAGGGAGCACGACGAAAAGGAGACGAACAACCAGAGGAATCACCAAAAGAGGACAATTTGGAACAAACAACACTGGTCAAGGAGTTTCACGTGAACAACAATGCAGCAATCTTGAATGTGCTATACAAGTCGTACTTGAGAGTAATCCTTTCAGCTGCAACGTTACCCTAATAGTTTACCAACCACCATTCAGAAGAGTAATTAAAAAGGGATAGAAATTTTGATGAACATCACCCAGAAAGGCTAGTGAATAGTGCGATATGGATAAAAACAGTGACGCATGTGCAGAACTTTAGCGACGGAAAACGAGAAGCACTCAAGAACACTCTAGTCAACCACCTTTTAGGGACATGACAGCACAAGTAAACGTGACCAAAATTAAACGAACCTAGCTAAACGGCCAATTCATTCTCACATCTAGGTGGTCAAGCGTGGCCAACCTTAAACGCATGCACAGTAAACTATTTGAACTGCAATACACCTCTCACTCCAACCGTTAAAAGTGACGAATCCGAAGTACTTTACAGGAAAAGCAACATAGAAATTCACGAGACTGATAAATGAATATAAACATACAGTGCTCCGAGAGTTTTAATCAAAACTAAATCGTGTGACAAATGAATGACTCACGTTGACTAGACAGTTGTGTCTCTGACAAGGGTGTTCCTTCGGCCGTGGACGTCATCTGGCCCACGACCGCTGCAGTACGAAAGTGAGTAGCCCCATTTCCGCTGCTGATGCTACCCGTGTAACTGGCCAGACTTCCAGAACCGGAATACCCATAACCGTAACCATAGCTGACAGAGGAGGCTGAAGATGGGGCGGCGGTTGAACCAGGGCCTGTCGCATAGCCTAAGCTGGCAGACGAAGCAGTGGATGCTTGTCGACGGTGATTAGGACACTGTGACAGAGCGGTGGTGGGTGACGTATCTTCAGTATCACCACCGGTGTTTAAATGCACGTCCTTCTGAACAGAGTGCTCTGATTCCGGGACATCAAGACGATTGTCCGACTTAGCCTCGATGCTGTGAACAGCAACGGGAGAGAGATAAACACTGTGAGATGAACGCCGACATTATTACTTGTCTACAGACTGGGTGATAAGATTCATGAGCGGGTGGACATAGCAGAAGTGCGGCGTGTATGCATAGGAATAAAGGATACAACGTGGTTCGAAAAATGGCGCTTTCAACCTGGCTGACTAGGATGGTAGGCCCTGCTTAACAACTGTGCGGTTAACCCGAAAGTAAGGACAGACCTTAGATAAGCATCGTATGGACTAAGCAGGCAAACAACAATGGAGTTTGCAGCACGATGCAGCACCGATGCATGCTTATGAGCAAGTGGTCACCTTGGCCACCAGCGAAGTGTTGAAAAGCCGTTTCAATTCACTAAGATACTCTCAGTACCATGCGTGCACGACCTGAGTACGGTAGTTCAGCCACTTATCCATCAGATTCGTGGGTGTGCGTGGTGCTCACAGGGTCGAAACTGCTGCCCAATGCTTTGGTGGTAGGCACTAAGACTTACTGCTTGCCAACTCCTCAAGAACTGTGGTTGACAATAACCGGCTTTCAAGCGAACTACAAATGGTTGACAGACTTCAGTTCATGAGAAAATAAACTGCGATTGCTAAAGAAGGTCACGTAAGCTTGGTTTCGCAAGCTGGTTAGCTTCGAGAAAATAAAACAAAGTACGAGCAGCATGATGTTGCGCAACGTCCGGAGGGATGAGTGCTAATGGTAACACCCACATAAGCACGCAAGACGAAACGGTATGGAGATTGTCCGTTGGTGTCCGGCAAGCATCGCGAGAATACTGAAATCAGGGACGACCGCAAACTCTAAGAAACCGCTCCACGTAAGCACACCTCATAAACCGATGGACAATCGGGACGCCAGTCAAACGAGGACCGTGGTACTTATGGGGTTGTTACCTATTTGTGAGTGTTGTGTCGGATCACACAAACCAAAACTCATGCATATGAACAGGTCAAAATGAGCTACTTGGTAGCACGATCGAAAAAAGGTGGCGATAAAAAGGGAAAGGACACGCACAGATTTAGACAAACAAAGCATGCTTGGGTCAGCGTTGGAACACACAAACACAGACAGGAAGCGATCAATGCACGGGGTTACGATCAGACAAAAATCAAGTTGTACAGTTTCGGAGTGGAAACGAATGATTGTGAACGATTGAGCACACGTGCGACCAGTTAAGCTAGCATGAAACAAATCGACCGATGCTTCAGCACGCGTGCCAATCGGATCAAAGTTGATGTGGTCCAGAAAAAATTCATCACAGACACGAGATTCGTCTACTTTGTTCGAAGGCCAACATGCTTGGGTTGGCGATCATTTTGAAGAAAAAGAGCTTAATTCAAATCGTATAGGGACAGCCAGTCACTTTCTGCAGATGCTCACGTGGGGGGTAGTCAGAGGCGTGAAAATGTTTTATTCTTCGCCAAATTCCAGGAGGGCGTTAAGCATGTTGAGACCAATGATTCTTGTGCGTCCCGACAACGAAGTTTCACTCGGTTGGTTGATTTGCATTTTTGGAGTTGGTGAGACGCAGGAGTATGTTGACCAACTGTGTAAACACGATCCTAACAATTCAGCCAAGCCAGGGGCTTACCTGATCCAGGAAGCAAAGTTATTTCAAGCAGGAAACTTACGGACTCAAACCATGCTAAGGAGAAGGTTATTTTGTGTAGGGTGCATATTACGTTGGGTAAGATCCCTTGTTCAGCCCAATCCTTTTGGATTTTTTTGCTATTCGAAGAGAGCAGCAACATTGTTGACCTTAGACCAGACAACGAGTCTAGGAGGGTGTATCTCTAATGATAGGAAGTGAATATGAAACGCGTATTAGCGTTCTATAACTTGGGGAATCTTTGGTGAAAACCCGTTCGGTTCACCACCTATCCAGATTCTGACATGAAAAACGACCTAGCGACAAACTAATCCAATGTCATTTTAAAATAAATCATGAGTGGAAAACAATTGCATCGCTATATCTTCTATTATTCGTGAGGTTCGTTGTTTAGCATTAGATTAATGGAACTACAGCCCGTGACACTACACAGGTTATTAGTGTTAACCAGCGATAAACTCCGACTAGTCTACTACAAGCAATTCTACAAATTTATACTTTCGAAACGATAAGTAAAAACTTTTGCTACAAACGACCCGAGATCTACTTCAAATTATTTAGACAGGGAGTACTGAATCCAAGTAGGATTCCTAAGCCTGGTCAAAGTCGCCAATTCTGAATAGTACAAAATAGCTAGCGTCAGGGAAGGTGTCTGGTTTACACGACCAGAATGAGAGCCGGGGCTCGAACAGACTTCAGCAAGGAAAGTTCCATACTATTCCAGACGCAGGAGAGCTTTTGCAAGCACACAGAAATTGCACACGTTATCAATCTTGCGTTCATATCAAACTACTTTAATAACGAAGATACCACACCAACGGCATCAGTCACAAGTTCCTGTTCATTTCTTCCACCTCTGCACTGTTTTTCTGCGACGCTCCACAAGAAGACAAAATGTCCTCATGATGCTAACTTTAGCTAGCTTTCCATTTGATGGCAAAAGTGAAGGTAGAGTTTTCTCAATTTTCTCTGCATATAAATCAGGTAGCCCTCTGACACAACAACCCCAGTTCCTTTTTGCTTTTAATCTCTCAACTCCCTCCAAGAGTAACCTGCTCGTCATTCCACCTGTCTCAGCCTCCATCTGTCTTTTCACTAATTGGGTAGTTGTCACAACTGGGCTTCGCACGAGCAACATTCTATGACAGAGACTTAGTCACCCGACTTTGCTTGAACCTTCAACCTGCAATAAGTGGTCTTTGACGATCCACTGAACAGAAAAAGAAATCTGCTTTAGGTAATCAAATATAATTCCTCTGTCCCGGAGAAATCCCTCTTCCGCTGAAGACTGTTCACGTGACAATAACCGCTTTCAAGATAACAAGCTGAAGAGCCTTCTAACTTTACCGAATTAAGAAAAATGACAACAAAATTAATTTAGGCACAGGAATTTTGAAAACCTGGCTTTCATAACTGTAAAATCTTTACAGACTTGCGATTGTACCGCAATCCAGAGAATTCACATGCATATTATTAACCATGTAGCTAACACATTGTTCAGAAGGCTCGCTACAGCTCAGCTCAAGAAAGATCCGACCAACGGCGCGAATGTATATACAACACAATGGCGATCTTAGTAAAAACATGTTTACAGTGTTTACGGGAACTTACCCAAAATTCACTTTGGTGGTAAACAAAGCTTTCTATGATACAAATCTCTAGCGATTCAGTTAGTAGACTGGTCTATCAATAAAAGATCAGATGCCACTTTTGTACAGTTTAACTCGCGTTCGGTATCGCATAGACAAGTTGCGGGTTTAAACAGCTTAGGGATTTGCGAAACCCGCAAAATGTTCCCTCTCTTCATAAGTCACTGTGGAGGCATTAATATGGCAGCCATCTGCGATGTAAAACAAGCAGCTGATCATTCTGGAATTTGGCCAAACTAGCCATACTTCTCTTGCAACACAAACGAAGACGTCCAGCTTAACCGTCAGCAAGGGATCGCTGGGGTTGATAAACGACTCATTCGACGACCGTCAACGACTGTCGGCCACTTGACACACAAAGCATCGAATTCACTGTGGTGCGGGTTGAGCCGTAGAAAAAGGGATCAAAAGAGAGTGACAGCACAGTAGTTGGGATATGTACGTCCGAGCGCACGATTTCCGTGTCAGATTGTCAACGTAAACAACCCTCGGTAACGACAAAACTAAATTGCGCTTGTCGCGATGAGTTCTGAACCAGGATGACATTATCTAAATCCCCAGGCCTGGAAGCAGTCCGTAGTAGATGGGCATTTCTTCGAAATTTTCAAAACTGTACAAACCCTACGAAACAACCTTACTTCACTGCTACGAAAAGTTGGAAACACTAAGCGCATTCAACCTCGTGTAATCGATGGTACAGGTGACCAGGCAATTGAGAAGTCGGAGAACGGGATATGACCATGTGCATCGACTAAAGTCGCATAGCCAAATGACACAGTTACACAGGTTCAGATGATAAGGCCAAACATTAAGGATGACAACCCATCGTTCGCTACAATGTGCACTCCATGCTGCGCGCCCATTTAACTGGCCAAAGGTACGAGATAAAGAACTGATGAGTTGGCAGAAGAGGATTAGAGCAGTCAATAGAAATGGTAGATGGTGATCCTCTCCCAGGTTGAGATTTCTGTGATCCGCCTAACTAATGGCTGGATGCCTTGGGGAAGATGACAGGTTCAAAAGAATCAATGTTGTCGCTGGTTATGTGTGTGTGTGGCAATTAATGAAGGTGAGCAGTAAAGGAAGCTTGGAAGTTGTCTTACAGATGTCAACAAACTCTTACTTGAGACACGGCTGATCTTTTGCAAGGTAGGTCTAAGCACTGATTTCTTGATTGTTGACAATAACTGATGTATTGTTGCCAAAGTAACAAGCTAAAAAGAGTTGCGAACTAGTTGCGATGCGTGTACACTTACAGCTAAATGACTAAAGTCGTCTTCATTGGAGCGTATTGGTAATCAATCGACCAATAATTTGAAGCTTTGAACCATACCTGTGGGCATAATGGCTCGAACTATCGGTGGTCCTGAGAATAGTACAGCAAGTTGCAGAACAATAGAGAACAAGCATAAATGAAGAAAGAGGAAAGGGGGAAAACAGACAGTGAACCTCCTCCAATATGGGGTACGCTTAACGTATCAAACTTGCAGACCACAGTTGGAAAACCACGGCAATTCCACTCCACGCCTGCGAAACATCGGCAAGACCACCAACCAACCGAAGTGATGCACAGCTCTCACATGGTTGAAAGAACAGAAATATGAGTTTAGAGATCAAAGAAGGGATGAGACTTTACTCATACAACCTGTCAATAAAACTCATTCATGTTAACGTTAAGCCTCCCTTTTACGGCCTCACAGCAAGCCTACTAACTTGAACCTGTCTGACCCTTCTGTCCACGACTCCACAACTGAAACAGTTTTGCGCCAAATAAACATACCTATTCCTTTATCTAGAATCCCCAACTCAACGGCTTATTACGCACTGACTTAGCGTTGTCCATGATGATGATGACGAATTCAACTGCCATACGGGACAGTACGTCGACGTATTCAAATTAGCGCTGCATAAAGGCAAATGAGAGGGAAAGATCGGAGGTATAACTGGACGATTAACATTCAAGTATTGCACAATGTCTAAACTAAATGTAAGGGCCAGTCTATCACCATTTACAATAATGGTTTGTAGACTACTGCACATCATCAGTGATGCACGCAAAGGGTGATTCAATGTAAAACACTCGCATGGAGGCGACTAAGCCCCACGGAGGCTGATGTCAAAATTGGTCAACTGAAGCAATCAACCACCGTTAATGCGACGTTCTACTCGCAGTGTACTGATGGGCACCGTCAAGATAACGATGTAATCTACATTCAATTAGGCCCTACGTTCATCACATAACAAATTATTCAAACCAGATAATGCGACAAGAACACCAGCAAGACTATATTAAGTCAACTTAAAGCTTCTCCCTTTTGATCAATAGTTGGTTCCTTCAGCGTTGGGGTACTGGAGTGAAATTTCTATTCCAAAGACCAACGGTAAAATTTCTCTTCCTGTTTGATGAGATATTCCTCCTTCTCACTGGTGTATCGATGTCCATGTAACAGCAATATCTGAGGATGTCTCAGGCTATGAAGGAACTAAGAGAGATGCAGTATTTGTTATTCCTTAAACCGGGTAAAGGCTCTGGTGTGGTCGTCATAACCAAAGACGAATATTTAAGAAAAATGAAT
Organism: Paragonimus westermani; assembly: GCA_008508345.1. Lineage (NCBI taxonomy): Eukaryota > Metazoa > Platyhelminthes > Trematoda > Plagiorchiida > Troglotrematidae > Paragonimus > Paragonimus westermani. The sequence continues at coordinate 135,347 of QNGE01000376.1, forward strand.
ATCATTTTGGAGGACCAGAGGAAGTTCAAAATAGACCGGACAGCCGAAAATAACATATTGGTGGAAAAGCAAGTGGCGAGACAACTTCAGATACTGCTGTTACATAGACACATCTGAGTCTCAGTATAGACAGCTGAAACCAGTCGGCACGGAAACACCCCGAATGAGAGATGCTCCAAAAGTACACAAGGATGGTACACCTCTACGTCCAATTTTATGCATGAACAATTCCGCATACCATAAGGTGGCTCACCGGCTAGTGGACATTTTGGATCCCATCCGTAAAGTCTTATCCCCACATTGCTTGAAGGATTCTTTCGAATTAGTTGAAATTCTAGAAAACACTTCGGTGAGTACCCAGGTAATGTATTCCATGGATGTTGATTCCCTTTTTACAAATGTTCCCCTTCGTGAGACAGTTGATTTTTTATGTGATTTTATCTCGAGTCAGAACTGTGGTATAGGTGTTCCACTTGAATACCTTAAAGATCTTATTTTGTTATGCACAGAAAACGTTCGTTTCGATTTTGAGGGACTTGCATACAAACAGATAGACGGTGTTGCTATGGGTAGTCTGTTGGGCTCAACACTAGCAGATATCTTCTTAGGAATGATTGAGCGGCAAGTTCCGGATTATATAGCCGATTCGTTATTGTACAAAAGATACGTTGCTGATATTTCAATTTTTACTGACGCAATTCATTTTGACTTGTTCTTTAACTTTCTCAATGATATTCACCCAAACCTGTGTTTATCTCACGAAGTGGAGTCGAACAATAGTTTGCCTTTTTTGGATGTCCTTATTACTAGACGTGCGGATGGTATTTTACAACGCTCAGTTCACCGCAAAGCAACTTGGGGTGGTCAATATCTGCAGTTTTCAAGTTTTGCTCCTATTGCATACAAACGGGGTTTAGTTAAGACACTGTTTCAGAGAGCCAAACGTATTTGTACTGCGGACACTCTGAAGACAGAACAGGAGTTGTTGAGGCGAACTTTACTAACAAATGGATACCCCGACAAATTCATTGATACACATAATACGGTGAAGAAGAGCACTGAGCCTATACTGATGGCTCAAAAGAAAGAGGTTTGCCTATTCTTGCCATTCAAGGGTGATCACCTATCCAACGACATAGAGCACAAATTAAAATCTGCTCTGGCTCGAACGTATACGGCTGCTCAGTTGCGCTTATTTCATACCACTAGTGGACCAGTTCTCCGCAAACGCAAAAGTAGTTTGTCAAACTGTTCTGTCTCCCATGTAGTGTACCAGTTCACTTGCAGTTGCAGTGACGTTTATATAGGCAGAACAGATCGACAACTAGCACAGCGAGTCGCTGAACACATCCCGAAGTGGTTGAAACATGAGATGACGCACTAGTCCCAACTTGGTGCATTGACTACTCGAAACCCAACGTCAACGATTGCTAAACATCTCATGACAACAGGTCATCAAGTTGACCCAGTAAACTCATTCAAGATACTGTTGCGCAACCGAAATCCCAAGTTACTAGCTTTCTGCGAAGCGATGCTCATTCGAACTTACCAACCGACGTTATGTGCACAGAAGTGGTTAAAACAACCGGTCGGGTTGCCATGGTCATGATTACATAATAAGTGGTGTGCTTGTATGTGTGTCTAGTCCCTGCGTCGTTAAATATTTTATGTATATAACTGGCATGGTTTACGTTTGCGACTGATGAGAGTAAATGAAATGTTAACATATCGCAATATGTCTTCTTTCTGCTCTGATGAAGAACATTATCTGTCGTATATCCTAAGGTTTCTAATAAGAAGTCACGGGGATCACGACGCTACCAGCTTGGAGGATGAACGTGAATTGCGTTTCCAATGAACTAGTGGATGCTTCCAATTCTTTCTGTCCATTAGTCGCTTAGCCATTTTTTACCTTCAGCCAGTGGGCTGGGAAACCCGTAAATAGTTCATGGTATGGCAGACGATGGGTTGATTGCAAAAGGCGGTCATCAAATAGCGAAGTATTTGGGATTGAATGCGTGACTCAGAAAACAACAGCGACTAAGTAATTATTAAGCAAGGAGTGAGGCTTTGGCGTGTCCAGTCGCTTGATTTAGATGTTTAGGCAAAGGTAACAAGAATAACAAGCCAGATTTTACCAAGCCATTAAGTGTAAGTGGAGCCCTCAAGCCAACTGATGAAAAACTTGACGGCCGGTCGATAGCACGTGGAGAGCTTCAGCAGTACACTGGACCCTAATGCGATGTGAAGGTTTGCGTATCTAAGTGACCTAGTTGCTAAAATTGGGTGATGGGACTAATATGCCGACAGACACGAACTCCACCAGACAACCTCCTAGATCTCTAGGATGTTCGTAACATAAGCTTTGCTTCTATTTCAGAAAAGTGAGAATTACGTAAGTCTGCTAGTATTCAACTGTTGCGTTTGGGATTATATTACTGAGCCAAGGCCTTTGGCTGAAAACCCCAAGACGTCCTCTTATCCTGATATGCTCATTAAACTCACTGAAAAGACGTCAGCAGTAGTTCACAGACTAGAACATAAGGATTGACAGCATCTTCACTTTAAAGGATAGAGTGACTCCATATCACGTAACCTCCTGACCACTATCTCAGGCCAGGCTAAGGCGAGTGTAGCTCAATACGCAGCAGCTGAAGCCCTGTTGATACAGTGAACGTTCTTAGTGATAGGTTAAGTAACATTTATCTATCCACATCAATATCGTCCCACTTGGAAACCACTGTCTGCAGAAATTACTTCCTTACGCGTCAACCTATCGTCCCAATTAAAATAACAAGGATGCCTTCTGAGGATCCAGCTGTACTAAGGAGGCCAGATCAGACCCAGAACAGATACATCAATTCGAGACAGTGGTATATGACCGAACAGTGAATCGCACTTCAGTGATAAATTTATACGAACATATCGTTCAACAGATAGTGAGCGAGTGTCATGTTTGTGCTTTGAGAATCACTCATTTTGAACAAATACTAGCTTTGGATGCATGTCAGCGAATGGTTTAGCGCCCTCACCTTGAGAAGATATAGTCCTAGTTAGAACACTTAGCTATAGAAATGTTTCTTCCCAGGACAGTCAAGCATACTTAAACATCCAGGTAAACTCAGACAGTACGTTGGCTCGTTCCCCAAATGAATTCGCATAAGCTCAATAAAAAAGAATTGTCAAACGAAGCTAAAAAGGTACAGAGTTTGTTATCAGACAGAGCAGTACAAGGGGTGTGCACAGACTGTGGCGTCCCACTAATGCACAGTCCATCAGACGCCCCCCTAATAAGACCTGAATAACTCAGCAATCTTCAAGCGACGGTCAAGTCAGTTCACTGTCACAATCCGAAGCACCCTTCAAACTGAGGCAAATCCAAAGAGGTGAAACTGTGTCAGATAGTACGAAGGAAAGCAGTCAGAGGGAACAGAGATGCATAAAAAGGGAAGAACGATAAACTACGGACTGCACAGGAGTGTATTGCGTGAAACAGTCACATGTTGATGTACATTTTTAGCGTAACTTTCACCTTGTAGGCGTGCTTAGTTTAGTTCGCTTCCCAATTTTTATGCTATTACGCTCTTATGACACGTTTGCCATCTCATACAGTGACATTTAGGTTGTGCTAAAACTAATGTGACGAACATACATTGGCGCCTTGTGTTTCAGCAGTTTCCAATAATTTGGTCAGCAAGCTGCTCATGCGACTCCGGAATTTGATGTGTTGTGCGTTTCCGAAACCCGAATTCACAGTTTTGGTTCGTTTATTCACTTAGCTTTACCCTTGAACTATTGTCGATCTGTACGTTTCTTCCCTCGTAGCGTCGAAGCTGAATGTTCTGGGTAGTTCGGATTGGGGATCGCATCTAGCTTTACGGCAAACCGGTGTTAGTTCGATTTCACTCGTTTCCTACATCGGTCACACTCCACCAGCGTGCCTCGTGGAAGCGTTGTATGCTTATTCTCTTAACGTTCGCTCCAACAAACAGTAGTTCGGATGCCACCAAGGGTGCGTTCTGTGGCGATCTCATCGATGGTTTTGGCTGTTTTGCCATTGAGAAGATGCGGATGAGTGGTGTGTTTGGCGTTCGAGCACGACACATTGACATAGGTGAAAGACTGCCCCGACTACGTTCTTCTTATTATAGTCTTCGCATTTCGAGTGTCATATTTCAATACAGGAAGCATTGTACCACATAGAAACCGTCTTGTGTATGTGAGCCACAAACACAAATCGGCTTTGTAGCAATCATTCACGAATAGTACTATTTAAAAGTCGTCATGCATTTTGGAGTAGTCACCTGGACTTGTTGTTCTTGCAAGGTCTATCCCATCATTACCTTAGTGTTCATGAGCTTTTGAAGGTTAGCTCGTTAACTGGCATTCGAAAGAAGGTGGTACTGACAGACAACATGCCCACATTAAATTAGGTGATAGAGCCCAACGAACATAGGGAGCCAATACCAACGACTGTGTAAGATTATTGAAGCTGTACAGTTACGACAGAATCACACTTCTGTAACCGCGGTGAACCTGCTCATCAATGACCGTTCAGTTATGCCTGGATCCATACATGATACTGACCATCGGAAACTTAAACGCAAGTAACTAACAGATTATGCGGAGGCCGTGCGCATTGTAAAGCGATGGAAAGAGATGAGGCAAACCTTTTATATCAGGAGATAGAGTTATTTGCCATAATTTTCGGCTGTGTTGGCCATCGGTTTTGTTTTTTTATGAGCTCATATTTGAAAATGTTTTCCACCTGCCAGTCATGCCAACTTGACAGGTGGTTTGAACATTTTGAGGTATAGTATAATTTGCTTCAATCGGACCATGCAGACGACGAGACTCAACTACTCGGTTCATGCCCTCAGAACCGACTGACCTATTCTGCTACACTAAAGTAGTGGTGTCAGACGAAAAACAGAGGCACTCGTAAGGTTATATGTCGCATTACTGATTGGATAGGAGTGCCGAGGTGGTGCCGCACGACCTTATGAGCAAACAGCAGAACCATTTTTATATTTGCGACACCGCTATCTTCCGAATCAGAAGGAGGGTTTAGTAAGGAGGCCCTCAAACAAAGAGCACGCCAATCGGCCAACGGTTGGACGTGTTATCCACTGTCCCGGTATCAACCAATAGCCCGATTTAGTTTCGAATACATCCAGCGCATTCAGAAGTGCTCAGAATCATACATTAACGTCTTATTCACTACGCCCCTTGGTTAGGTAAGCACCTCAATACCAACTGAGTCAGACTCTTGATTCACCGGCTCTGGTTGGCCACCCCTTCCAGAAACCCTCATCTCCTGTCGCCGCATACGTAAGGCTTTCGAATCAAAGACTCCGGGTGGAATCCATCAAGTCAACCCCATTCCGCTGCCTAAAAGATCGAGGAGAATAAGAAGTTATCGTTCTCCTGACTGTGGCACAATTCGACCATTCCCACCTTCACATTCTGCTTTGATTCCAAACGGTTCTGCCTTTCATGCAACTTCAACGCCAGTTGATTATTAAAACCAGGACAACCGGTAAACATGGGTGTTTCCAATATCACCACTCTACGACAATTTGGTCGGCAAACAGCTCCGATGATTTCTGTCTCAAGTCTGCAACTTGATGTGTGCTATGCCTCGTAGACGGGAATCGGGTATTCTAGCACCCTTATTCATTTGAGTTCATCTGTAGATAATTCTGTTGACCCTGAAGCGGCACCCCGCGGTTGAGCCGATGTGAACGTCGTACTGAATTCCACTGCAGGGCAATGATTGTTTCTTCTCGTCTGAATCCCAATGAACGGTCGCATGTGCGATGTCAACTTCAGTGCATCAGTCAAACTGTGTCAACGCAAGTTGCAAAGGCGTTGTATATTCATTAAATCGGTGTACACTCCAACGGAAAGTTGTTCGGATGCTACCGGGAATGCTTTTCATGACGCCGTCATCGACCTTCTGAAGCAAACTAAACACCCTGACATCATCCTATTTGTCAGGGATCTGAGTGCTCAGCTTGGTCGTTTTCCTTCGGTTCGGAAGTGGTGTTTAGCGTCCGGCATAACCTACGAACAATGAGGGAAGACTAGTGTAGCTGTGTATATCTCACTGTCAATGTATTTCGGGTGCCGTATTTCAACACAGGTGGAAGCACTGTATCACACGGAGACCGCGCCGTGCATCAGAGCCATAGAATCCGATTATACAATGCGAGGGCTGTAACCAGTTATGAGTGATGCCAAGGGTTCATTGGCCATATTTTCACCCAATCGCAGAACTTGGAGCATCGACAGTCTTATATGCAACCAATGGTTGGACACAAAGACTGTCATCGACTTCGATGCTCGTAACTTTCCCTGGAACTTTCTCCTTAAGAGAGCTCATGAGAAATAAATTTGTTAACATTGTCGCATGCTCATTCCGCAAACAGGGTGACAGGTTATGGACAACTGCCTCTGGAATTCACCACTTTAAGTGATGTACGTTGAGGGTGTCTGACCTCTCTTTCCTAGTTCAATTTTGTCATGAACGACGTTGTTGAAGGTGCGTTTGAGAAATCCGGTGGGCTTGTCGTGAAGTTTCTTCCTGGCACTAGGGTGACCAGTAAGGAGTAGGCCGAAGACAAAGTCTTGCTTAACCCATCCTCCGAAGCCATGCAGATCATGCAAAATAGGATGAACGACCAGCCCGCCAGTATGGAATAGACTTCGCACACCCAAAGTGCAAAATCCCGCTCTGGGAGTGGGGCTTTCCCAATTTCATAGGTTTTAATGCGCGAAATACACTCCAAGCTGTTAACCATTTCACATAAATAAGTGGCATGATCTCCTCAGTTTGTTTTCATCATGCTGTCAACATAAAGTAAAAGAAATGATACATAAAAAGCACCCCCCCCCTATCGAAAGCCATCCGAAATGGCTAAAGCGTGGAGTACTGCAACAACGACAGGTCAATGATAACATCGTGTTACTCTCAGTTCAGTGAGTAAAATCGCGTTATAAACCATACTCAGGCATTTAGATCAGACTCGTACTACACAGGATACATACATACCTTAATTGAATAAAAATTGAACACAACTTCGCAACCGGCTCAATTAATCTAGAAGAAGAGTAAGTCGCACAAAGGCAACAACAAAAAAGCAACCCAGCATCCGACGATGTGCCAAAAGCAAGCCGCAGGAAGAACAGTGCATTGTGCATTAAGATTTGTTAGGGTATCCATTTTTTCCGTCCAAAACCGTCTCCCTCCTCCAGAAAACAATTTTATCTAATCGAAATGAGCGGAAACGTCGTGCAGAGTCGAGAGTAAACCTTTGCTACTTTTTGCCAGCTCGACCTTTATTCTGCTGTACTGATTGGCGGCTTAGTGACCAGAAATACCGTCTCTAGTAAATGTCCTCAGATTTTCTTATTCAAGTATGTTTGTAGGTCACTATGCACAATACAGATACATTGTTATCTTCTTGTGACTCACTTTGCTGCAGCGGAACGTCTGTATTTTGCCCCTGTCTTTTGGTGTCTTAAGAGCAATTAACGGCGACAGTCGCGCTATTTTCGGGACCAAGATTTTCCGTGTTAATTTTTACCAGAAGAATCCGATTTCTATCAAACAAATTGCCATACCGTGGACGATCCAGCCATTCCTTTCGACTTACTCTTAGTGAGGTTAAATCCTGAAGTTTAAACTACTCCATAGAAAAAATTCATAGGAGTTAGGATATGGGGCCTCGGAAGCCACTGAAGAGGTCCAACCCTGCTGACGTATATTTAAAGAAATGTGTCGTCGAACCATTTACACACGCAGCTAACATATTGGGCACATGCTTCATTCTATTGAATCTAGGTTATCCTTCGTCGTTCAGGTTCTGACGGTTACACTTACTGACAAAGAAATTTTGAAAAAAATTTCAGATAAGTTACACCATTTATGATTTCCTCTAAAAAAATACAGCTGATAATCGCAGCACTGTGATCCCAAATCACACAAGTAATTTAGGGTTAAGGCAGTGGTGATATTTCGTTGGTATGTGTGGGTACATCTGTGTTCAAGAAGGTTGAGTTCGCTCGCTTAACCCACTGTAAACGTTCTCATCGGTGAAGACGGTATTTCCAAACAACAATGGCTGACAGATTACAGCGTCACGGAACTGTTCATAAAACTGTCAATGCTTCGACCAACCAAGTTTTTAAGGGCTGTAATATGAAAAAAACGCACGTATGAAGTCCGAGACGGAAAAGTACTCGCTGAATAGACCGCCTTCTAGCGGATGGTTGTTGAATGAGCTTTTGAACGTACATTTGTGGAGTTGAAGGTACGACTGAGACAGCGCCTCCTACCGGGTCTTCTGATATTGTTATTTTCCGAGTTGCCCGACCTATACTGCTACCTTGACGTGGTGGTCGGGCTTGTGTACTGTTTTGATCCGGCGGGCTATGCTGAATAGGACTCCGGTCCTTCCAGGTGCAACCTTGTCAGACAGGCCAAAGGGGAGCAGTCAGACGAAAAGCAGTTACACTCATAGGATTGTATGTC
>QNGE01000376.1:147126-181906 GCA_008508345.1 Paragonimus westermani
TGATGATGATGATGATGATGATTTTCCGAGTTGGTGAAAGCTATCGTCTACGCACAGAACCAGTAACAAGGGGGCACTGTCTAACTTTCAGTACTGTTGCAGCAAATGGCTTCCTCCCCTCTGGATAGCGATGCAGATGTTCCGCAGGTTCAGGCCGGAATTTAACACGACCAAATTTGCTTTATAGCCAAGCGTAAGTGCAACATTTACCGGCCTGGCAAAATGAAGCACTGGTTCAGAGCGAACAGTGGGATAGGCACAAGTCAACCACGAAGGCATCCCATGAACTTTATACCAATTGGATTACCCCAATCCATTGAAATTCGTGGAAATCCCTCGTGTTGGCTGAACCCAGTGGGACGGCGCGAACAAGACAATAAGGTGTTCGCCTGCGGCGGCCGTTTGCACGTTTGCAATTGCCTATGCACGTTCGTCGGAAGAGCTCTCAGCGTAGCAGGCCGCCTGCATGCCAGATTTTGTGTTACCGGTAGACCCTAAAGTTCGTAATTTTAACCGTAGTATTTCGGAAAAAAAGTAACGGAAGTGAACGGTGAAAGCACAAAAAAGTTACTTTGCAAAAGGTACACACAATTCGGTTATTAATTTGGAAGGCACAGGAATTTCGTCATTAAACGTTTACGTCCCGACAGTGAGTATATAAACAAAAGACTAAATCAAGTCTACCTGTTCCCTCCCTTTCATCCATAAACCGTGATCGTCCTGATCTTTCCTTCTGATGATAGTATGACACTCAAGCACACATACCAGTGCAGTGGATGATGTGACTGTCACTGGACTGAAGCACTGCAGCAGAACGCCGATAACGGTTTCGATACTACTATAAAATAGCCGAGTCTAAACGGAATCTAATCTAATCAACTGGTCGACGCATCCAGTTTCACAATCTGCGATTGCTGGACGATGCAGTCCGTATGCCGGTTGAGCATTTACCGTACCGAGCATTATATGATGGGACTACCAACAGTTGAGTAAAACCGCGTGGTAGTCAAACGGCGAAGTGGTCACAAGGTATGAAGGACCCGGCTGTTTTATTGAGTAAGGTAAGTGTCGCTTGGCTGGTTGAGGCCCTCTTGATCACCCAAATCGTTTTGTTAGAAGTGCTATTGGAGATGTCAAATTGCCGCAATCAATGGCGTACCTGCATTCACAACCTTCCTCGTTCTTTCGTTTAGCCTTGTTTTACCCAGTTTTATCCTTTTTGGTAAATGCTATTTCTACTAGTTTATTCCATTCCAGTGTCGCAATGAACGATGGCAGGAGACAGTGCTTTTTGGTCAGGTTCGTAGCGGTTGTGAATGGATGCTCGAATAAGTCTAAATGTATTCGAAAGTAATGGTCGATACACCGAAGAAAGAACAAGGTCATAACCGAGATGTTCTGCAGCTGTTAGTAGGCGTTGTTCAGCCGAACGAAGTGCACAAAGTTGATATATGCCTCCTCGTCCAGAATGGGAACCCACCTGCTGTTCTCGAATGTCTCCTTCTCGTGATGTCACGTGTCAACAAGATAAGCTGAACGTTAAAACCTTGTTTATGATAAAAGCCAGAAGTCTACTAGGATTTTCACAGATGTCCCCATCTGCTTACAAAGCTAAAAGAATTATGGTACATGTAACACTGTTGTTCGCTGTACTAAGGAAATTCGTCCACTTGGTTGTAATTCCCATTCTGCTTAACAGCATGACTTAAAACCACCGTGTTCTGCGCATCCAATTTTGGTTTATTACACTGAGTTGTTATTAATCCACTGTGGCGCAAGCAGGTTGGTTTATTCGTATGACCACTTGCATTCAACTATACCGGGCCCGTTGAGAAGTTACTGTGTTTATTCAACAAAACTGTCCTAAAAAATGATCGGTCTGCGAACTGTAATTAGTCATGTATTCGCGTGATAGAGCCATAAAAACATTTCGATCCGTTTTTGCTTCTAGTTTGGTAATCCGTTTTCCGACTACAGGTAACACAACAACCAGACATGGATCGTTACGGTAGTTACCTATTTCAGAAGAAAATCCGAAAGTGAACACTACTTTGTAGGCTAAGGCCTCAGTAATGTGTTTTTTAGCCTCTCACAACACGTGTACTTCACGACTTCCCAGTGAGCAAACTTCAACTTCTTCACAAACCCAATCGGATTGTGCTGAAAAATCAACCACTTTCCTTCGAGGTCACTTCTTAGGAATACAAACACACAAGCATATACAGAAACAGGCAACTTAAGACTAAATGAACAGAAAGTCACCTGTATCACAAAGTCACATGCTGATGAAAATCCAGTTGAAATCGCCAAATACAGGGGATAGGTTGGGTAACAAAAGTACGTCGAGCGACGAGCCGATGTCAAGGCTGAGGAGATATGTATTAAACCTAAGAAAGCGTACGCAATCATTTAAATTACCTGGGTGTCAGTGTCATCTACTCAATCGATTTCTAACGACGTTCTCCAAAGTTAACTGACCATGTCATATATTTGCCGTTAATGTGATTTTAAGTTCCATGAACGTGTAGCTGTTATAAACTAGCTGTCCATTCAGGCTTCCAGCGAACCAAAAAAGTTGTGTTCAATGGTGTACCAACAACTTGAAATGAAACACACTAAAAGTACACCATACTAACCATTCTACGAGCTAGATCGATACATGACATCACGCCACAGGCGCCCTTGATGAGAGAACAAATTCCGAAGCGATCCATCACGAAGATGGGGATCGACTGATTTAATGAACTTTCCTAAGATGCCTCTAATACCGACTGGTAATAAGAACGTCGAAGATAAAACTTGAGATTGCAAGTTTTAGCTTCAACATCACCACCTTCAAACTGAAAAGCCAACAGTGATTGATTCGAAAATGGATCCGTTTTTCTGCCCGAATGGAAGGACGGGCAGGTCAGTCTGTTTCAGTACATCAGTGACAACCAGCATCGATGAACTGGGTTGTACGAAATAGACAGAAAGCCACTTAATTTAACATAATCGAACCTTATTAGATCCATTGGTGAACACTGGTAGCGATCTACCCTCACCAGTCACGTTCAGTTTCAACAGTGATAGCATCGAAGTGTCCCAGTTTTTCGCACTATTCCAATAGCACCCGGTTTGTCCCGGATAAAAAGTATTTCACGAAATTGAAACAGTCGTTATCTTGAAAAGTTTGAACAAAGAAGTTAGAACACGAAAACTGATAGATGCAAGCATTTCGTATTGACTCACGAGTACCAAACTTACAATAACAGGGATGGTTTTTTTTATAGCAAACAACAATAAGCAGGTTAAGGTAAGCGATTAAGTCCAGAGAAGGGCCAATTTCACGAACAGTTGTTTCTGAACACAGGGAGCTGGTCCGAGTCGATTGATTGCAAGTACCCCTAGCAAACCGTAAGAATCTCCGGTTAGAAGGACGTAACAGGATTCTGAATATACGAGATAGATCGACAGCGTGTTCAGTGGTCAGGACGTGTTTAGCGATTGAGGAAACTGACTGTTTACGCGTTTCAGCAACGTTGCCATTCTCCGGTAACACGGACTTCTGCACCAATTTAGGTAAATGTTCCTTTACTCTGGAGCTCAAGCATCTGTCGGTTCTGCCTATGTAACTTTCTCCGCAGTTGCACACAAATTGGTAAACACAATGTGAAGTGGCACCGACAAGTTGATCCCCCTTGATTGAAAGCACTGGTAACTTCTGAGTCCGAACGATTGCACGGATGTCAGCTCCATTGAACGTTCGCTTAATTGAATTTCTCAATCACTGTGTTGTTTGATGCATCATATAATCACCCTTAAACCCTCCTTTCCTCTACAGTGACCACCTCCTCAGGTGGTAATTTTATCTACTGTGCCTGTCAATGAACCTTCTGGGGGTAACCATTTGACTGTAGGACAGGCTGACGTGCATACAAATTCGCCTTGCTCGTGTGAACAGAGTATTCACTAGTTTTCGTTTGTATTGGACCGATGTGAAGTTGCTAAAGTTTACGTATTGGCCTGACCACGTGAGTTTCCAATAAACAGATCTTCTCACCAAGCCATCTTCCTGACGACTTATTGGGATATCTAGAAATGGCAGGCAGTTGACCTCAAATTCACAAGTAACCTTCAGATTAGGATGACAACAAATTTAGTAAGAATGAAGTCAAACGGTTTGGGCGTCGGTGTTTAACATGTTATTGATAAACAGATTGCGTATCGAAATTTCCATTACAACACTCTTGAGGAAGGCCAGCCCGAGGTGGCTGAAACGTAATGTTAAAACTTGCTCCTAACGTTGTGTGTTTCTCGATCTGCTTATCAGTAGGATGACAACTATTTAGACTTTGCACGAGGTTATCCACCAACTGTTTAGATCGACTGAAAATTAATGTGTCATCGAAGTAACGCCAGCTGTTTCTCTGTTGCCCAACTTTTAACATGAAAAAGTCTGTTAAGATGGGACCTAGTGGACTTTTCATGGCTGCTCCGTCTACTTGACGGTAGGACTACTTGAGAAAACGAAAGCTGACATTCTCAGTACAGAGTAGCAAGGTTTCCTTCAATATGTCAGTAGAAAGCGGAAACGAAATGTGACAATTCAACAGGCTCAGAAATGTAGTCAATCGTTTCACAAAACGAAACATTTGTGAACAGTGACTGAACGTCTACAGAGCACACTAATTCACTAGCAAGATTGATTCTGTCCAGATCACTGATCAATTCAAAAGAATCTTTAATGGAATGTGTCTGAAATTTTTGTTTTATAGGGTTAGGACTAGAGACTAGCCAACGTGCCAATTTATGGTAAGGGGAGTTTGTCATTGCTTAAATTGGCCTTGGCGGCATGCCAAACTTGTGTCTTCGGTAGGCCGTGAAGTTGAGGTGTTGACGATCCACACGGCTTAAGAGATTTATACGTTGCTTCATCATTAATCCGCAACTACAAGGGCAGCCGAAGATGTTGTCCTACGCGGTCCACTATTTCGGTAACATTGTCCACTCTCTCTATTCTCCAAAATTTTGTTTGGTCCTCCAATTTTGACATCTTCTGTGCATACGCATCTATGTCTAAAATGACGGCCGCAGAACCCTTATCAGGCTTAAGTATAACTATGTTTTTTGACTTGAGTCACGACTCCGGTTAATAGCCAGTGTGCTATCACAAGACATCTGCAATCGTTAAGAGAACTTAAATCAAAAAACGTAGTTATACTTAAGCCTGATAAGGGTTCTGCGGCCGTCATTCTAGCCAAAGATGCGTATGTACAGAAAATGTTATGAAAATTGGAGGGCCAAACAAAATTTCGGCAAATATAGAGAGTGGAAAATGTTACCGAAACAGTGGACTGCGTGGGACATCTTCGTATAAATCTCTTAAGCCATGTGTTACCTCATTCTAACCTGAGATTCTTACGGTTTGCTAAGGCACTTGCAATCAGTCGACTCAGACCAGCTCTGTGTTAAGAAACAACTGTTAGTGAACTTAGCCCTCCCCTGGACTTAATGGCTTATCCTAACCCGCTTATTGACTATCCACCCTTCTAGCTGTTTGCTATATAAAAAAAACCATCCCTGTTATTGTAAGTTTGGTACTGATGAGTCAATATGAAATTCTTGCACGATCACTGAGACATCGGGAGCAGTAGATTCGCGTGCGCTTTCCCCGAATATACCTGAAAGGTATGAACTATCCGAATAGACAAAGTTTGTCTGTAGGTTACAGCAACCGCTTACACACGATTGTCATACCTAGTTGAACTGCTGGGTCTCAAAAAACGGTCATCCCTATCTGTAACCACAAGAATTACCACTTAGACATGAGCAGTATCCAGGCCTTGAGTTGACGTTGGAAAACGGGGCTGTGAAAAACGCCAGTACTCGTAACATACAAGCATACACATATACGACTTCAACTTTATTTGCACCAATGAGTATTGCGGTTTAAGCTGCTGTTAATCTTAAGATGAAATGATGAAGCCATTTCACAGGTATATAGGATGGACAAAAACAAACAAAGCGACGAAAAACAATGTGTAGCGAACAAGCTCGTTTTCAGTGATTCATCATCAGGCTAAATACATCACATTTATATCACACATTTCACGGGAGAATCGTTAGGGGAGTAAACGGGGGGACGTGTGGTTAATGAGGTCAATCAGTTCAATGTCACACTGCAATCAAGTACCCACTTGAACAATGAGTCTTGACAGGCTAACTGATTGACCTCATTAGCCACACGTCCACCCGTTTACTCCCCAAACGATTCTCCCGTGAAATGTGTGATATAAATGTGATGTATTTAGCCTGATGATGAATCACTGAAAACGAGCTTGTTCGCTACACATTGTTTTTCATGACTACACTGGGAATTTTTACGAGAAAGCGACGAAAGTTAGTTTAAAAAACAGACAAGAAGCTTACGAATACATCCCGATAAAGAATACAAAATCGTTAGTGATAATGACATTAACATGCACGGAGACGTTTCCAACTGGCGGGGTGCACGATCACGCAGTCTCCAACTTGATAGACAGAAGCTCCCAACTTTGCTCGACAATCAAGGCTTTTATAGCAACCGGCTTTGTAATTCCTTTCAGCCGTCAACAATCGCACCGAACAAGGCGTAGTGCGGGAGAAGCTTGTTGGCATACAGCGCACGTGATCAAAACAGCGTAAACCACATTCGTATTACTTCGAACAGTCGCCGTTTACTCTGATCCCGAGCCACTTCTGTTACTTATGTTACGTCTAACTACAGGTGGGCACCGTACTTTGAGTCCCAGCCATAAAACCGGTAGACACTTTTCGGGTTTCAGGCTGCGTACCACGCCTTTATAAGCGCATAATACCTTCATTCCCACGAGTTCGTTACTCCCCATAATTTTCATATCACCTCATTAAACATCCGCAATGGTGATGGAGAGTCATTGTCCACTATGAAATCTGTAGACAACCAATAAACGTGTGATCGGCCGGGAAAAAAAAACAAATTTCATTTTTCGTCTGGAGTCCAGAGATTTCTGGTCGGAAATCCCATACTAAACTTATTAATCAGACAGTTTCACAAGTTGTTCACTGGCCTTTCATTTTTCGAGTGTGTAGTGTATTGGGCTGAAAGTGTTATCCGGATAATCAGAATGGTAATGATATACAGATTGGGAATAACACAACGTTTCGAGCAAGTTGTAATACTCTACGTTTCAACCACCTCGGGTGGCCTTCCTCAGGAGTGTTGAATGGTAAAGGACCTGAAGTAATTAAGGTTCTGACTTCAATGGTTGCTTCTTATGCATGACAATACATTATGGTTAGGAAAACTAACAGGAATGACGTGGAATCGAAGCCAACAGTGTTATAATTAGAAAATTATGTAAGTTCATAACTGTGATTCAATTATTCACTGTGCGGTATTTCATTCATTAGGACACGAACTTCCAGCCGAATGCACCAGGTTTGGTGTACGTTTACGCTAGTACATTTCGACAGATGAGGTGTTAAACGTAAGAATTCCCCTTGAATTTTCTTTGGCATGCTTTAAGTAGCTGTATGCAAGCGTGTGCATGAAAAATAGGCAGAAATAGCAACCGAACGAGGAACGCCGGCAAACTGACAAGCACCAACAACTAGGAAACATTACAAAACACAACAGACCGGTGTATCTGTGTCACCATCCCCGGAGGCGTGGAGGCGGCAGCCATGGTAGGCGGCACAGAGGTAGGTACCACATACTCGCCACTGCAAGTTAACCCCCGGGAGCTCTGTAATGGTCCAGAAGACTGCTCATTGTTCGGATGAGCGGTTGACGTAACAAGAGTGGTGCAGCTCTTTTCGCCAGAAGACTGTACCTTTGCGGTCTCATTCCGGTAGGGGGTAACCAGATCAAATGGTTGCGCACAGTTTGAGAGCTCTTTGGGACTGTTAGGGGCAACATGATGATTGATCTTATGGTCTCCCACTTTTTCGTGTGTCTGTGTATAGACATGCATATATATAATACACAGTGTAAAATACATTCACCGTACACCAGAAAGATGTAAGAATGGTTCTGTTGCAGTCTACTGAATGCAAGAACATAGACAAGCATATAGTACACACCCAAAAACAGCGCTAACAGGTGCAAACAAACCTAATAGAGAAAAAAGTATCTTGTGGAAGCAAAATGAGTTACTGTACGCTAACCGTTTACTTGTGTCATGATGTGTGGTCAGTGATCAGAAGTGACGTAGAACCAGGAACAGGAGGTAAACTAAGAGTTGTACTAGGAGTTACCGTAGGCATATGAACTTAAAGACAGTCAGTTCCAGTGACCAAGAACAAAGTGCTGGGTAGCTGTTTCAACTGTGCTGAATCTCTTCATCACCACTGCATACGCCGTGGTATTTCACGATCAGGTGGACAAGTGCTCGGACTGCCTTTGTGATACTTACTGGTAGGCCGTGGGTTCGAAAACATAACTCTCCACTATCTCGTGGTTGGTCACCAGGACCAACTACTTAGGACGATCTCCAACCAGCTTGAGCTGTAATGAATGCTGGCTGATTCTCAATTTCACCGTAAACGATTGAACGATTCCAGCCCACGGGAAAAGAAAGCTGGCCAGCTGAATAACACCGGAATCAGCCGGACACAGAATATGCTGGCTAACAGCTCAAAAACTAACATAGATTAAACGAAAGGTGAATAGCTCCAGACAGTTCACTTGTCGACATTTGGTTGGCTAGATCGCCTAATCACTTGGACGTTTGGACATCAGTGGAAGCTGAAGACTCAAGTATTGTTGCACCATGAAGTGAGGTACGGAGAGAACGAAAAAAAGGTGGAACAACTTAACACACAAGTTCGTATCATCCAATTCCTCGTGCGCACTTCGAACGTGACAGCTGATATTCACACTCACCCCCGTAACGCATGTGTCCAGCTTGGTGAGGACTATATTGACCGTTTTGAGGAACAATTGTGCATCTTCCAAACCTGGAAAATGCAGACCGTACACGCGCAAAGTGATCGGGTCACGCCATTCTTGAAATTGGCCATGTGACTGGTACTCGAGACCTGCTTTCAAAATCGAATTGACCACAATCTAGAGTTGACGAAAAAAACGGATAGTGTGATTACTGTACAGATAGAGTGTACACGTATGCTCGCTTAGAAATTGGATCGTTCCTGCATTTGGGATCGACGTTGTTGACAGGAACACACAGGTGAACAGAAAGTGTTGTTCCAGCCCATAATGTTCACATGACGAAGCCAATTGTTACCACAATCACACATTTACATTAGCCACACGTTATTTGTAGATGGAACAATAAACAAGTCACACAGAACAGTAAATGTTGCGCCGCATGAGGGAAAATCATAGGTTATAGCCATTCAACAAGTGTAGTTCAGGACGTGAATAACCAATGTACTGCCTAAGGACGACGATGCCCTAAAGGGTAACCAGTAGTGTCTCGAATAAGTTGTCTAAATGCCTGGCAAAAGCCAAACTGTAGGTACTTCACTTATGGTAACCAGTTGCGCAAATATCTAATGCACACTAAGATTATAGACATTAATGTAAAAGGTCACGTTGACGCCTTGACACTGATTTATACGACTGTAAGACTCAACCTGGATAAGATAGAGGACCCAGCACGATAAAGTCAGCAGTCGAATAAGAGTAATATGCTTTCGTTTCATTGCTCGATTATTCTTACTTCTCTGTTCTATTCTAATTTCTCTCTTAATGGTTGAAGTGAAGGCGAACGCTCAATAGGGGCATATCACCTGGCATAGGCGGCATGCATTTTGTCAAGGATGACCGAGACGATTAAGCTTACTGTACACTTGGGCACAAAATCAAGGATCAATCAACATACACAGCAAACGATTTACTTGGACGGTAATAACAGAGGTAAGTAAAACGGATGAACCTCTCGAGTGTGCTTACGACCGAATGTGAACAAGTCCGAATCCAGAAGACTCATCGTCATCTTGAATCAAGGATCGAGTTGCATGCACAACTAGCTCCTAGGAATAATCGGGAAATATATGGGAAATCAATGCACCAAACCCATGGTTTGACTTATCGGTAACAATGTCCAGAAGAGAATCGTTGTGTTAGCAGCATTATCTTAATTTCTTTAAAAGCCCGCTTGCGTTCTGACAACTAAGAACAAGTTTAATCTTTTGCTCAGAGTTTGTCCAGAGGGGCCCGTACACGATGCGTAGCACGTAAGGCGTTGTAGTGGCTGATAAGATCGAAAAATAAGAAGCGTTGGAGGTGACACCTTGTTGATAGCCTCTATGCTAATGGGGACCGAACGACGGCTGTTCATGTCAAGGATGAATCCTAGGTAATCCATGAAGTGTATTAAGCATCACAACGTGCTTCTTCAGTCTCCTAAAACGTCAGAAAGTGTTGCCAGTTCTCATACAAAATTACTTATCACAACTAACGGAGTTTAATAGAAGTTGCACCTCAACTAAAAATAACAGCCCACGTCATAAGCGATGCTTACAGATGTGGTGACCGAGCAAGTAAGAGGCTCGGCTAGTAACACGGAGGTTGCCTGTTCAATCCCGTACCTTCCTTGACGAGCCCGAACGGAGACGAAACCGACTGTGGAGTATAAGTATGAGAATGTATGCAAACTCTCACCGCGATCTCTGGCAAGATAATGTATGACAGCCGGGATCTCAGCTGGTTAGGGTTTTAACAAACTGAGTTTCAGAGCCACTCAGCTTCCAACGGAAGGGCCTGACCAGAAAGTGCAATGGATTCATCAGCCGCCCACTACATCAAATATATGTAATAGCATAGAAGAAAAAAGTTACAAAGATATAAACCGATAAAACAAGGTTAAGCCGCAGAGCAAGAAATGATATGAAAACAGGCACGCCACTGAGTGCGGCACACTGCCATCTCGAGGAGCGTTTTTATCCAGCGACTTGGACAGTCACGCGGTCCTAACCGGGCAGGCGACATCTACTCACTTCACTCAATGAAACAGTCAGAGCCTTCATACTTCGTAACCACCAAGCGGTTTCGCTCAACCGTTGGTGACGTCAACATGTAACGTTCGATGTGGTGAATGTTCATCCAGTATTTGGAGGACAGGATCCAAACACTAAAAATATGCAACATCATTAGTGGACCGACTGAACACGGGTTCCGCGCACACCGAAATACGCAATGACAAACGACCGCAACGCTTACGCGATCAGTCCACATAATATGGACTAGCTAAAAGAGGCAACGAAAGTCACACCCAGCAAGCCCGCTGACATAATCGTCGTGACCAGGCCACGTTTCCGAGCCATAAAGCAAGACAGAGCATGTAGCAGTATGATCTACCCTTCTAGGTCGAAATACTATCTGTTTTTCATGAATCTGACTTTTCCTGGATCTAGTGAGCCAACCAGTGGGTGGTTTGGATGGAGTGGATGGTAGACTGATACCTCTGTGGGCCTCTTCTGGAAAACGGGAGTCACTGTTGGCAAGCCATGATAGCGAAGCGCCTTTTCAGTTTCCCGAACCGCCTGAAGGAGTTTTATCAATACTGATATCAACTTCTCTCCACTGTCCTTGTAAAGAGAGAGAGAGAGATGTGGTCCAGGAGCCTTGTTATGCTTCCATAACTCAACCTCCAGGGCCACTTATGCTTCCGATGGAAGAGCGTCTGAAACGCAATAACTGACCGTGCGATTGACTGGTGATTAGTGAACCAGCTTGTTCATGTATGTTCACATTTGTGTCGACTCGACGGCTCGTACAACCACGGACGAGAGAGAAAGGCTCTCTGCTACTCTAAGATAAAAAGCTCGTTCTACCTCTTTCGATTGTTCGACCGCGTGATTCTCACGGTCATTGCGCAAGCTTTTGGCCAGCTTGAGTTCAAGTGCTTGACGGTCGTTTTCACATTCAGAGCCAAATGGAATTGAACGACGCTTGTTCACAGGAATTACCGACGTTACAAAAATCCGTTTCCGTTGCAACCCTCTAGCTCTCTCGAAGCATACCACTTCATAGCAAGTTTCCGTAGCTAGTGCGGTTTGTTCGCAATGTTCTTTACGCGCTCTGGTCCTACTCAAGCAGAGTAGTTTGTTTGCCAGTCTCCTGGTAAGCGTTCTTCGCTCGAAATTCAGTCACTTAACGTTTAATAGTGTATAATCTCTGAGCAATGAAAACAAAGGCGAAATGGACAAGCCAGAATATAGCTGAGACTATTTTAGTGTCATTACACCAGTTTCTACTTTCATATTTATACATCTAATTAATTCGGTTCTATTCACACTGTAGTTGTACGGTTCAGTTACAAGCCCAATAAGGCCTATTTGTTAGGTCACAACTTAATCAGTTCGTAAAACGATTGGGCGGGTCCTGAGACCAGGGCGCTGTGATACTGACTTCCAACCACCTGGCGCAGCAGATCAGTGGATATATTGGCGAAAAACCTCCCATAATTTCTCCATGCTGATAGACTTGTTGCTCTCATAATTAACGTTGCTACCCCAACCTGAAAGCATATTGCCAACTAGGCCGAATATGATAAAACCACCATGACCCTTGAGGGTTTATATATGTGAGGAGAAAAAGTGAAATTTGTGCGTTACGTACTGTCTATAGAGAAACAACAGTGTAGTCAATATCTTGAAGTCTATTCAGACGCTGAAACCTCTGTTGGTAAGGATTTTGAAGCCGTCATGGTAGAAGATTACCGGGAAGAATTCACCCGTGATTCACTAACTTGCGATTCGACCTTAAATCAGACTTGTCAAAGAGTGAGGGGAAAAACAATATCAATTTTAAGACCGTCTTTGAAATAGCCAGACAGTTCGAGCTTGCCAAAAAGCGGCTCTCATGTACGGTACAGGCTTATTCGCTTCGTGTTCTTTGTCTACCAAGAATGCTTTTCCACTACACACATAAACTGAATAACTCCGTTTCTGAGACTAGCAACTGTCCGTGCTATTTTGATGGTTTAAGTAGACAATGAAAAATCGTCCTGCTAGAGGTTTTTGTATAGAGTGAAGAACAGTCATCCCCCAGCGAGTCTACAGAGGTTTTTGCTGCCAAGTCAGTATACCGTCAACACGTTGCACCAACAGTCGAGTCTTCTATCAACCGTAACTTTTGCAACTGTTCTTTCTTGTCATTCCGGCGATATGACTTGTATTGCTGTTAGCAATGTTTCATTACCTGCACTTATTGGATTCCAATCTATATTTCGAAAGCGGTCGCTGAGAAATACGATTAGAAAACCAGCTTACTGCAACGGCGAGTCATCATGACTTCCACTCAGTTATCCATTTTCACTTATGGCTATCTGCACGCTTCTGCCCCATTCCAGCATGTTCCACTAGCATATCAAACTCTTTATCAAGCTAAGCCTGTGCAGCGATGTTACTTGGGCATGGTTGTCCCTGATTAAATGAAGGCATCGAAATCCCTCTTCTTGGAACCAAACCTGTTTTTCCTTTTGTGGACTTCTTGCAGTTCACTTCAAGCCTCAGCCTCTTCTGAGCTCCTAACACCAGAATGTAAACCTAATGCTACTAAGTGAAGGCGTCATCCTGCGCAGCAAGCAAGATTCGTCAGAACAAAACTCAGTACGTATTCACATCCCAGTATTGTGCAGACGCAGGATGGTAACTGGCTACAGTCAGACAACTAACCATTTTACGTACCTTGACGAGTACCCCTCTCCGCGTATTCGCAAACTAACAGCGAGTCTCGTGACGTCGTGCGTACAGCAAACTCGATTTGAAGAGTGTATATCAACAAACCTCGAACAAAGATGGTGAGAAAAAAATATACAGCCTTTGAAATTTCCGGTTGATTTTAGCAATTCTGTCCTACTACCTTTGGTTCGAAAAATGGGGCCACATGTTTCCGATGGACAACTGGAGATATTACGAATAGGCAAAAGTTTTCTGGTAAGTTGACATCGTGGAATAACCGTAGAACACGATCGAAAGTTGGAAACGATTTCTGACTGCTGAGAAACATTACGACACCACATCCAACAAAACGAAATTTACCATACACACTCGGTGACCACATACTCTTAGTTGTGAAGTATCGAAAGGAGTAATTAAACCGGACTCGGAGAGAGACAACCCCTTGGAGGAACCACTTCCGCTGCAGAACAGGAACACTCAGAAACGTGGTACGCATGGTTGTTGACTACTACTAACGGATATCTCAGCTCCCTGATATTCAGTCAACTTGTAATGAACTGAACCTTCCAGCTTCCGAAAGATGCCTTGGTTACATTATAAGACTTAAAATAGCACGTGAAAAACGTCGCGTCCGCTGCCATCGAACCTGGTACCACCCTCGTGTTAGAAACTGGTATCTCCGGCATCGCCGCTGCAGTCTCTTCGAATAAGGGTAAACCGGTCGCATTTTCTCGAGAACTATATCAACAGAACGTAAGCGTTCTGTTATGGAAAAGGGAGGTTTATATCGCTGTGGAAGTACTAAAAAGGTGGCGACATTTCCTATGTAAGGAATCACGTCAAAGTGGTAACACAGCAAGGATTTGTTGTCTATGTTTGATAACGAACTGAGGGAGGAAATTAAGAACGAAAAAATCGAACGACGTCGAATCGGAATTTCCGGTTCCCAGCATGACTACGTTTGCCGTCTTGTCCGTAATAATTAAGTCGTCGACGCATCCTCCTGTGGCTAACCTAGATCTGAAATGAACGTACAAATATGATACAACGATGAAAGAGATCGAGCGTCTGGATTGTAACCCCCACCAATTTCTCAAATGGCTGAGAGGATACCGTGTTGCCCAAGCATCGCGCCCCCGCTGCGTGATGTGCTGAACAGCCCGCCAGAAACGATTAAATCGGTTTGTATCGCGACATACCTCAAGTGCGCTTCGGTGTTAGCGCTCCGGAAGAGAGTTCGTCTACCTCATCCAACTAAAATAGCCTTCCTTCTGTCACTGGGGATGAAAGCGTTACGAAACATGGACCCAACTACAATTCACTGGAAGATTTTGGATCACATCAGACAGTAGTGGCTGGTAAATACGAAAATGTGAAGCATGAGCTACTGCACTTCGTGATCATCAACTCACACAAGATACGTGTCATCACGGCAACACTCACTCATTCACTGGTAATCGTCCACTGTTGTTAGTGTACCTCGGATTCTCGTATGAACGGGACGAATGCTGTATAACTGAAACGTTATCATTATACTTATTTTTGCTTTCATACTGATGTTTAACTAATTCGCTGCCATTCGCATTCTAGTAGCATGGTTCAGTTACCCGCTGGTTAAAACCCATTCGAAAGTTCATTACTTTTATTCTCAACTTCCATGCTGTTACTACCACATAAGCGCAATAGCATAATCCGGGTACAGACTGTTGTTCTAAAACGAATGGCAGCATAAAACAGACTAGCGCCATTCGTAATTAAGTGTTGTATAATCGGATTCTATGGCTCTGATGCACGGCGCGGTCTCCGTGTGATACAGTGCTTCCACCTGTGTTGAAATACGGCACCCGAAATACATTGACAGTGAGATATACACAGCTACACTAGTCTTCCCTCATTGTTCGTAGGTTATGCCGGACGCTAAACACCACTTCCGAACCGAAGGAAAACGACCAAGCTGAGCACTCAGATCCCTGACAAATAGGATGATGTCAGGGTGTTTAGTTTGCTTCAGAAGGTCGATGACGGCGTCATGAAAAGCATTCCCGGTAGCATCCGAACAACTTTCCGTTGGAGTGTACACCGATTTAATGAATATACAACGCCTTTGCAACTTGCGTTGACACAGTTTGACTGATGCACTGAAGTTGACATCGCACATGCGACCGTTCATTGGGATTCAGACGAGAAGAAACAATCATTGCCCTGCAGTGGAATTCAGTACGACGTTCACATCGGCTCAACCGCGGGGTGCCGCTTCAGGGTCAACAGAATTATCTACAGATGAACTCAAATGAATAAGGGTGCTAGAATACCCGATTCCCGTCTACGAGGCATAGCACACATCAAGTTGCAGACTTGAGACAGAAATCATCGGAGCTGTTTGCCGACCAAATTGTCGTAGAGTGGTGATATTGGAAACACCCATGTTTACCGGTTGTCCTGGTTTTAATAATCAACTGGCGTTGAAGTTGCATGAAAGGCAGAACCGTTTGGAATCAAAGCAGAATGTGAAGGTGGGAATGGTCGAATTGTGCCACAGTCAGGAGAACGATAACTTCTTATTCTCCTCGATCTTTTAGGCAGCGGAATGGGGTTGACTTGATGGATTCCACCCGGAGTCTTTGATTCGAAAGCCTTACGTATGCGGCGACAGGAGATGAGGGTTTCTGGAAGGGGTGGCCAACCAGAGCCGGTGAATCAAGAGTCTGACTCAGTTGGTATTGAGGTGCTTACCTAACCAAGGGGCGTAGTGAATAAGACGTTAATGTATGATTCTGAGCACTTCTGAATGCGCTGGATGTATTCGAAACTAAATCGGGCTATTGGTTGATACCGGGACAGTGGATAACACGTCCAACCGTTGGCCGATTGGCGTGCTCTTTGTTTGAGGGCCTCCTTACTAAACCCTCCTTCTGATTCGGAAGATAGCGGTGTCGCAAATATAAAAATGGTTCTGCTGTTTGCTCATAAGGTCGTGCGGCACCACCTCGGCACTCCTATCCAATCAGTAATGCGACATATAACCTTACGAGTGCCTCTGTTTTTCGTCTGACACCACTACTTTAGTGTAGCAGAATAGGTCAGTCGGTTCTGAGGGCATGAACCGAGTAGTTGAGTCTCGTCGTCTGCATGGTCCGATTGAAGCAAATTATACTATACCTCAAAATGTTCAAACCACCTGTCAAGTTGGCATGACTGGCAGGTGGAAAACATTTTCAAATATGAGCTCATAAAAAAACAAAACCGATGGCCAACACAGCCGAAAATTATGGCAAATAACTCTATCTCCTGATATAAAAGGTTTGCCTCATCTCTTTCCATCGCTTTACAATGCGCACGGCCTCCGCATAATCTGTTAGTTACTTGCGTTTAAGTTTCCGATGGTCAGTATCATGTATGGATCCAGGCATAACTGAACGGTCATTGATGAGCAGGTTCACCGCGGTTACAGAAGTGTGATTCTGTCGTAACTGTACAGCTTCAATAATCTTACACAGTCGTTGGTATTGGCTCCCTATGTTCGTTGGGCTCTATCACCTAATTTAATGTGGGCATGTTGTCTGTCAGTACCACCTTCTTTCGAATGCCAGTTAACGAGCTAACCTTCAAAAGCTCATGAACACTAAGGTAATGATGGGATAGACCTTGCAAGAACAACAAGTCCAGGTGACTACTCCAAAATGCATGACGACTTTTAAATAGTACTATTCGTGAATGATTGCTACAAAGCCGATTTGTGTTTGTGGCTCACATACACAAGACGGTTTCTATGTGGTACAATGCTTCCTGTATTGAAATATGACACTCGAAATGCGAAGACTATAATAAGAAGAACGTAGTCGGGGCAGTCTTTCACCTATGTCAATGTGTCGTGCTCGAACGCCAAACACACCACTCATCCGCATCTTCTCAATGGCAAAACAGCCAAAACCATCGATGAGATCGCCACAGAACGCACCCTTGGTGGCATCCGAACTACTGTTTGTTGGAGCGAACGTTAAGAGAATAAGCATACAACGCTTCCACGAGGCACGCTGGTGGAGTGTGACCGATGTAGGAAACGAGTGAAATCGAACTAACACCGGTTTGCCGTAAAGCTAGATGCGATCCCCAATCCGAACTACCCAGAACATTCAGCTTCGACGCTACGAGGGAAGAAACGTACAGATCGACAATAGTTCAAGGGTAAAGCTAAGTGAATAAACGAACCAAAACTGTGAATTCGGGTTTCGGAAACGCACAACACATCAAATTCCGGAGTCGCATGAGCAGCTTGCTGACCAAATTATTGGAAACTGCTGAAACACAAGGCGCCAATGTATGTTCGTCACATTAGTTTTAGCACAACCTAAATGTCACTGTATGAGATGGCAAACGTGTCATAAGAGCGTAATAGCATAAAAATTGGGAAGCGAACTAAACTAAGCACGCCTACAAGGTGAAAGTTACGCTAAAAAGTACATCAGCATGTGACCGTTACACACAATACATCAGGTTTCAGAATAATAATGACAGTTTTTCGACCGTACGTAATGCTACTCTCATTGTCGCAATCAACCGATGGATGGCCACAGCGTTCTTTATCTGACAGTGTTCTTTGTAGTTCACTTATCCTTATCCAAGATATAGTAGCGCATCAACTATACGAATGGATCTGTTTTCTCCCCACTAGATTGTACCTTACTATCTAGGCATTTTAATATGCCAGTAATCTGACATACAAGTCCACCAGTGCAACCGTGTTCCTTTTGATTGCTTCCTTTTGACTTATTTGATAGAGTCGTACCTGGTGATTCAAGTCAGCACAGTCCACCTGAATAGTGCAGTGGGCCAGTTTGGCCACCACGTCAAAGGTACACAATAAACCTAACACACGTAAACTTAAACTTACTTGATTATCAGGTTGACGCCAGCCAACTATTCGGTAGGCGTCCAGCCCTTTTTGTTGTAGCAACTGAACCCAAGAGATTGCACGAGCACCACCACTAGGAACCCAATTACGTTGCTCGGAATCAAAAATGAGAACGAACGCTTTGGCGGTCGCTACGGGAGTCTCCCTGAAAACGAATCAAATGAAACTCGACAACCGTCTTGTTAACGACCTCAAAGGTTTGCATGAACCGTTTTACAGCCCTCTAATATAATCACTTTTTATATACATGGGGCTGGGTCGAGAATAATGCGAGACCGAGACCGACTATGTAATTCCTCTTGTGAGAAAACGATTTATAAAAACTCCAAAAGTGCCTAAGCACTCTGCAGTCGGATGAACAGGTGACACTTTGCAGCA
This sequence comes from Paragonimus westermani, assembly GCA_008508345.1. Taxonomy (NCBI): domain Eukaryota; kingdom Metazoa; phylum Platyhelminthes; class Trematoda; order Plagiorchiida; family Troglotrematidae; genus Paragonimus; species Paragonimus westermani. The sequence goes on from QNGE01000376.1 coordinate 166,070, forward strand.
AAGAAGTGAATATCACCGCTAATCTAAGCTATTCGTATAAATCAGTATAATCGTTTTCTCATTAATGACACAACCAGCAGTTTACATCTGAGCTGCGGAAATATATTTTGACATTTACCACCGTTCTATTCAATCTCCACAGATGGTTGACAGCATCAGTGTCCAAACCGAGTAGCGCTGCACCACTTATGATTAGAACAACACAAATTGACAGGTTAGAGGAAACTTCCAATCACTGTTATGGATGGACGGGCTGTTTCTAACTAGGAGTGAAGCATCCATCAACCTTGCTCCTCTGCTTATCTTGCAATTTATCTCAACAGTGTGCTGTGCGACAGATACAGGCGTACGGAGTAGGTGATCTAATTTTTGCAAGCGGTGCAGCTTGCTACCTCGAAATTACACATTTCAGAATACACGCCCATGGATTGTGGAAGTGTATATACTATAATCAGCCTAGTTGATATGCAACTGGTGAAAACATCAGTGAAAAAAAACGAGCGCCTACATTCTTCTTTCAGATTAGTCGGCCAGGAACGTGATTCGTGGATTAGGAGCGATTGCACGCACACATACACTGTGATCATCTACTTTAAGGTCAACCAGTTGTGTCCGAAACGCCATACACGCTGAAGACTTGTAAATGCGCCATGTACTTTCGCGTGCATCAAAAGCACCTTGTCGGCAGTGCGAAGCTACTCAAATAGATGAAGCGACCAGGCGTTTCGTGCAGGGAGAGTGGCGAAAGCCAGCTAAATTGTAAGCACATTTCACTTTGAGGATGCAAACTACATCCCACACCGGTCAGCCCTGTCATTCAGATGGTTTAGCAGACGCAGTTACTTTTCTTCATATGGCTGTATGGCAGTTATCAATACTAAATACTAACGTACTACCGCTATAATTTCGAAGGATTACTGTTTATATAATCCACACCGGTAAGCTGACCATCTGACAAAACATCCGCTGTGAGGTTAGGGCAAATCTTGTATGGCTGGAAGCGGTATTCGTACGTCTAAAACAAAGCCTTACTTATATCGAATATAGCAGACCTATAGGCATAAATCGACCACTTATAACTAGCATGTTGGGACTTACTTAACTATGCTGGTGAGGGAAACCGAGTTTGTTGAGGCATTAGGAGTGGAAGAACACGATGTCGTTGCTGAAAGGTATCCTGTAACACAACCATTAGTATTCTAATAGAAAAGTATGATGCGGTTGATTCTTCGACCATCGGAAACACTCGCCATTTAAGATACGAATGAAGGAGCGATGATGGCCCAGTGCAACAAAACCCGATGTACTTCCACGGTAAAAAAAATACTGGATGCTAAACCCATAAGCACCGCCTGATTCACCTGCTAGACTTAGACAGTCCCTAGTTGTTCACCTTGGGTACGACCAGAAAGTGTGGGCTCAAGAGAAGTTGCCTGGAACACAAGATAGAAGCTTGGATTGAAATGGACGTGATCGTCCGGTCCGCTGAAAAGACAGCAACGTTTAGCACAAAGTGTAGAAGATCATTTTCCACCACAACAACAAAAAATGTCGCGTGGATTGGGTGTTATGAGAACTTCAAAACCTGTACAGGATGTCTCAAATCCAGAAGGGTTCGAAGCAACGATCAGATAAATGGCAGTCAGCATGGTCACTACTTATCTGTATTAAAGCGCTCGATAGTTCGGACCTTCAATCAACTGGCTTTTGTTTCTGGTGAACGCTACGTCTTTCATTCTTTCTGAAAAGTATACGATAGCCAAAGTCAACTGAAAAAAACAGTCTTCAGTGGATCAGTCGCCATTCTCATCAACAACAGCGAAGCAATTTGTCTTGGATTTTAGGTGAACGCCGTATCAATTATAGCGCAATGTGAAGATAGTATATCATAATGCACTAGATATCATGTGGCACACTAGATCAAAGTTAGGCTGCGTCATCCTTATCAACAATAACTTATTCGCGGCCGTTAATACTTAACCGTCAGGTACTCCAACACAAGATAAAGGCAGTCGGAATACCCGGCGGGTGAACCGCCAACCATAAGACTAGTGGTCAGTGCCGATACTGGCGAGCTGCCTCGAAGTCAAAATTCCATTAGTATCATCATCATCATCATCAAAGACGATACGAGCTGAGGACTATACCTACTCCCACTTGACCGGTAACGGCGGCCGGGAAGTCAACTTAAGTGTATAACTAGTATCGGGTAGAAAGTGCGGGTGCTGTTAATTCCATACGTTGACTACTGTCCTCGATTCTAGCCTCCGAAATACAGCAAACATCGATATGCAACGAGTCTAACGATCGTGCGAGAGCAGCCTGTTTTAGAGTACGAACGTTGAGGACACCTTTATTAATTTGTGTTCTAGGTCGAAGCACAGGACGCGGAAGGTCTGGGACTGAGTGACAAGAGTTGGGACTTATCGGCACAGCGTTACTATGATTAATTATATCTATTGTGGGACCTGCAGAGAAATTATCAGATTCAGTGGTCGGGAGGAGCCTGAGAGCTAAATTTGATAAGACAGTGGGGGAGGGGTCAGCAGTAGCATGTTCTCGCCTATCCACCCTGCTATATGCAGCAGATAGGGTGACCCGGTTTATACTGCGAGACGGCCGATGCAGTATGGAATTGTTGATGCTGTGAAGATTCATGGTTGTATGTGGGGTTGAGATACTACCAGGACGCCCAGAACTAGACAGGAGAACGATTAGGGTTCTCAACCAAACCCTTTGGCTCAAAAGCCTGTACAGCAAGGCAGCGGGTGGGTAGCGGTGTACCAGAAATGGTACGTTTTTCAGGAAGCGATGCCAACCATCTTCCAACCTTCAGCCTGGAGGACCAGGAGACTGTGGTTTTTCAGACCTCTACCTTTTGGCCTGCCTGGTATGAGTAACTCTGTCCAGTTTAGCCCAAAAGGTCATCGAGATGCGCAAGCCGTCACACTACGTCAAGATCCTGTCTCACCGTTAGTATCACGGCAAGTTCGACATCCCGACGAAGAGCTGTGCCGCCTGTTGTAAACACTTTAATTGGAGGACGTCCCAGCCGGTCTGTACTGGGGACCAATGCGGCCGGCCCCAACCATAACAGTCGCCTGACCTCAGAAATCACGTTCCCGGTCGACGCCGGGGGGAAGTCAGCGTGGTTCCTCGTGATCCAGAGAAGCGACCCGCTGTTCCGCTCCACCCACACTTCGTGCCGGCAACGTCACATCTGCCTACGGGCAATCACGCCTGAAATCATCCTTCGGTGAACATTCTGCTAGGTTTTACAATCGCGAACAGATAAACTTTCCTCAACACTTTAACCTCAAGGTTGATGCCCAAAGATGGAAATCGGTCGACTTCCATACAAAAACTATCGCCCACGGCACTAAGGCTATCGGTCGCCTTATTCTTCACCCAGCAACGTTTCGGTCTTACGTATCTTAATTTCCAGGACTTCCACAGCTCGGTAGATTCACGAATAAACAATTTCCAATCACATCATCATTCGCGCATCACAATGGGATTAGAGATCCCCTGATATCGCGCATGACAACATGTCTGACCCCAGACAAAATCAAAGTAGCTAGGGCAGAGTATGAACAGGTCCTACCCTGGAACAATAAGTCTTTCTGAAAGTCCATGGGATTCTACAATGAATATGCTCTCCAGAAATACGCGCGACTGTCTCCCGTAGCCTTAATAAAACCAAACCTCTTATAGTAATCCCATTTCTCATATAGAGGATATGGTCATGCGTCTTACTGAAAGAACATTAAGTGAAGTTGTTCTGGTTCGCGCCCACCACCGGACCCCGGTAGAAGAGACGGATATCTTCAAGACACCCACCATCGCGCTGTTTGGACTTTCTGAATTTCTTGCAATATCATTTGGTCTTAGCAACACTACACAATGATGATTTGGTCACGAGCTATGTCACAGTTTGGACTTAGTCTACCTACCTACCTACCTAAACGATATACTGGTGGGTTTTTTTAGAACACCTTCAGTACCTTCGTCCTCCGATCGCCAGAGTAACCCAACACGCAACAACCATCAATTTAGCTAAACGCGAACTCGGAAAAGTAAATATCAAATTCTTGAGTCACACTGTTTCTGCTTCTGGTATGCAGGTTTTGCAAGCCAAAGTAGATGCTACCACCGACTCTTCTGAGCCAGCCTCTCAAACAGCTCCGACGTCTGACAGACCTAGTAAACTACAACTATCGATTTATGCCCCATCGCGTGGAACCGATGCAGCCCCCCATTTACTTACTCAGAGATGAGGTAAATTCACTCACGGCTGCAGATAGCACTAACTTCGCTGAGCTGAAAAAGGATAGTACGGCACTTTCGGGTCTCGAATGTGAGCTCTGGTGCCCCACTGAGGCAGTTTACATATGGTGAAAGGTAATCCTTAGCCTTTTTGACTAAACACCCGTTACCAATCGAATCTGCACATAACATCTTTGTTGGAAAATTTCTTCCCATACGCCTAGGTATTCTCCACTTCTACTATGTAATAGGGGGTCGCTTCTTCACAGTGTTCGCAGATCATAAGTCCTTAGCGTAGGCAAAAACCTCTTCAGCAGACAGGTACTCCCAAGGAGACTCAGACAACTGGATTATATGTCGAGATTAACTTGTACCATACGCCGTGTTTTAGGTGCCTTCCGACATGTCGACGACACTTGTTCAATCGTCAACGCCAGCTCAGTCATGCTTATTTCTGTTGACCTTAGAAGTTTTAGCTGTGGCCTACAAACCACATCTTAATTTTCAAATTCTCTGGAGCTAGACTCCTTAAAGCTACGCACCACTGTGCAGCCCAAAGCACGAGGGCTTATCCTTTACGATATGGACGCATGTATTCCACGATCTGTAGGGACGCTAGCTTACACGTGGGAAGTGTCTAACGAGCATTACCACCCTTTGCTCTCAGTATTCGTGCCACCACTAGGCTAGAAACAGACAGATATGTTTGGTCTAATGTTAGCTCTGAACTTCCTCCTTGGAGAGACGCAAATCCCCAAGCAATGCAGACATATGCAAAGCCCAAATTCTCATATTGGTATACAACACGCCCAGGGTTCCACAGGTCTGCATCGACTTAGTTGGATTACCTTTGCTGTCAGGTGTTTACACCTACACACTAACCTGTGCTGAAAGCTCTGCAGAACTGTCTGTGGCCATCTTTCCAAAATACTGACCCCTAGACTCTGGCAAGGTTGATTTCTTGGAAGGTTTGATGGCCAACCATGGACGACCTACAAAAATTACGACGGATTGTGATTCGAGAATCGAATGCTCGACATTAGAGGCTACGAGGAATCTTCATGGATATTGGCTTATTTGTACCACGTCACATCATCTGTCCTAGGACGATTTAGTGAAATGCTTCCACAAGCAACCCCAACCTTTGTTAAGTGCTTCCACCAATCCAATTTAAGATTTCAAGGGTCCGGAATACTCTGAGAGACCTCCAGTGCAGTTCGGCAATGTGGACTGCGTCTGCGTGTCCAATTCGTGTCGCCCTCCTTCGACATCTTCACCCCCCCCCACTCAACTTTGCTTCCGCTTTGGCTGAACATACGCGGTACACACACACCCTCCTCCTAAACAGAGTAGACAAGTGCAAATGTACAACGACTTGGCTACCTGTTCACTCGTACTCCATTGCGACGACGTAAACAAACTGCTGTAACCGTCCTGCTCGGGTCTCGTGAGAGTAGTTCGTAGAACCTCGAGGAACCTAACTATCAATAATCACAGCCACCATGACGCTGCCTCCATCAGTCATCTTAAGTTCGCCTATACAAGTGACGACAGCCCGAGCTGCTCCACAGACATCTGTGGAAGCTCCTATCCTTACACCATCCACTTCGCCTGACCTCTTCCCATCACCTGTCTCTGATCAGCGCCACACGTGATCATGTCCGTGCGGTCACTTCTCTACACGTTTTGTAAGGGGTTCTTCATTGTACACAATTCCCCCACTCGATGACCTCCGTATGTTATTAACTCAGGAAAGTGCAACAACAAAAACAACAAAGAACACTTTACAACAACACGCCGCTTGACTTCTCTCGCAAAGTTACATTGAGAGCCTGTATACAGCTGTTGCTCGCTCAGATAATTAGCTTCACTCTACATTGCAGACTTCGCGTAGGCCGATGTGGGAGGAAGGTACACTTCTGTTGCTGCAGTAGTCGGAAAAGCCTACCTCCCAACTTTTTCTCCCAGGGTTTTGATCAGGTGAGTAACCCGCCCGGACAACACCACCCTGGGGACGCATGAAGGATTCCGGATATTGAAATAAGACTGACTCTTCATCACTGCGAGTCTCGTTAGCGTGGCGTACACAGATGTTCATACGTGAGCCCATCCACCAGCCACTCACTTAGAACAATCATTCTCAAGCACCACCACCCCCCAAAAAAATCTTTCGTGTTTTCAACTCTCTAGCTCTGTAATTCTGCAAAGACATCAAAACTTGCAGCCTCCTAAGAGAGATGGACGCAGAGATACTCTTGATTTGACAAGAATTCCAGCTAACCTGACACCGATTTTGATCGGTTTTGGCATTTGAATTGTTTGATCGCATGCCAGTGCCTCTCCGTTTATTCGATCGTGCAAGCTTATACTAACTTTCGACCACTTGCCTGCTGGCTGCACTGTACTTTACTGTCTCGTTTGCGTTTTGTTCATATCTCGCTTTCCCAGCCTACTTGAAATATACGTAGTTGTCCGTTGTTTGGTTTTCTGTTCTAACTATTGTAGAGAGCAGGCGCAGTTCCAGTGGTATAAACGTTTCAGTCCTTTGCGATGCGAAAGTGGTCAGCCCGTTCAACGTCTTGTTGCATGATGTCAGTTAGACTACAGCACGCAAGATCACGAGTGAGCTGCACAATGGAAGCCTGTTCGAATTTGCGATAGTTCAGGATCTCTGGGGCATAGTTATTTCTGGTAAACGTAGATTTGCACCAGATGAGCGCATATACGAGGTTCTACTTGCTGGAATAGATCGACAATAATCGTATGAACTGTGACGTGCGTAATGGAGTATTTTGTTCGGAGAATTGAATGACCGAAGATACTTCTCTTTATAACCAATCGAAATGACCCATCTGTTCAAACAAACAAGCATATGCTAGGGATCACATGCATGTTTGAGGTACCCACGTACCCATGAAAAGAATGCACAAAAAGTTGCAAACACCAACATTTAATCCCCTGAAATATGAACCATCTATGAACAGCGACCCATACTCATTCGGAATTCAATTCAATAACGCTCACAGACACATCGAAGAAGAGCCCAAGATGACTACAGTTCTATCCACTCATCAACCTACCGGTGAATGGCTACAGGGACAGCTTGAAATGGCTCACATTTAATATCAATCTCATTGCAATTCCGGTGAGACAGGCTTGCTTTAGTATAATAGGTGCACGTGCCTTCCTTATCTGTGGACATTAGTCGCCTTCCTGTGCTACGTCCCGTACCGTGAGGTCGATGCATCACGTAAAGAGTTCATGAGTTCCGCCTTCCAGATAATGAATATGGTATGGTGGTCTGTTATCGTTCCCGCTTGTTGCACCTTGGAGCCTATCGCTTTAAGAGAAACAACGTTGTGACAGTGGTCCCGCAATCTATTACAGTGTGTGGTGCAACAACTAAAATGGTCGAAAATATTGCCGTATCAGTTGTCTCTCTGGACAAATATTAATTCGTTGTCATAAAAATACGACCAGAACCTGTAAGCTGGTGGCCACTAAAGTATGAACGTTACACCCACCGAGGAACTCAAACACGATAGTGGTTACGAGGGATTCAATGCTTGAAAATGAATCACGTGGTTCAAAGTAGAACACAAGTGACATTCAGACTGTCTATTCGTGGCCCATATGCAATGTCGAAATCGAATTAAAATGTGTGACCGTTTCACACATTTTGGCCAGTCGCATGGTCGTAGTAAACCGCACATGTAGCGGCCTAGAGATTTCGCTGGCCTGCCTGCGGTATGTGTAAAATTGTTCCAAAACTACCTAGGCTACTGAGAAAGCTCGCATGATGTATGCTGTCCGATTGCTTATCTGCATGTCATGTGACTGTGGTGCGTCACATTCTTCCGGTTTACTCGCTCGTCGACGCTCGGTCTCTAGTCTCCCTAACTAATTCGCGTGTCGGTGACGTTTATAACGCTGTCAGAGACCACTTGTAGATTTCGCCAAACGAAGATTTGATCTCTCTCCTCAACGGTCTTGCGTACAAGGGGAAAAAGCGACTTGTGCAACAAGCACTAAACACAGGGCGCATGAAATTATTCACAGGTCTACGACGTTAAACTGGGTGTGTTTCAACTACAAAAGTCTTACGAGTTGATTACATTGTTCACCTCGCACAATGTACCCTATTATAGTCGATCTTAATTCGGTTATGCGATATTTTTCAAAACACCAGAAAGTACATATTATTACTCTGTGCATACTCCGCGTAACTGATGTCTCTTGGGCTTTACCGTAAGGGGGACAACATTTAAAGCGGTGATTCACGTTTAACTGTCCTGAATAGTATGCACGATCCAAGAATAAGCGCATTTGACGTCCAAATGAACCTTAATATGGACCATGGGGTTTAAACCTACGCTGGTTCACATAGGTTTTTTTTACAGCAAACTACAGGGTATATCTTTTCAAACTGAACAGTATGCACGATGGCTACAGAGTCAACCTGTGTTCTAAGGAATGCTGCGCTGTTATGGGGTCAAGATTTGTCTTCAGACAATTCAATGTCGTCTGCGAATGAACTGACTGATGTAGTGGATGAACAATCCTCAAAAAAAAAACAGATATATAAGAGCGCATGTTCGCACAACTCAGTTGACTACAACAAACAATACCATCACGCGATGTTAACCAGTGTTGGCTACAGTTACATGGTCGGGGCACATGGACGTAGTAAAATATACAAGGCATACAACGTCAGGTACACTGTAACGGGTATTATCTGATGCTTCTTTCATACTGCCCAAACAACGGGCTATACCCTGATACATTTCTGAAAGTTCGTAACTTTTATGAAACTGAGAAATATTTCTGTAATAAGCCCGATCACATTTGATGTTTTTAGAGGACACCTTACGAAATGTTACAGACAGCAATCAGTGACGTCTCGAACAATACACAAGATCCTTGGATAAACGCATTGGGCGCTCAGAAAAACCGTACTATGGATTTTGTGATATAACCCTATGTCCTAAGAACCATTCAGGACCATGTGCAATAATCCTACGCCATGTTAACCAACATAGAACCATAACTTATGAAACAGCACCACCAAAGTCTCAGCTACCTAGAATGTATCGAGAAACTAACAGTATTTTACCACACATAACTAAAAACTTTCAAACGACTCCTAATACCGCAAAAAGGAGATACCACTACTCACCGCAACTGCGACACCGAAGACATCAACGATCCAAAAGGGCCCGAAAGCAACTGTTCGTATCTTGGCGTATTATAACAAACGTCCTTTTGTTGCTAACTTTCAGTTCATTTTGCTTTTCCAGGACCCTCTAACTGTTTTCACCATTTCTTTCAACGTTATCATGCGCCTGGGGTTTTTTGACCTTTGTGCCCTCTGATCTTCAAGGGAAGTTGGAATGCGCCGTTCCTCACGGTTGTTGAAAGCGTGAGTGTTTACTGCTATGACGATCTGCTGAGTTGCGGATTAACTAATTCTCACTCGCTCAACAGCTCGAAGTTCATACTGGGGCTTGCATACATTCCCTATCCGGTTTTTTCAAAGTACAGGAGAATAACGGTAGAGTATGTACGACCTTTCTGTCCCATGAATCGTGTTTTCGATCACTTAACGGTCCGACGTCACCAAGCCTGATCCTGTGGAGATCGTACTAAAGTGCTTCTTCAGTCTATCAAAGTCGGCTTGGTTGAAGTTACGAGTCCGCTGCTTCTGTTCGTGTTTCTGAATCCGATATCAAAGGAAATCAAAGACATGGACTAGATGATCACCATGTCCAAGCGTAGAGAAAGTTAACATCTGATCTACGTGGTGGTTCTCGCTACTGATCATGGATCCCAACAAATAAGCAATCTGCTCTAAACGATGTCCTGTGGGTGTGGAATAGGGTCTGCTCATCAACGGCGCATATGTTTCTTGGTAGACATTTTAGAAACATGTCCACTACACCCAGTGCCGAAAAAGCTGTATTGGTGGCCGAAGTTAGCCCCGGAAAAGATCTCGGAATCTGACCATCGTCCCATCTGACCCACTCTTATAAACATGAAAAGACAGCTGAGAGGTTGTGGTGTAATACGTGCGATAAAGCGAAGATTTCCCGGATAGACAAGAAGTACTTCCAAATCCTTCACGGGGTACATGTCCAACCCTTACTTAAATATGCTAACTTGGTGGTAGTTACTGGCCTCAAATAGAATACGGATGCGCTGGACAGTGTTTAGGGAGCTGCTACGGAAACAGTGTTAGGCCTTCCTAACTTCGCCTACGTACCATAACTGAAGATTCTCCGTCTTTGCTCACCCAAGAACCACAGATTTCGAGAGTGGATATTTCTCACTTTCTTTCCTCCGTAGGTCATGCAGAGACATTCTACTATTTTACGGACCAGAAATTTCTGCAAGGTCAAATACGGAATACATAATCTTCAAGATCCCGGCTCCTTGTTAGATAGATTTTGTTCCCCAAAGATTCATCGTCAAGTAGAATATGATACCAACATTATTTGCTAACGCTACTTCCAGACATTATTAGACTCGCCGGAATGATCAAGGATGTAGGTTGTGTTGCTCACCCGGTCTCACAAATTCTATCGTTTTTGATGACAATGTGATCCATGACAACAGTACTATTGAAAATCGCCATCTTCCGGAACAAATACAAAAGTCAGTCTTCGTGGCCAAAGCAAATCTCAGTTCATTGAATTTCTATTGGTTATTTTATGGACTAGACGCATCGGTAAAACGACTATTCTCAATTGGTGTCGACGCTTTCGCTTTCTTATTAGTCGGTTCGACTCCGCTTGTACCTCATTTGGTTCAACACGTGACGCATTTAAACAACTTGTCTCACTCCGGTGCTCGTTATAACAAAATCCGATGCTGGAGCAGCGTGCCATGCTGATTGGTCCCCACGCTGACATGCCAGGTTGTTCGTGTTTTTCGACACCGATTGGCCGTAGACTTCTGCAAATCAATGGTTGACTTCGTATCGATGCGTTTTCCCAATTCAATTCCTTTACATTCTTCTTTGTTTTGTACCATGATCCACTCCTACTTCGTGTTAATACTTTCTTCTCTTTGAGGAGGAGCTCTTCATCCGGTGCCACTCGTTTTCTCAGATGCAACCGATTCCTACTCTTTAATACCCCTCCGGAATCTATTTCGTATGACCGATAACCGCAGTACCTCACCACCACTCCTTCTATCCATCACCGTGGGTTTTCCGGAATGCACTGTACCCAGACCTTGTCGCCTACCTGTAGAACTGGCAGCTCATGGGCTCCTTTGTTGTGGTATCTCTTTTGGGTCAGCATTCGTCCCCTCAAATCATCGTGTACCTCAGTTACGTTCGGTGATTGGGGTTTTAGTAGTTCTCCTATTATCGGCAAATTCATGCGTGTTCTTCTCCCCAAAATTCTTTGAGCCGAGCTGTGGGACATAGTATCTTTCGGAGCATTCCGTTTTTCCAGTAACATTAAATATTGATCACTTCCGGATAATTGGGTCAGTTGCAGCAGTCGCTTTGCCATTTTGACCGCCGCTTCGGCTCTAACATTTGACTGACTGTAGTACGAACTACTTGTACGGTGCTCGAATCCCCACTTTTCAGCAAACGTTCTTAAAGCCGCGCCAATGAACTGTGGTCCGTTATCGGAAAAGAAGATCTCAGGTATACGGTAGTGCGCAAATTGGGCTCGAAGTTTGTTAACGACCGCGCTGGAAGTAATAGAACTCAGCCATTCTAACTCGTAGAAATCGCTGAAATGGTCTATTATCACCAAGTATTGCTTGTTGCTGAATGCAAAGATGTCCGCCTATAATACCTGCCAGCGTCTTTGAGGGATTTGACGCATCAACATCGTTTCCTTGGTTTGCTTTGAGTCAAGAGCCCGAAATGCAGCACAGCTCTGTATGTAGTCCCTTATGGAACTCGACATCTGAGGCCAATGATAAAGTTATTCACCCCCGTATCTGCCGAATGAACGTGCACCAACATCTTCCGTTGAAATATATCTGGAATTGTGATTCTTTCTCCCTTGAATATTAAGCCGTCGCCCCGGACAACTTGATCGCGATCACTAAAGAAGACTGCTAATTCCTCAGGCAACTTTCTCTTATCGTGTGGCCACCCGTTTCTAACTATTTCAGCCAGACGTTGCAACGTGGCGTCCTGTGCCGGTGCTTCTTTTGGGTCGGTGATTAGTGCGGTTTCCGTCATAGTTCAATCCATAGCCGCAATGGTGTCAAAATGAAGCTCTTCGCAAGAGGAAACGTTTTCGGATGCTCTGGACAAAATGTCGGCCATGTGCATCTGAGTCCCCGGCTGATAGGTCAGTTCTACGTCATATTTTTGCATTCTAATTAACATTCTCTGTAACTTTCTCGGTGCAGCAGTTAACGGTTCCTTCACTATTGAAAGAAGTGGTTTGTGGTCGGTGTAAACTATTGTTTTCCGACCGAACGTATAAGTGCTGAAACGTTCTAGGGAGAATATCACAGCTAGCATTTCCTTCTCAATTCGCGCATAGTTTCGCTCAGCAGGCGGAAGACTCCGGCTTCGGTAGTCCACTGGTCTTCCGTTTTGTAATAATACCGCCCCCAGACCATTTTCACTGCTATCATATTGAATGACCGGAGATGATGCTAGATTTTAGTAGTTCAATATAGGGGCCCCGGTGATAACTCGTTTGGTTTTATCGAATGCCGTCTGCTGTTCCTCCTCCCATCTCCATGGCACTCCTTCATTGGTCAACATGCGGATGGGATGCATCATGTCGGATAGGTTTGGAGGGAACCGACTCAGATTATTGACCATGACATCCAGTCGTGATACTGCTTCCTTATCTTCAGGAGCTAGCAATGTGACTATAGCCTTTGTCTTCTCGGGGTCTACCTTGATTCCTCCTTATGTTAACAAACGTCCGTGAAAAGTAATATCTTTTTCTCGTAAAGCCACTTTGTTGCGCGACAAGCGAACTCCTCGATCGATACAGCGCTTCAAAAATTCCTCTGGGTTTCTGCTATGATCCTAAGAGTTTCCCCAAAAGTTTGCACTTCATCTACAACACACGTGACTCCTTCCAATTTGTCAAGTGCCCGGATTAAACGTTTTTAAACAGTTTTGCTGGAAACCTTCAGTTTGAAAGACAAACGCAAACAACGAAAAGGTCCAAAGGAGGTTCAAAATAGGGCAGAGTAACTGGACTGCTTATCAAGTTCCAACTGCCAAAAAGCCGAAGATAGGTCTATCTTTGGGGACAATTGAGCTTGACACAATTCTGGTGCAATGTCATCGATGGGTGGTGGACGGTAATAACCTCTTTAAAAAACCCTATTCAGTGGCCTGGGATCGATACACTACCGGATGTCACCTGACTTAACGGCGCGGCAATCTGACTGGCCCAATCGATCGGCTCGTCTACCGGAGCAATCACGTTAATTCGAACTAGTCGGTCTACGTCCGCTTTTCACTCATCTCGTATGGCCAACGGAATTCCCCGGACTGGTAACGCAACAGGGACTGCGGCGCTAACCACCGATAAACGAACACCGCCTGGCATGTGGCTGAGAGTCAAATCAAAAACACATGAATACTGGTCGAGAACATCGAAATCAGTTAATTTATGCGGAAATTCATCGCGATTAACGGTGATTGAACCCATCAGATGAATGTCACCAACACCTAAATTGGGCGTTGAATCCCGATAGACAAAAAAACCAAGCATATAAATCTTCCCATCCTTCGGGTTCGTGGCCTGCAGTGTTGCAACTCCGTTAACCTTTGTCACTGCACCATTCCACGTTCCCAGCTGTATATTTGATTCGCGTATGCTGGCCTCCTTGATTCAGCCTGATGATATGATATTGACAGATGCGCCGGAGTCCGGTTGACATGGTCTTCTTGTATCTTCTATGAGCAATTCCCCCTAGATTCCTTTCTGCCTTTTTGATCTGTGGAACCGGTTCATCACCTCGCTATCATCTTCGTCGATCCGACTGACTGTAGGCGATTTACACTGTCTGGCAAAAGGGTTCATTTTCCAGCACTTCGTGCGCGTCCTTCCAAATGCTGGGCACTTTTCCTTCTGACGAAGAGGTCTGCCATCGCAGAATCGCCAGGAAATCATCAAAAATCGTTCTTTGTCCTTGTCCATAGGGTCTAATACCAGGCCGTGGTCTGCGTTCAAAGATATCATCCTTCGTTCCGTTGCCTCTCCGCTATTACAGATTTCGATGCACTGGGCTGGAGTAAACTTTGAGATGTTCAACGGTCTCTTCGTCATAATGGAATTCTGAATAGCCATGACCACTCTGTCTCAGATGAGAGTCTCTCCTATGTGCTTGCAGAAATTACACGACTTTGCCTGTTTCTTAAAAACGGTAACATACTGATTTATCCTTTCTCCGGTCTGCCGATTCCTCTAAAAAAATCTGAACGCGTTCAAACGTTCCGTTTTTTGTCTCAAACAATATTCCTCCATTTTTCAAAGTATCACGTTTGGTTCCTTGTTGTCCTCTCCGTCCTCGTAGGTTTAATTTCCCAGAATTTGTCTCTCCCCATCTCCGATTGCACGTCGAAACATAACCAGCTGATATTCTTTACTGGTCTCCGTAAGACTGGCAACAAGCAAAAATCTTCGTACTTCTCTTTCCATAAACACCAGTTGTCCACAAGTCTGTTCGTGCTGTTCACATCCAGAGGTTGGGGCGAAACAATCGTCAATGGGTTCGTCGTAGTGGTCCTTCTGTCATCTGAAGTTTTCTTCTTCCCATCTGACACCATGTTCTTCAATGGAAATTCTTTAGCGATACACTTAGACGGACGATGTGGCTGCGGTTGACACGTTCCGGATCCCCAAATCACCAAAGTATATGGGAACTGGTCCTAAACCGCTAAAGCTCACTTTACTCCGGAGTGAAATGCTCGACATAGTGAAAACTCAGTGGCAACGTTATCGAAACTTGCTTCCTAGAAAGCTAAGGAAAAATTCATCTACACGTTTCAAAGGACCGACAGATGCTGACAAAGTTAATGTAAAAGAACCGGTAGAATAGTGTGAAATAACGGTTCCAGCAAAACACGATCAACTGCCGTCTCTTTTGAAGTCGGCATCGTTGAAAACACTCCATCCGCACGTCCCGACGTGACACGAACTTTATCTGTATCACTTTTTCCCTCGTTAGTTGTTATATTCTAAGTTAACAGTTTGTAAATGTCTTTACATGAACGCGCAATGCTTGACTAATAAGTTAGTTGAATTAGTCGAACTATGTATAAAACACTTACCACATTTGATTGCCGTTACTAAGACCTGGTTCCAACCACATATATATGACAATGAACTCGAACTCAGAGGGATTTCTCTCCTTCGTCGTGGTCGCATAGTCAGGGGAGGGGGAGTCGTAATTTACTATAACCGACAAATTTTGTGCCGGGAGGTCACTGATGGTGACCTGATGCTGCAAGATACTCTATGGTGCTCATTAAAAATGGTATCAGGAGCAGACTGCATAGTGGGTGTGAGTTATGGATCACCGTCAGCACAGGAATCATACAATTCTAGCTTGCTGGAGAAAATTCGC
>QNGE01000376.1:183364-229767 GCA_008508345.1 Paragonimus westermani
TATATATATATATATATATATATATATATATATATACGGTTCGGATACAGTTCCCGTGATAACGCATCATCTCCGTAACCACGACGTGTCTTTTTACTAGCGGCGCTTACATTTGGCGTTACTAAGGGGGCTGTTAGGGTTTGTCGTAAAGAAGGTAGTGTGAAGTAGTAGAAGTAGTAACCCCGCTGAATGCCCAAAATCGACCGTTTACCATGTGTTTCAAGCCTATGCCTCCCTTTTCCGACTGATCTTGCAGTCACTACTTGCAGTCATCGATATACTTTCATCCCCTGGTCCGTTTGTTTATTTTTATCTGCGTATAGAGGCTAAGACAGAAAAACTGAGAAAACTTCGGGGAAAAGCGACGACAGTGCCAGGTCACCAATTCCTCAGAAGGCACACAGTGTCCATTATTCGTTGTAATACCACGAGTACCGTTGAGGTGTCCAACCTAATCATTATCGCCTTCGGGCGAACGAGAGTGCAAATCCGTTGTACTACGCGATTGATGGGTTTGGAATTCTTGCGGGAGGTTCTGGGGCCATTCCCTTCCAGTTTGAGTGGGATTGGTCGATTGACAGTTAGGTTGTCGGCGATTGTGCATAACGTTGACCGTTTGATATTTATTGGTTCAGTCGTTTTCACTTGTGTTTGTTCGGACATCACACTTAGTGGTCGATCGCCTGCAGGTTCGGGGTTTGACGCTACGGACATAGGTATCTGCGTGTTTGATGTAGATGTCCCAGCGTTTGCAGTCACTTCACTGGATGTCGTAACTTCAGCAAGTCCCCCAGTTCTGCTGAACGGTGCTCCCACTGATGTTGTTGGTCCACTGCCGGTATCCAATGGTAATTTTTACATTCTTACTTGTGTGTATCGTTTCACCCGTTGGCCTGAAGTAATCCCCATTACAGATACTACTGCCGCCACTGTCGCTCGTGCCTTTGTTACACGTTGGGTCTCGAATTTCGGAGTGCCGTCCACAATCACCACCGATCGAGGTTCCCAATCCAATCTTACAGAACTCTTGGGCTGTTAACATATTCGTACTACTGCGTATCATCCAATGGCAAATGGCCTTCTTGAACGCTTCCATAGACACCAAAAAAACTGCCATGATGGCTCATGAACGCAGTACGGATTGGTCCGAAATAATCCCGCTCATTTTATTGGATATGCGTACAATCTTCCGGTCCACTCTCCACTGCTCCCCGGAAGAACTAGTTTATGGGACCAAACTACGTGTTCCAGGATAAGTTTTCGTTCCGAATCAGAATAACTCTCACGATCAAGTTACTTATGTAACGAAATTGTTGGGCTGTAAACATATTCGTACTACTGCGTATCATCCAATGGTAAATGGCCTTGATGAACGCTTCCATATACTCCTAAAAACCGCCATTATGGCTCATAAACGCAGTACGGATTGGTCCGAAATAATCCCGCTCATTTTACTGGATCTGCGTACAATATCCCGGTCTACTCTCCACTCCCCCCCCCGGCAGAACTAGTTTATGGGACCATACTGCGTGTTCCAGGGCAATTTTTCGTTCCGAACCAGAATAACCCTTACTATCAAGTTACTTATGTGACGAAATTGAAATCACATATGGCAAAACTTCGATACACTGCACCACCATCTGTCAACACAAACCACTATGTTCCTCCTCAGTTATCCAACTGTACACACGTAGTTATCCATTGTGATCGGGTACGGAAATCCTTACAACCGCCGTACGATGGGCCCTTTCTCGTCATTTCCCGGCACAATAAATATTTCGTTATACAGTTACCCAACAAAACTGGAACCATCTCGATTGACCATCTAAAACCAGCATACAGTGATTCGACGGAACACACGCCATGATTAAACTTCGATACACTGCACCACCATCTGTCAACACAAACCCCCATGTTCCTTCTCAGTTATGCAACTGTACACACGTATTTATCCGTTGTGATCGGGTAGGGAAAGCCTTACAACCGCCGTACGATGGTCCCTTTCTCCTCATTTCCGGCACGATAAATATTTCGTCATACAGTTCCCCAACAAAACTGGAACCATCTCGATTGACCGTTTAAAACCAGCATAGAGTGATTCGACGGAACACACGCCATGATACCGCTGACGACCTACCCAAGACGTTGCCCTCCACGAACACCACTTCCATGAAAACCACAACGGTCAATACTACACCGCCAACACGCAGGTAGAGAGGCTCATTGGCCGGACCGCTACAACGCTTGTTCCGTACAACCAAAACCAGATTTTTGCGAGTTTTCGACAGCANACCCAAGACGTTGCCCTCCACGAACACCACTTCCATGAAAACCACAACGATCACTACTACGCCGCCAACACGCACGACGCGTTCAAGCAGACAGGTTCATTGGCCGGATCGCTACAACGCTTGTTCTGTACAACCAAAACGAGATTTTGGCGAGTTTTTTTTATAGCAATTTCTCTAGGGGGAGTATTTGTAGGTGTAACTTTGGACAGGACATTCATAACTGACACATTCCGTTTGTCCGCGCTAATTACCGCATCGATACTTCGTATGTGCTACCTCAACGTGGTCCGATGTCCCGCGACCTTTTCACCCTGCAATCCGAAACGCAAAGTGACCTCGTGAAACAGACGTGTTCGTTCGTGATGCACCTGGCACGGTGGACCATCCCAATCATGTCGACACCACAGGTGCCTGTACAATCCTCTCTCACCCACTCCCACTCCACACACATGCACAAATTATCTCACTCTTGGTGGACCTGCCATTGGTCATGTTCACGGTCAAACCAAAAGCCGCCAGGCTCTCCGACATGTAAAAACAAGTGGAGGTTTGAGACACCTAACACAACTGCGTCGTGCCTGTACTGGAAGACATGAACTAAGTGGTATACAGTGGCACCGAATGGATTTTGGCTCCGGGGCTCGTACTGCCTCACACAGCAAAGGAATTACGAGTCAAGGATTACACTGATATCAACCCTGCTCTCTGAAACTCCCCCACAAGTCTCCGCATATTCAAGCAGTGATCTGCAACAATCATGTGTACAGAACTAGCAGGATTTTGATAAGTTCAAACACTTGGTCATCTAGCTCATTATTCGTTTATATATGTCACACTGCTAATTACGTTTTATACATGCATGCTTTTTATTGGCGTCATTATCTTTTGGTGATAAGTAACTCTAGAGTCAATAGCCCCTGTAGTTGTCAGTATACGACCTTTGATCTGCTTAGGTTGTAACCCGCATAGTAGATAGATTGGCTTGAACGAATCGTTCGGGTTGACTAGGTGGTTTGTCTCGATCAAATGCTCGGCGACCTTAAATGAGCAGGGCCTTATGGATCCTCGCGTTAGCCACCCCGGTTAGTGCTCCCGAATGCATTCGGATAATCGCCGCGTTGTGAAGCATCTGTAACTTGTTGCACAGGAACAAATGAAACGGTAGACACGGAAACAAGCTGCATGAACAATCAACATGTCTTTCAAATGAAAACGCAGCACTGGTGTGGAGATGAACTGAATGCGTAGTTGGACTGTGCAAGTTCGAAAAAGCAATTATCTTTACATAGTAAGGCAATATGAACAGACTTTTGGACCGTAGTTTTCTGTTTGTCTTCGTTAGTGTTCAGTAACATATTCTTATAAACAAATCGTTCTGGATAACCGTTTACAATGACTGTATCAAGTACAAAATCTCTCATTTTCGGTGATGTCGCTCACGAATAGTTTCCCAGCACTGTCTCTCAAACATCAGATTAGATTCCTCATCTGGCTTAGTGGTGAAAAAAACTGATGAAGTGTGCATACTGGCCACTCCAGGTTTCTATACTATACAAATTCCATTTCACGACCAGACATAAGCACGTCTGGCAACGTCATATGCGCGGGTGATTCGCGTTCTAGGGTGAAAAGGCTACTTTTGTTGGCAGAGTTGAAGTGTGATAGCATTTGACTAGGGATTTTAGATTCGTCTGCAACACAGATGATACGGTCAACATAAAGGTTTTCGAGAGTGACTGTTTTTATCTGATCACCTAGTGAACCGAGTTGTAGCTTTGCCATAGAGATATCAGCCACCGATAGGCCTAATGGTGACCCCATTGTCGCTCCGTCCATTTGATGGTACAGATTGCCGGAGAACTTAAACTGAACGTTGCATGTGCAGCGATGTAGTAACTGCTTTAGTTCTTCCACTGGTAGTCCGACGTTGATGTCAATGTTTTCAATACACCTTCTGTGAAATCCGATTGTTTCACTAAGTGAGATATTAGTGAAGAATGATGTGACATTAAGCGATAATAGACGCTGCCCTATTACGTTCCGCTGCTTGGCTGTTTCAACAAATTCGAAGAAATGCCTCATGCTGTGAATGGTTAGTTTTTTCCTACCTGGCCGTAACAGCATGACGGGCCATTTTTCTGTTGCGTGTTACGGAGAATTGAACATGCCTGGAATCATTCGTAGTGGTACACCGTCTTTATGTGACTTGGGTAACCTATACAGTCTAAGAAATATAGTGCCTACTGGTGTGAATATTTCAAAAGTTGTAGTCTATCAAGCCTTTTTGCTTCATACATCGAAGTGTTTTTGTTAGTAGTTTTACGGATGAGAAGTAAGGGATTTTGATTTTATTACAAATCGAAAACCTCAAGTTGACCATCACTCACATTTGATCGCAGCCTTCGCATTCAGATAGACTTTTCAGCCAGCCTCTTCTGAAGAGATGCACTGGACTCGAGCCTCGCTGTCATTAGAGCTCGTCCGTAGTGGTGCATATCCTTGCCACGGCCGGGATTTGAACTCCGGCCATTCCAATCATGAGGCAACCGTGTTGACCACTGCGACACTGATCTCACATTAGGCACGACCGAATCATTAAATGTGAACGCTCAACCACTCTCGCTTGTGAGCAATGATCAGGTTGCCCGATCGTCTCGAGAGGAGACACAGTTACTGCCTGTTAACTCCAATCGATAACCCCGCGATTAGGACTTCCAAGACAGGTCGAGATCACTGAACTCATTAAACCTTCAAGGCGATATTTTAGATTACTGATGAGTAGACGGCAGTAACTTTGTTGAAGTGTTTCATTACGGCCTCTGTAATGTTTATATAGGTGAGCCTATTCGTGTGCATCTCTTCCGCAAATAGACTCGGCCGTCAAACTGTCGGTAAGGCTCTATGCAGAGCACTAATAATCAAATCAATTACTTTAGAGAGAGATTCGTCCTATGGCGGAGGCTGTCGTCCTCACTCACAAGGTGCTTCACACTTTCTGTCTCAAGTTTCTTCGGTATGTTAGTGAAAAGCCACCTAACGTCGAAGGAAACCAGTGCATCGTCTTCCTCCAATTCCAGGTCCTTAATCTGTCCCAGGAAACCTGCTGAGCTGTGATTGCCGTGAAGTAAACACGGTCTGGGAATACGAAAGAGAAACTTTGCCAATTGGTAGTTTGGGGCCGTCCCGGATGCAACGATTGGTCTCACTGGTATTTGATCCTTGTGGACCTTTGGTACCTGTATACTCGTGGCACTGGTCCCTCAATTGGTCTAAGCTTTTTCCTCCGTAAATGATTTCTTTTTCGTGAGAGCTGTCACAGTTTTGGTGATTCGAGCCTTCAGACTTTTCGTAGGTTCCCCTGTGACATGTTCATACATTGTGGAGTCTTTCAGGAGGTGGTTCACTTTGTCTTTATAATTTGGTTGTTCTTCCTAAGTGTCTTCAGCGTTGTATTTTTGTTAGCTGGCGAGATATTTGTCGACTTTCGACTGGTCAGCTGTTGACACATTTTCGTCTTGACAGACTGTTGCATTTGGTCATCTGGACCACTGCGTTTTAGTTCTGATTCGAAACAGAGGATGAATTCTGTTGTAGACGCGTCCGCATAATTAAATTTTAGACCTCTTAAGAGTATGGCCTTTCCATCGAGTGTCAGTTGATGGTCTGACAGGTTGTGTACTGGTTCACCGCTTTGTTTCCCGGGCAGATTGAGGCGCTGAAATTTTTGGTTTAGTCGATCTTCCGTTTTGTTCTCTTAGAGTCCATTGAAAGCTTTATAGCTTTTTCGGTCTTGTTGATCTATTCCGAATCGAGTGGATAAATTGCTGCCTGTTGGGATTTCTCACACTTGCTTCTGTATCGCGTCATACGGCGGTGTGTATTGCTAATAAGTTCACGGTATATATATATATATAAATAGATGCAAACGTGATACTGTAACGGTCAGTAAGGGCGGAAGATGAATCTCCAATTTGGATCTTTAAAAATGCATTGACGGTGGTAAGTGTTCAGTCTTCCCGCTTTTCCGAAAGTTTTACTAAGGAATCGGCAGGAATTAGCAGTCACGCTAACCGTTCCAACGGAAATTCAAAACCACACATACAGTAAGACAACGGTTAATACCTACCATCCACCAACAGTGAGCTTCCGTTTATAAATTAAAGTTCCAACCCACACCGCAAAAGGGTTTTAGTTAAACGTCCTGTGTCCTTGTCTACGGTCCTACCCCCTTGGCTGGTAGACTTTGAAGCGGGTTCCCTCGCACTGTTTCTCGCTGGTTGAACCAATTTCGACGGTGATTTTTTGTACGCATTCTGATACTGCCAGTTACGTATCGGATATGGACTTTGATCATACCCCCAGGCTGCACTGTGATATTCCGCTGAACCTCGGAATAACTACACCCCGACCCGCTCGTCTTCGACAGTCTGGTGCACCATTAATAAATCAACTCAAAAACCTTATGCGCGTTCTTTTCCCTCTCTATTTAGCACAGAAACAATCAACTGTTTTCTTCTGTATCAATAGAGGAATGAGGTACAATCGCTTTGGAAGTCTACTAGTGGTGCTTGAGACTAGACTTTTGACAAATTTCTTAAATACTGCAGCCGCTGCTGCTTCTAACCTAGTCCTCTGGACTGTCTGTTGATTGCGTCCGATCGTAAACGGCATTGACACTTATAAGGTTTCGAGTGCATTGAACTTATTTCAGGGTAATCCAGAAATCCACTTCACTAACTTCAGCTTACTTTTTACTAGAAGACACAAGGATTTTGAACGAACTGGGGACAATTTACAATCTCTCACACAAAACAGTTTGATAAAGCATCTACAAGAATTATCTTGGACTTGAAGGAGAAGAGAGTTAGGTGGCGTGAATATTTAACCGTTGTCACTGAAAGCATTCTGTCCCGTGTTGTCCTGCACCTACTTAAAACATTACAACTATTTTTCCAGCAATGGGTCGGCATGAATTATCTAACCCACCCAATCACCGAAGAAATATAGGATGATAGTAACTTTTAAATGAATTTTTGTGGCAGCACTGTGCAGCTGTAACTGAACTATGGAGTTCAACCCTATAAATCCAGCCATAACACCGTTTTATATCATAGACATCTTGTGGCTCGTAACACAACTGAGCCAGTGAATCATCTGATGATTTTGTTCACTCCTTCTTACTTGAAAACTTTATTAGCCGTTGTCAGGAAATTACCAGAATAACCGAGAAGTTTTGCGTTTACGAGACTTGCGATAGAGTTCCGCATTGATTGTCTTGCTACAACCGTTTATTTCAGCTCAAAGAAAGATGACGCATAACAGGAACAGAATTGTTGAAAGTGAACATTAAAAAGGGGATGCCATGTACATACATATCAATAATACCGTTTTTGTTCGTCAGAAGGATGTTGGCTCTGGTTGCACGATGAACACCTACGACGATAGATCATATCTTTATTTCGATGAATTTCGTTTGTTCAGTTCACCTGTCAGTCATGAAATGTTAGTTCCGCATTTTCAACTATTCCTACTCTCATCATGAAGTTGATGGAAAATTTCCATTAGTATCTAACGTTTCAGCTTCAATCATTGTAGAAGAATCTTGCCATACACTAGGTTTGTTGAAGTAAAGCCTAGACAAATAACCAGTTTATTGCTCAATCCCAGTGGTCCAAATATGGTGTTCTGAGCTTTCCGCTTAATTTTGTGGTTCTAGGCTCCGTCATTCAAACCATATCAAACAATCTGAGTACCCCTCAAGATGTGATTGAACCAACGAGACGGTTGAGTTAGATTGCTTGCTAGTTCAACCAGTGTCAGTTGATCATACTACCACGTAAAAGAGGGGATTTGTCATGAGACGTCGACTTTCCGTATTACTAATTCACCCTGAGGAACTTGCAGTTCCTCAATGTGACATATTGCACCTAGACAACGGAATGATCTGGATGAGACCCGATTGTGAAAAACCCGGACTCCGGCTGAATTTGAACCAGCGGCAGAAACGGCGTACTGAAACGCTGCAAGCGCCCTACCAGCCAAGCTATGAAGCCACACTGGATGGTCGGAAATTTCATGTATGGAATTCCCATTCTATATACACCCTGTTTATCATCGTCAGCTGATTTATACATTGGTTATTCTGAAAGTCGGTTTGATTAATATGTTGGTAATCAGGAGTCTACGTGGACCAAGAACTTACTGCTCAAAATTTCTCGTGTTGTCCCGGTGAAGTCAATACAACCCCCCGTTATGCTTTGCTAGTATATTTTTGTTAAATATTGAAATCAGTTTTCAAGTGAATATTTTGCACAGACCTTTGTTAAGTGACTTTCATGATGGCCAGAATTTTGAATAACCGTTTCTGTTTTTGCCAATATGACAATTCTGTGACTTTGAAGTGGTACAGATGGTGAGGACGTATTACGGGGTAAAGGAACGGTGGAATTTGCGTCGGTGCATATGATGAGGATAAATTGTCAAAGCATCTAGATGTCTGATATGTACTGACGGCTTGACGAAATTGGCAACCCAACTGTGCTGCAGACAAATTTGTCCACACACCGTATGTTGTGATCCACTATGGTGAGACATCTTTATTTTCTGAGGTTGATTTTGAGATAAACCTTTTTTCGTTGAAGTCAACAGTCTGTGTTTGCCCTAAGAAACTGGTCAACGATTGTGACTTGCAAACAAACAGGATATAATCTACAAATGAATAGTGAACTGCTACAATGCACAAACTCTCAAAGCACACCGTTTGGTACACTTGGTGGAATAATGTGCCAGAAATCGGACATACCTAGTGGTTAAATATATAGGCGGTATGGAGACTAAACAAATCAAAAGTTCAAATTTACAATTCATTTCTTGATGGTAGCTCACCACCTGGTTTGTCTGCTTCGCTTTCGCATGGCGGGGCATGAGAGGCAGTTGATGGGAATCAGGAGGATTTGTTGGGTAGAACATCCCATGGGTTAACAGACTACGGATTGGATGCTAAAAGACAGGAATTAAAAAAATACCAATTAGGAAGAAAGCGCTGAATTTCTCAAGACTCTGATAGTCATGACCAGGAGAACAAATTAATTGAATCACTCAAGTGTGCTGACCATCAGTGAGTCGCTCCGGTTTCACAGTGGGAAGTTTGTCTGCATTCGTCTGATTAAGGAATGATATATTAGGTGAGATTACTTAATCTTTGAGTTTTCAGTGTATAA
Source organism: Paragonimus westermani (assembly GCA_008508345.1). Lineage (NCBI taxonomy): Eukaryota > Metazoa > Platyhelminthes > Trematoda > Plagiorchiida > Troglotrematidae > Paragonimus > Paragonimus westermani. The sequence goes on from QNGE01000376.1 coordinate 192,876, forward strand.
CTTTTTGCACTGGATGAAATCCTGAAATTGTTCCAGATATTCATTGCTTTGCTATTGTTGCTGAGTTTATGTTATCGAGTGTGTCCTTTGAGGTGGTAGTTTCTAGAACTATCACAAACTGTGCACTCACAAACTTGGTCTAAAACTCGCTGACAATTTAAGACATACGGGGTGGTTCACGAAAACCTAATCGGTGAGTTCAGAATGCTAACTTAAAATAACAAATGATACTAAGTTGGGAAGTGGCTAAGCTCATTCTCAATGCATAATCAATATCTAGGGTGTATGAGTTAGACAGAATAAACAGATGTGACCACAAGATCTCGGTTAGGTGAATTCTTAGACGTAGGTCGAAAACGGCCATTTGCATCTTGTAAACTATCTCATTCAAGAATTCTACAATCCACCCTATGAGCAACTAAGTTACGTTCCAGTAAGTGTTCATTTCAGTCATTTAGAAATTTCCATGAACTCTGGTCCGAAAGCGCCAGTAAACAGGTCAAGTGTGTTCTTGTTACTTTAGTGATAGCACATTTGTGACGCCTGGCTTCATGTCAATTTACATGGAGTATTCCATCTTTCCACCCTGAGAAAAACATTGTAGCAAGATTAGTAGTAGTACTGTAACAACATTGCATAAACTAGAGTCCACAATCTCAAAAGCAATCAACGCAAAATATGTAGAATTGAGAAAGAATGATTAAGCTTGTTGAAACCTATGTCTGTGGCTACTCTACAGTCTCGACTGATTAAAGCAATTAAACGTACAAAGGAAACGAGTTGTCAGGTTGTATGATCTGATTAAAGTTAGCATTGCGTGAACATTCTTGTGAATTGTATTACTCCCCGTTATGAAGTTTATTTGCGGGCAGTTCATCCATTCACTTCAGTTTCTTTCAAGCGGTAAAATAACTTGGTTAGTGCAACCGAGCTGTCTTTTGGATACTCATGAAGAAATGAGCACCGTTCAGTATCCACTTTCTAACCATCACAGAATCCTTGAACTTACCTGACTGAATGCTTGTGCACGAGTGTCTGTCAGTTGCGAAAGATGAGCTATTCAGAGTACAACGCACAAGTTAATGGCTGCGTCCAAACGTTGATTGATTAGGTATGTGACTAAACCCAGAAATACGTGGCAATCAATAATAACAAACGGTAGGAATTCCCTTATTTCCACAGAATCTCTAACTAAAATGTTTTGAACAGAGGGACAGTGCTTGAGTTTCCTTCGTGTTGAAGCTCGTCAGCAGCATTTGGACTTTCGTCAATCTGTCCTGATGCAAACGGGTTGGCTACTGTTCCACTAATCTTCGACTATACTGCGCTATCGTAAGCAAACTTTCATAAACATTCGCTTTTGGATGATTTTAGTCGAAGTCAGATGTAGGTGAGTGGCAGCTTTGAAGATCGCCCCAAGTTGTGTTAAAATTACAACACAAGGTCCATAAAATGAGCTATCGCAATGGCCCTGTGGGACATTCTGACAGACTGCATACTGACTGAAAAACATATTGGTTGCCTCAGACCTGTCAGACATCGTTGTTTGTGATTTCCACGGCACAACAGCTTGGTGCATGGTTTGTATAATCACCGGAGAATGTACGTCATACGGGACAATCGCGTCAGATTTTCCTTTCTTTCTTTTAGCAAATCGGTCCCCTCCCTAGAACGGTAATGACTGAGTAGCCAGTGGTCACGGAACTGTCCGAGTTAGGAAATCCATCAATGTTCAAAACATGCTAGAGAATTGTCTTAGGCTGTTAGATGATGAACCCGTAAGTCATCACAAAATCATTGTGAAACAACTGGCTAGTGATGTCGGTGAAATCTTTGATAACAGTGACAATTGTGAATAAAACACCAGCTATAGTTCATCGGAGATTTCTCATTCAGCCAGATAACCTAGCCGGCCTGTTTCAAATGGAATTACCAAAAGCAAGTTTGGTTCTTGTTAGAGCTCGCCGGCAATGCATATCTTTTTCGAGGACGGGATTAGAACATTGACCACATTTCCAGGAAGCAACCAGTGATTTCGAAATAGGTACGACCTAATTATCATATCTGAATGCCAAACTGGCTTTGCCTAATTACTTTTCAGACTACCTGATTACGATGACAGCAGACAGTTGCCTTTTGCTGGCCTTAGTCGATCACTCAACATCTAGGATTTCTGAGTCCGTTGAGAATATTCAGTTTTGTTAAGCCTTATAAACAGTGGTTCATTGGATTAATTCCAGACGGCTCATTACAACATTGGGTGGTACGTTTTTTGGACCGTTCTGCAACGTAATTAGGCTTAGCAGCAAGATATTTATTATAAAGGATTTGAATGGATCTCTGTGCCTGAGCGGGAAAGGTACAGGATAGTATTAAACAGCTGTTTGATATAACATTGCTCCAAAATTGACAGTTAAAAGTAACCTGTTTATACATCGCTTTTTATCTCCGTTGTTTCATAACTGAACCTGATCTATTTCTCATAATATGAATGTTTTCTAAAGGTTTTACCCCCAAATCATCAATTGAAGTCCAGTTTATCCTTTGTTTTCGCCCACCAGATAAACCGAGTGGGATCATGCCAACAAACCTGTATGTAATGAGCCGAGGTTGTTATCCGCCTGACTGCCACCTCTATCACCATTGCTCATTACGAGGAGGTTTGTGATTTTTGTGTACCATCTGGACTGCTTTAATTGAATGTAACGGCGCGCAAACATGTTATATATTTATTGAATAGAAATCCACACAGTTTTACGTCGTCCCTTACGAAAACATTTTTTACTCAAGCATACATAACCGAGTGTTTAGTTTAGTTTCCTGTCTCACCGATTATCTTGCACACGATTTATTTGCGAGTGTTGTTTACTAACAAGTACACGTGCATGTGTAAAATGGCTTGGGCAAACAAGTGAACAGGGAACTCGCGATTGGTGTGACCGGTCTAATTATCTTCTAAACATTCAATTGGAAAAACTAATTCGAACCACCGACAGAAAAAGCATGCATAAACCAGGCAAACAGCTTAGCGTCGGAGGTATCTTTGGTTCGAATCCAGCCAAGGACCATAATGTTCACAGCTGATTTTATACCGAACGATAGATAGTCGACTTATCAATTCCGGATCAAGTTCTATATTAGGAATAACTCACCACTAGTTAAGAACTATTTTATGGCGGGACCTGCCCGAAACCCATCGAGTATGAATAACATGTTTTCTTCCGTGAGCATGAAAGACGTTTAAAGTGCTAACAAACGGTGTGGAGAACGGTCACGTCTTCAATGAAGCATCACTCCAATTGAACAATACATTAGAAGGCTCACAGCTGCCGTATGCCATGCGTCATTTGTCGTCAAACTGCTTTCGTAGGTCCAAGTGCACGTCTTATAGGGTTTTTTGTGTATATAATGCTCTTGTTTGCTCAGGTGAAATCAATCATATTGGTCATACGATCGGATGCTTAGGTGACACTACATCTGTAGCTGTAAAACCAAAAAGATTACACACGACCGGATACTGTCTACAGCATTGTGTTTCTTTATGTTATCTATGAAGAACATTTCAAGGCATTTCATTACGAGTGAATAACACTGTGATAATCTAATATGCGGGATATATATTTTTTTGAGTAGGTTCCAATCAGTGAGTAACAAAAAAAAAAAGAAAATTTAATACAGTTCCTCACTTCGAAGTCAAGAATGAAAAACTCAGTGCTAACGATAGTCGACTGTGGATACAAATAATCACTTTCGTACTTTCTGCACATTGAGGTTTGTATGAAATACGTAGTCGCCCGGAATCATTTTCTCTGGCTTAAGGTGTCACGCTCTGGTGAACTAAAGCAAAGACAAAGAGTGCTTGGTTGAATGAGTTGACACCAACTCAAATTCTATCACATGCAACGAAACCAGTCATGTGTTACCTCAGAGTTAGACTCGCTGCGCATGGATACTGTTTTTTTATACAGTTTTCACAATCTTTATATCATACTGAGAGTTTGAAAAACAAAAAAGCATACATTACCAGATAATAGAATTCTGATCATTTCCGTTGATCGGTTGTAGGGAATAATACCTGCCTGTTCTTCTATCGAGAAATCTGTTTTTGATATCATCTGTCAGTTCATCTCTCGTTATGGTCGCAGAAGAGAATGAAACTTTCGAGAGAGGAGGGTGGAGCACAGCTTGAGATTACAGTGCATGTACACCGTATTCCGGATAAAAATCTTTGAAACGCTGTACTCTTGTACAGATAAGAAAGGTGAACACTTACACACTATGCTGACTATGATTTTTGTCAAAGACGCATGCAATTTTCAACTGCGTCCGTTACGATATTGACACAACGGTACCGAAAGTGGGAGTTCCTGACCGCCAGTCATTGGCCGCGTGTAGCCTGCCCACTGTATGAAACAATGTAGTGTGTGGTTTATTGCTCATCTACCTAAGGTAAGGATGGCAATTAAAACGACGCCAAACTGAAACGTACGGCTTGTTCATATTTAATGACTGGTGTATCCGGATCCTACAGAGCCTGACAGGAATGTACGTAGTGTTCCACAATGAACGGGTCTACGTGTGCAAGCTGCTGTTCCGTGCGAAAGTTGTGGTATTTTTCTGTTGCCGAACAGACAAACGGCGATTACGTAATCGTGGCCCACGTCAAACTTGACGATAAAGGTCAGTATCCTAAGGAGAATAGCTGATGGATTCAAATACCACCGAAAAACGATTGTTTTACTGACCAACAAACTCATCAGATTCGACTCTCACCGTGTATGTGTAAAACCGTTTAAATCAGTTTAACAAGTCACAATGTAGTATCCTTTGACAGCCATGAATATCTCAAAGGGAAATAAAGCTGAGAGGGGATGTGAGGTTGACTGTTTTTGGTGGTGAAAATTTAAGGTAGTGCCCGTGATCTGCATGGATGAATATTTCTAGCGTGAACAGAATGACCATGCTGAATCTCTGCTATCGATCTGGATTATCGGCTCAATTACGCGCAACTGACGATTCCGGTAAAGCTGATCTAAATTGTCGCATTGATAAGACTATCTTTTCAAGTCCGAAAAGACGCCAGAAAACGCACTCGGAATGTTTAGAATTTATACGGTACTTCTGACAAACTGACAGTAAATGTATCTTATGATGTTGCTTGTGAATTAGCCCGGTAGTCAATTTATCCAACGAATAGTAAAGTTTTGCAAGTGGCTACCAGTAAGCGGGAACTGAGTTCGGTTAAACAGTCGGATACGGATGATGGGGAGAACGCCAAAAACATCAAGCGGAAAAGTTTTAGTGGGTAAGCAAAAATAGTTATGAAAAAAGAGAAAACACAGATTGTTTGCGTGCAGTCATGATAAAAGTGTTATCAGGAATGTTCACTGCACACGGCAAGGAGAAAAATGACGACAAATCCGGGATTGACTTTGTACAATCAACCCGAACACGGTTCAGTGAATTCAGCTTTACGTATTATAACAAACGAAATTACAAACATACCGAACGAATTCCAAATGCAAGAGACTGACTCGTTTTGGTTTGTGACCACCTGATACTTGTGAATGATGGAAAGCCTGGATCGCAACTGATGGGTTTGATCCTTCCTTCGATCCTGAGTATTTTAAACAAGAAAAAAGAGAACAGCAACATAGATGTTATTACTGATACTTAGAATCGCTTTTATATATGGCCCATTGTATTCTTGCGGTGATTATCGGAAGATCTTGTCCGTGCCATTTGCAGACGAAAGCCGTTCAGGAGTTTGACCTCATGACCGGCGGAAACGACTCATTATATCTAACCGTTCTGTCGGTATTCGGCTACTGATTAGTGTTAATGGGAGCGGTGAGTGATATAAACTGAATAGCACTCGCAAGCGAATGACTCTTTCTCACTCAGGTGGCTGGTTTACTTAGCCCCTTCCGAGGAACAACCTGATTCTGGTTCCACTGTCAGTGCATGCCAGTTGAGCTTAGTCGTTCCACGTTGTCGTGCTGTAACAGTGCAGATCACGGCTACGTTAGCCATGAATTAAGTGCGGCTGTGTCATCAAATCTCATCTCCCAGCAACATGAAAAGGCTGCTTAATATAAAACATGGTAACTTTTCTTCCAACTTCAAACGCTAACCCGTTACCTATCCCAATATCCTCTGTATCCATCTCTTAACTGCTACTCAGAAAAAAGAAGACTTAGCCGTGACCCAGATTCAGCTGTCATGAGGTAGCTGCAAAACAGTGCATACGAAAGCCACAGTATCAATAGGACTGCGTGACAATCTTATTCACAAGTGATGTTTTTGTCCAGCTTTCTGTCAGCGAAGAAGAGTTATTCGTTTCCTACTGGGTTTAATAAATTCATTCAGGTACACACGGTAATTTTTGGATCTATTTCTAAACTTCCGGAAACTTGTGAAAACCAGTTGCTTGTAAATGCAAATCAGCAAGTGACACTGCTTGTTTCTGACCAGGCCTTTCCGGTCAAAACCATGAGAAAAGTTTGACTTTAAACTCTACGTTCATCCTACTGAACAGACATCTAATAATTCAGTTGTCCTGTCATTATAATGTTTAAGTCGATTCAGACATACGGCCCGCAGCGGATTTCAGTTATCTGTCTGTCACAAAGTTTGCCTACTGTTAAATTTTACAGATATTAGTATAAATTGACAAGAGGGTGTTTTGTGTGAGTGAACTAAAAATCCACCTCTTTTCAATGGTACCCAAAATTCAACGGTTTCTCATAACTTGGTGGTTGTAGTAAATCAGTAAGCAAATGCTTAACTGACATAAAGGGATATGAGTTGAAAGATGATCGTGATACTATGAGTTGCAGTTGCTACCCACTAACTTTTATCTAAAGAAAAATAACACGAGAAATATCGATATCCAAAACGTGTATGCATGGACCACCAAACCGGTTAGCTTACTCTCATTGGCATATGGTGATCCGTTTGGGCTTGCATTACGGATTCGTTGTATTTCAAGCAGTCATTCCGATCATGATATCTTCTTTTAAAAATGGTACATTTCCGCTTCCATCGTTTAACAAATGGTGACCTATTTGTCTTTGAAGTTTAACCGTAATATGCACAAGGGACGCACCGTGTACTTCAGTGAAACTGGAATTACATTGTTGGGCATAATAGGCTGATTGAAACATCTTTCCAGCAAACCACTCTTGGTGAAGTGTCATTCTGCCTGCCTACAAGTTCTTAACGGAGAAATGAAGACACTGGGTGGAAGGCGTTTAGGATCGGCATTATGAAGGTAGATAATTTCGTATATGAATACTGAATAAGCCTAGATAAGGTGGACGGGGTTAATGACAGCACTCAACTCTAACCGGCTAAATTTAGAAGTGTCCATGGCCAGATTCATTGCATTCTTGCGCCCGGTACACTGACGAATCACCCACACATTCGGAGTGAATGACGTCACCTATTGTTGCTGTGTGTTGCAGCTTAAGGGTAGATAGCCAACCCATCTAATTGCTCGATTTCGCAACTCAGACGGGAAACACTTCCGCTATGCGGGCTGCACTGATTAGTTCCGAGAGATGAAAACCAACTGTTCGTACGTATCAATGAGATAGCTATTTCCAGTGAAGTCAGCCTCTCCCCGTACGGTGCGTCAAAAATGAAGAAAGCCAACACGATGATCTGAATGTTGTCCAGGCTCCTAGGTTGGTTTCAGCATCACTCTTTGTCTGTTGTGTTCAACTCAATAACGTATCGCATTTTAACTTAGACGAACAAGCTTGCTGTTCTTATTTCTTGAAAGACATTACTCTCATTCAAAAACTCCAAAATAACCGACAAATTAGTTACGATACTACGTCTCCTACAATAGCTAGACTGACTACATAGACTTGGGTAGTGTTCAGTGGACTACCAGCATGTTATTGGAGAAATGTTCTTGATATAAGGGAACCTCCATCAATCCAAACATGCCTTAAGAAAAAGATATATGCTTCGTGAAACTAACTATTCCATGGATAACTCGTTCGCTAAAATGAATGAACTGTTTGTCCTGATTTGCTTAGTACTTTCTCTTAGAATATTCCGCTGTTTTCTCGGCAAATACTGAAACCATTTGCAGAAGGTGCGCCTCATTCTTCTCCATGCATTAGGGTTTTCGTTGAAACGAATATTTTGAACTGACACGCTGGTTTTTATCGCCACTTTTCCTCTCATCCGTAATTATGGTTATATATTTCTGAACCGGATTACCGTAATCTGTCGCACTACCTTCTGTATTAATTTGTTTTATCCAATAAGTTCTTGACTGTGTTTGATCACTTTGTGATGATCTTATGCAGCTTCGTAAGTTTGACTGCTCATCGCTCGTTTATTTGACTACACGAATGATTGATATATGAGGTGATGGAGAGAGGTTTTAGTTCGCATATCTTCTTCAGTGCCGTATGAACACCAACATTTTTGACCTTAGCTTTGATAGTTTTGAAAACTGTAGAATCGTTCTGCTCATAAGATAGTCTCAGCTGGTGATACTGAACTGACAGATCACACACAACTTAGCAGTAAACCTGAAACTTGTCAGACGAAATCAGCAGGACGGATATACTCTTCGGCGTTAATAAACAAAGTCAGGTAGTAAAAGCCGTCTGAAGTTTTGCTAGTCCACTTTTCAAGTGCGATGCAATTCTGACAAATGACGGGGGTAATCACAGTCGAGAAAGAATCTCCAGCAGGATAATTATTTGATGGTAGGAAGATTGGCCTTTCATGCTTTACCACCTATGGATGTTAGTAGGCTTAATGTGTCAACGGCGCAAGCTACAAAGGGTAGGACAGTTCATATTACCCCTGTTTGTTATCACTCATCAGAGATGTGTTAATCTCCCACCGGTCGTTTTTCAAATACCGCTCGGAACGGTTTCATTTAAGTGTCATAGGTATTTCCAGCCTTTTTTATGCCTCTAGGGATGTGTCTGATAGAGATGATGGAGATGTCTTGTCCAGCATATGAACGTGGTACGCTCTTGTTTGATTATGGTAAGCTCGGAAAAAGTCCAGAGATGGGCTTGGAAGGCGAATCTCAGCGCGGTTCGAAATCCCCGCAAGGCTCTTCAGTTTTCTGGGATCTGTCGGATCTAAATTTATAGATGAAACAGGAAGGACTAAGACCAGAAGTGGGTGAGTTAAGCTTACGTGAAAAAACGGTATACTTAACGCAAAGACCTTTCGAGGCTCCTTCAGTCTGCAAGTGACTCTCATACATCATTAATATTGGCAGCATATTACTTTGTACTCAAGAGATAACTGTCTCCTCCATCAGTCGTTTATTTTGCGAACCACTCCCACAGAGATGTTGAAATTTGTATGCTATTCCGGAAAGCGCTATTAACGAATACGTTTTCTTGAGAATATGTAATACACATTTATGAAAATTCGCTGCTTCTGGAATGAAATCTAAAACAGACCCAGTGGCACAAAGCAATTATTGAGTTTCTGTTGATTATTCTATGTACAAGGTGCATCAGTAAAATGAAGAATTGTGATGGGTGCCGACGCTTCAGCCTTCCTGTTGGTCAGCTGTGTTCCGTTTGTAGCTCGTTCGTTTTAACGCGTGACGCACTTAACTCGTTTCTCTCCAAAGTCCTGGTGCGGAGATTACCTTAAGAAAATGAACATGCAGTGAGGTACACATGTGGCCTGCAGCAATTACATCAGCACGCTCAGTGAATACGCCAGTGTAACGGATGAAAAACTACATAAGTTCTTATTTGCTCACCCAAAGACGTCACCGAGTTGCGTGTCGGCATTTCTGTTCTTTATTCCAGGAGAACCTCGTGTTTGCGTTCTTCTCTGTTTGCTCCTCAGTATGATCTTCGGCAAAATTCCGTAGATTCATCGCAGTCATGTGTGCACGAAAGAATTTGCAACTTTGGTCAAGCGTGCATAAAAATGTAACATGATTTTAGAACATTACATTGTCAGTTGGAACAGAATTTCAGACTGTACTTCAGAGGCGAAACTGGAGAAAAAACTTATGAAAGTCTTGCTGACATTTTGACAAGGCACGGAATGAAGCAATTAACGTAAACGTTTATAACATATTTCTGTGAGACAGACAAGCAGACGATGACAGTCGTTATAAATCAGTTTTTGTTAACTTATTGAGATGATAAAAAATTTTCTTTTAAGAAAAGAATTCGCAAGACTAGGAAAAATCCAAAAGGGTTTTCAATTTTTTAACATTCAAAGGTGCCTCAATTCATACAAAATTTACCTTTCGTTTCTGGACGGTTTTAACTTTAGTTTAATAAAGTTTATTCCTAGGAAGTTAGCTGTGCGAACAGTTGTTTTCAGTAATTCTCATCGGGTTTTCACAATTACACAGCGAATGTACGATTAATGTATGAAAATTAATGACAAGTTCATGATTTCAATGACGCATGTGACTTGTTTTCATTTCCAATATTCAAATCGCATGTACCCTATGTAGTTGTAAGTTTCGGTGAGAATTACCGGGAGCAACTGTTTGCATAACCTTATTAAGTCTATAGGGATGTGGAAAACGTTTTTTTAAAAAAAAGTTTGTATGGGTCTGGATATGAACGTTACACCTTGGGAGAATAATTGTTGGTACTGCTCTCAGACAGCAAGCTTCTAAGCTCTCCTTTCTATGGGAGACAGTTAAACATACCATGACCAGGTTAAATGATCACCACTTAGACTGCTAAAAAATCGTGCTCGTTCAGTTTTACATGCTCTTTCTTCAACAGCAGATGTAGGAGTGATTCAACGACAGGGGCTGTTGAATGCTGTGGGTTGTTCACTTGTTCGTAAACACAGTCCTTGATGGTGAGAAGCACGCGCCAACAAGATTCTCCTGGATATAATCTTGAGCTATTAATTTAGACATGTAGTTGGCATCAGTGACCGAAATTTCACGCAAAATGTACCCTACGAACAGGATGTTTCAGGTACCTTAGAAAAGGTCATCATTTTGTTCTTGCTGACGGATGAGTTGGGGGAATTTCAGTGAAAAGTAACTACAATAGCTTCAGTTCATTTGAAAGGGGGGTTGATCCCGAATGCGAAGTGACTGCCTTCGAAAACTTTTCGGAGATCGCTTATACAGAGGTGAAAGATAAACTCCGATATGCAGTGCCATATTAGTCATTACATACGGTTGCTACAGTGCCATTTCTATTGATGTCTTGACGTCAGGACTGCCTGCAGAGCGGGACGACTTGAACAGCTCAAGGAAACCAGGTCAGTCAACCCATCTCTTGAACTTATTTTTCCCTGAAATACCACGTGATATCACATCTGACCGGTTACTCTTCGAAGTCCCGTTCTCTGTTACCGCAACTTGACGGTTTATTATGCCACAGTACCTAGAAAGTATTCTGCCAACCATAATAGGTCTCCCAGTTCTCTTTGAGTACAACTTTGCGGGTAGTTTCTGCGGATTTTGTTTTCAAACATGGGAGGAGTTAGAGTCGTGTCTAGCGGATCAGAGGTAGATTATAACTCCAAGAAAGTCCAATGTACGTTAACCGGAATATCGAGAACACAAAAACGACATAACAACGAGTGTGGTTCAAAGTTCCATTCCAACTCCAGTGTGTACATCACCGTTTCGATTCATCTTGTAGTATTTCGTTCAAGTGAACCGTATTCTCTTGATGATCTTTCTTTCCACATTCCCACTACAGTGGCATCTAATTATAAGGCCTGAACCCTGCAAACCTACAGAAAAATAACTCTTTCGAAAGAATTTGCATCAGCAGATCAGGTATGAGTGCGATACTCGGAATTAAGGACTTCGGGTAGCCCTAGAATTCGTACTTGAATTGAAATCTCTCGCGTACTCAATAAAAAGAAGACTTCCTACTGGTTGCAGTAAGCACTTGTTACTTAAGAGGTGAGAAGCCTCATTTATAGGTGTACAACAATATTCAGGAAATCTCAGTCTGTCACTGGTTAATCGTATTGGCACACACAAAGTCAAAAACTGCAGGCTAATTTGTGCAATATAGATCAAAGAACTTAGGGAATAACGGAGGGCGTAACAATGAGGCTATTCGTCCAATCCTGATGTAATGTCTTTAATGCGGCTTTTGGGTTGGCCCCCTGTTAGATCATTAATTGTGTTGAGGATGGGTTAAACGGCGAACCTAGTAGATTTTCCACAAAATAACTCATGTTGGATCGGGTCTAACAGAAAGCGCTGCCAACATGAGCGTTAGAAAGTTAAGTCCTGGATACCTAATAAGTTGTTTCATTCAAACTTCATTCAGTAGATCCTAAATGCAAACATTAGGATGTAATAAACGTTAATATGTGGTTTGCAAACAGACGCTAGGATTAGAGCATTACTGGGCTTATGAGTAGTAAGATGTATCGCTACTCGTGCCTAAAATAGCTCCGATCATTTGTATATAGCTTTCAGTCTAAATGAATGAAACCTCGACTGCCCACACTTAAACACTACAATAAAATCCCAAAAGGTTTAACAAGTTCTGTTGCTTCAGTTTTGTTGAGAAGTTTACACCTGGATAAAACTAATGGGGAAAGCTATTCGAAATTTTATTCAGGCAATCAGACAATCTGAGAGGTATTCGGTAATGAGCGTGACTGAGCGTTTAGATATGATTGTTCGATTATGGCCAACGTTAGACCAATTTTCCAGTGCTCAACAAGATTCATTCATGAGAACTTTGATGAGAATTCAAACCCTCGCTGTCGTAAGAATACACACTAATGACAAGTCGTAGTACGAACAACACTTGGGTCCAGTGAGTTCTTTTGTGACCTGCTGACTAAAAAGTTTACCTCTAGGCGAAAGCCGCGATTAATGAGGATTTGTTTTCATCATGAATATCCACGCGCTCAATTATTGCAGAACCAACGGATCACAAAACAAAACAGCCTATTGGGTAACCATGATACTGCGTGAGACAGATGTGAATTTTTCCCGTCCACGTTTATTCTTCAAGTCTGTCTGGGTAAGATATGCGGTGTTCATAAATGAACTTGTTACCCAAGGGGAATAGCTGCGCATAAAATCTGTGAAAAAGCTTTGAAAACCTGACGAACTGCGCATTTGGTTCGCATCTTTGCTTGTTTGATTAATTGTGTGGGCCGTCAAATCTTTCGTTTTAGTGTTACAAATTGTTCTTTTGCAAATTTCATAGAACTGTAGACTTGCGGCGCAAATGCTCAGTTTCAATTGTCAGCCAACTTCATTCTATATGGATCCTATTGATATATCACTTCCCTCAACACGAATCATATCCTCCTTGGGCAGATAAAGCCGTTTAATCAAGTCACACCCGACTGGTGTGGGTCTGGTACTGTTAGTATACAAGCATTGCAAAACTTATCAAAGTAGGCGTCAGTTTGCAACTAATGTTGGAGTTCCATCAAGGGTGTTTTTGTATGACTAACTAGCACAGATGGAACAGGTGTACTGTCGAGATGCCTTACCAGATAGTTTGGTGTGGTGATTGAACATTCATTAAACACATACAATGGATCATACGAACAAGTAAACAATGATGCTGTCTACAAAAATTTGTGAAGGAAAGATTTAAAAAGCTAAACGCTATTTGTCACCTTGTTGCGATGGTTCAACTCACTCATCGAGATAATGTTAGGCTGGGCAGTCTGAACAACATTCGGGTAACAAGTATCAGGAGTGCTACATTAACAAAATAACACCAGCTTGGTCTCATGTAAACTATGAAATTTGCCGACATACTCACAATCAACACAACTTCAAGTCTTAGCAGTGGCGTTGGTGGGTTACAAGGTGAACTGATTTAGAAATCTGGCGTGAGCATTCAACCCATTGGATCACTGGGTGGATTTCATGCGATACAACGAATCGGACAAGCAAGTGAGTGCAAACACAAAATTCTTGAGCTTCCGGCATAGCTTAGTAGCTCAGTTGCTACAATGCTTCTTAAGTTCGAGCATGTTGCGTCTGCCACTGGTGTGAATCCAGCCACAGCTCAGATTTGTCGCAATTGGGTCCCATCTAGACACCACAGACACTGCTTCCTTCGGATTCGGGGCTAGTTTAAGCAAACTGAAGTAAGGGGAAAGATTGCACTTTTGAGAGTACCATTTAGTTGGTTGTCCTTAGGTAGCTTTGGAAAATTGAGTAATCGTGGTTTACCACTTTTTCAGTTTCCTAGGAGGGACTGCTAGTTTCTATGGCATTGTGTCACTTATGTTGAGCGTCTTAGGTTCTGAGATTCATCAGCACGGAATGTAACATCTAATTCGTATTCCTGTATGCAGACTATCACGATCTGGACGTATCACAGAGACATACCAGTGCTCGGTTGGTACGCTAGTTTGGTTCATTTCAGGGGGACAAACTTATTGTTTGGTAAGTCTTAGGCTAAGTCCCTTACTAGGGTGTTTATGAGATGTTGATTTGCAGAGTGTTGTGAGACGATTATTAACGAACGGACTTTTGCAACTTAGCGATCCATCCTGAGAATGAATTATGGAAAACTTGGATTTTCGATCCTTCAGAGTGTTTTATGTAAGGTTCAAAACTGCTCGTCAATTCACTGGATGCTTTTAGACGGATAAAACCGCTTTCTGAGTACAGGTTTTTCTGTGTAGGGACTACTGTACACAAAACATTTCAGTTATTCACCAGTCGATTCTGTGGAAATGTTTGCACCTCGCAATTATTCAGCTACAGTGCTGTAATTTGGAAGTTGCATTTGTTCCATGACTGTGACAGTTCTGCTTACAACCAGAATGAAAAAGCCTAGCAGTATGGTAATCACAGGTGTATTTCATTTCTGTGAACCACCGGTTTATTTGGAGACTTCAGCTCTTACAGACAGCGAATAAAATTTTGTCTTCTCTCTTGACAGCAACATGCCTTTCCTTTGGAGTGTACCGCCTACATACGGATGTCACCTAGCTTGTAAACCACGTTCTTCTTCTGGGTCACAACATTTTGGACGTCCTGTTTTGGATGTCCGGTTGAGAAGACAGAACGTGTCACTGAGACAGTGGAAAAGTTAGTGAGCGGTTTGTGTCACCAGGGTACTATGCAGAGCGTGTGAGCGAGACATACTGAAGGTGAACTTGACAAACTAAGTGACATGTGGCCTCTCGAATTGTTTTACCAGCGCGCACTTTGCACAGTGATATTGATTATACAGGCAATAAACACTCCAACAGTCAAACGCTCACGAGTGTATTCAACAGTCTTGCTGTGTGAAAAGTTACGTCCTGTCAATACAAACGGGTGAACCAGACAATGTACCAGGTGTCCATTGTGGTGGGCCGACTTCGGTATTAAGCCAAGATGATTATTTGTCTTCGGCCCGTTACGTAATGAGTCATTCTTCACAGGACACCACTCCAAAAAGAACAGTCAAATTGATAATATAACCAACTTACAATGAGTGATTTCCAAAAGATGTGTCTGAAGAACTTCAGCTTTGATGAATGCCTGGCAACTTGCCGTTATGTCATCCTGTGGTGTTCAGTAGGTTCTATCGCAAACTCGAAAAGTGGGTGTTTTCGTGTTCTGGTCAAAGGTTCATCAGTCACTCACTTGCGAGTGGATTTCATATTTACTCTGTATTGCTCGTGAAAGGTTCTCTCACACAGTTTATCTTATAGTTCGAAAAACAACCTCAGTTCTTTTGCGATTGCTCGCATCACAGTCCACAACACATTTTTTTGTAGGTCGTGGCACAGATCTTGACTAGATTTCCTTTGAAGTGTACACAATTTTTCCTCTGAGTCCGACACATTTCTGTTTGAACTATATACACAAAACAGAGTTCAGGGTATTGAGATCCGGAGAACTTCTATGTCAATAACTGCTGTGAACCCATCGCAAACACTACCAGAGTTGCATACCTAAGAAACTACACTATCCAGCGGCATTTGTTCTACCAGTACAAGGTCACGGGATAGTGGATTAGACGGCGTTCATTGTTTTAGGACAAAGTGCTCAATCTGCTGAGTGAACGTTGTGCCCTTCGCTCAGTCTGTTGATGAAA
Source organism: Paragonimus westermani (assembly GCA_008508345.1). Lineage (NCBI taxonomy): Eukaryota > Metazoa > Platyhelminthes > Trematoda > Plagiorchiida > Troglotrematidae > Paragonimus > Paragonimus westermani. The sequence goes on from QNGE01000376.1 coordinate 208,901, forward strand.
ACGATAGCCAATATGGCTGCCAAAACTCAAATGAGGTGTGTCTTGATTACTCAGATTCGCCTAACTTTTTCATCGCTCTGATTGGTGACCGTGTTTTTAAGCTTCTTGGCTTTGCCTTTAGCTGAGACCCTAAACCAATTTCTTGGTTAGAAGCGGGCTCTTCTGGGTGTATTTTGATTGGACTGTTTGCTGAAGTTTTGTGTTCAGAGACTCGTGGCTATCAAGACCTCAAACATTTGCGAACAAATACGCACCCATTTCAGCTAATCACATGCGATGAGCTGATTTATCATGTTTACTTAGTCAGTCAATCCCTGCTTATTCTCATTCCACGCCAGCTGACATTCAGTTAGCATCGGAATGGGTACGGTTAGTTTGGTCGTCCCTGGAGTTTGTCTATCGTGCATTTCATGTCACTCTTATCACCGACACCTGAACTATTAATCGGCATTGTTTGCTTATTTAGAGTCAGATTGCCGTTAATTAGACCAACGGATGCAATAATTCTGAACAAATGGCTTCATTTTTGCGGAAATTCAGGAAAAGCAGTATCAATTGCTGAGAGTTTGTTTTACAAATCGGGGACAGTTCACACGCAGCCAAGTTCCTGAAAACCACTTACAGATTCTTAGAATAACACTCATAAGTGTTTGGCGTTTTACGTGTTCCGTGTGATTAGCTACCGGTAGGTGGTCGGTGAATAAGGCTGTCTACGTGCGTCATACGAGAAGTTCCAGTAACATTCAAAAGCCACTCAATCTAAGATTTAAATTATTGCTTTGAAGAAAGCTGGCCGCATTCGCCAAAGCCAGCCAAACTCACAACCAGTCTTTCAGTGGGAAATACACAACTACAAACTCGTGCACTGTAGAAAGGTGGTCAATAAGTTTACTTGTAAAACAGATATCGATCCAAGGGCTGCTGCTACTTGTGCGAAATGCATTCAGAACAGTGACGGCAAAACTAAGAGTAACCATGCTTAATCGTACATTACGTTAAGATTTTCTGACCGCAAACAGCAAATATCATCAGCATTGAGACAACGTGACGGGTCATGCCGCCACCGTGCACCAGATTCCAGAATTCATTACTTTTTCACTACCAATGAGTGGTGTGGCAGGTAGATTACAAGATGTAGTGTGGTCTGTACGTTCTACACTACTGGGCTAAGGACAGTCAGCTTTCTACACAGTGTGGCTAACCACTCAGTTAATTCACGCCCTCATCCGTGCTCTACTGATTGCCTATTTGTAATCGACAATCGGGTTATCACTACATGCCCATGGGCTTTAGGAATTGACTGCTTCCTTTCCAACTATGCATCACTGTGTGGGCAAACGGATTCGGTGTTTGGGCTACTCAGTTGATGGCTTGAAGCGTTTAACTCTGAATGCTTTTCGCTTATGTTCAACTCACCTGTGAACAAATATCCAGCGTGCCATCTATGTCACACGATGAACAATGTTTTTACAGAATATTCGAGAAAACCAGGTTATGAACTTTCGTCTAATATGTGATCCAATTGGGCAATGTAAATTCGTACATACCAGCGAACACTTAATAATGCCATGTGGAATCATCCATCAACCTCAACACAGAGGTTTAGTAATACGCTCTTACCTCAGAAGAAAACGCTAACGTCACAGCATCAAGTGGTCGTGTTTATTTACAAGAAGCACCCTGTAAACACTCGACTTGTGTCCAACTTGTAACAACCGATCAGAATCATCCGTTACAATGCCTACGGTGAATTAATTTAAAACGCTGACTTAACACACTCAGCGCTTCCATTCGTATACCCAGACCGCCTTATCATCAGAAGCCCTTTGGTAGGGTGAAGGTAAACTCAACCTTTCACTGGTTGTTAGTTCTCTGTCATTTACCAAGTGTTGAAACGTCCCTGTAATACACTTGATATGTTGTGATTTTGTTGCACTTACGGCAGTTTTTCCCTTACCAGATTTCACACTACTACTGCAATCAAACTTCTGGAATTGAAGATATGTACTCATTTCTTCATCCCCCCGAGCCATTCAACAAAAAGTACAATGTACACAATCAATCTCATGTTAGTAATAAACGCCTCAGGTCTTGTAAGCACAGAGTTACAATATGAAAAATTCAAATGGTTTGAAGCTAATCTGAACATCTGAACAGTAGTGCATATCCTTGCCACGGCTGGAGAAGCGGTCGAGTGTTCATATTTGATGATTCGGTCGTGCCTGATGTGAGGTCAATGGCGCAGTGGCTAACAGGGTTGCCTCATGATTGGAATGGCCGGAGTTCAAATCCCGGCCGTGGCAAGGATATGCACCACTACGGACGAGCTCTAATGAGAGCGAAACTTGAGTCTAGTGCATCTCTTCAGAATAGGCTGGCTGGAAAGCCTATCTGAATGCGAAGGCTGCGATCAAATACGAGTGATGTTCAACTTGAAAATAAACCAAATCTCCGATTACTCATCGGTGATCTAAACAGTATACTGACAAAAAGCGGTAACTCTAGTAATTACATAACCTGATAGGTCTGCTTGAACAGCGTATGTGCTGAAAAGCAATACAGCTTTGTGGCGACATTAGCTTGTGGGTGAGGAAGGCAACAAATCATTTATTGGGTCTCAAAACTTATCGAGATGCACTTCGACCAAATGTAACGACATACTAACGGATAACTGGTTCATGAAGGAACGATTCGACCATACCGTATACTCACAGCAAACGACGAAACTTCTGTGTAAATGTAGGATTTTATCCTCACCAACTAGCGGTGTAATATTTGCATTGTAACGTGATTCTTGTCATCTTGTTCACCCCATTCCACAACTTTAATTAGGCCCTGTCGTTAACGCTCACACCTGTCATCAGTCACTCAATAAAGCTTCTTACTAATCCTGATGGTTTTACAAAAAGTTGGAGTACAAATTTGCACAGCACAGGTTTTTTTTTACGTCCAAGTATGTGCTAAATAACTAACAGTGAAATTATTAAATACTTACTTTCCAAAATGCATGTGGAGATTTTTTGACTCGACCAGAATTTATACCGATAATTATATCTTGTTAAATTGTTCGCAAAACCAGTGTAAAAAATACTGTACTGATCTGTGAGATACAGGTGAAAGTTTGAGAATCCCTGGTTATTCATGAACATAATCTGGAAGTATTTAGTGGTATGTTTATTGTTCTATTCTTTGTGATGCATTTGTGTATGTGAACTATCCTCATATGAAAGGTCCAATTGATTTTTTGACGGACAGTTATTAAAGTGTGCAAATCTCTACGTTGACAACAACATCATATGAATGTTCGCTAAACTGAAAAGTATTTCATAGCTGCCTGCCTATCATCCGTCGACATCACAAAAGCTTATGTCACCCGGGCTAGAAAGATTTAAAAGTTTAACTATTTCAGGGAGATACAAGAAGTGGGAGGCACACGAACCAAAATTGACAGAGTGCAGGCTGACAGAATACGGAAAAACTCCAGAATTTACTACCTGATAAGTAAACGAGAATCGTAGGCGAAGGGAAATGAACGTCAGTGTTACCTGCTAAAAGCCAGATCAGATAGTCACTTATCGCTTCTAGAAGTTATTTGCTATCTTAGTGGCAGAATGTAAACTAAAAACCTAAATTATGTGCACTATGTCATAACCTGTGGTACATTAACTCCAGGGAATTTGCTAGAAACTGTTAAGGTAGATTTTAGAGTCAATGATCAAAGGAAGACAGGAAATTATCGTGAATATAGAAATATACACGAAGCAGTGGGATCATTAGTGAGCCATGTTTTCTCTTGGTGACTTCTATTAAAGTTCATGAAAGTTCATTAGAAGGCTCATCATCATCGTCATCATAACAGCCATGAGCCTGACCAGAAGGTACTGTGGTTCTGGCAGCCGCTCGCCTCACTAGTGACGTAGAGTATTCTGGAAGAAGAAACGTAGCCTAAAATTTTATAGGGTAACGATAAAAGTAACTAGAAAAGGGTACGAGATGGACGAATTAGAAGTGGTATGGTGCAGGCGACCGCTACCCACTTTGCTCACAGAGAAAACAGGATCATTACATTTCATGACAAAATTGTTGCTTAACCACCATGTGATTGTATCCAACTGTTGGTGTCCTCAGTATAGGAATGCCTGGTACGGTAGACGCTCAGCTGGCTCGCGAAACACGTGCCTCAGCAACCGCAGGCTTTGCAACGTGATTAGTTGACCAGTTGATCGCACTTATGTAGGAATTTAGCATGCGGTCAGCTATTAGTCGGCAAAATCTAATGGATCATACGTAAGGTGGTGGAAGCTACTTTTTCGACCAGCTACAGTAAATTGTTGATTTATTCGTCAACAGCGTTTTATAGATGATCTAAAACACTCCGTTGAGCTTTTCTTTGCTTGAATTTCTGTGCATCGAGTACCCTCTTGCCCTGTTCTTCACCTGTGAGACAGATACAATACACTGGGCCAACTGAATGGTTGCTCGGTCGACAGTCACCTTCATACTGCTCTTTATTACGTACGCACTGAGGAGCTTCAGAACTGTACGCTCTAGTTCACTACCCATTTAACTGGAGTGAACTCGGCCACGTGTGCTGGTGAAATAAACATGTTAACCAGTTATGTATTGAACTACTAATAGGAATAACCTTATAATAACATTTAAAAGCACGACCACAGTTACCACCTGCACGTCTTTAAAACAGAGATATACTAGATAGTTCACAAATTGCATCTACAAGTCTTGTAACCATTCTCACTCAGTCAGGCAACAGACAATAATGTCGCTGTTTCTTAGAATGGAGATATAGACGAACGTGACACTACGTGGAATTATTGACAGTCATTCCCTTCTAAGCATAACTTTTGTTTAACGTTCTGACTGTTCTAGACAACAATATGATATAACATGTAGCAAATCCTCACCGTTGAGTCGTATACAGCCATACTCCTGATGACGCACTCGAACTCTTCTAGAAGTTTACAAATCGCCAGATGGCAGAATTTTCTGAAAAGATCCAGGCCGGTAAGAACACTGTCAGCCGATGAATACGGGTTGGGAGTTCTTCAACAAAGTTCACGATCTACCTCATAATTATAATGTCAGGTATTGATTTGCTGGAAAATTTGTACCACTGTATTTTTACCTCCGTTCTCCACGAAAATGGGTGAGTCGTTCAGGTCTGATAATCAAACACATACTCAGTGTATCCAAGGTATCAAAAAACAGAATTTCACTAAAAAAATTGTACAAAGCAGTATGACAATCGTTCAGTACGGGTAAGATCCAGTCGTCAAGTGCAGACATACTCAGGACTGACAAATTGTTTGATGATCCAAATTCATCAACCGAGAAAAACCTTCGTGTAAAGAAAGTGAAGTGAAACATTAAGAAAAGCCGAAAACGACAGTAGAAGGGCAAACAAAGAAATCAATCCTTCATCAGTGTGAAACGGTGCACACCTTTTTGAGTTTCAAGTGGATGTGGAATGATCAGCCAAGGGAGTCGGAAGATTTGTACGAATTGTTTTTGGGCACACAGGCCGACGTTATGTAGTATGATAGCAATAGCCTCGAAGGTTGATAACAATCGCATTCTGACAGCTCTAGAGCCGGCTTGACGAACATTATAGATGACTCGGAACGCTTCATCCGGATTTATTCGAGAGCCATTGTCGAATAAATGGGGGTTGAATGCACTGGAAATGGGAATTCTTGAGTCATTGTGAAGCCGTCCAGGTAGGAGATCCCGAATCCTCTCCGATAGCCGCCTTGTGGTCCTCCCAACGTAACCTGCTTGAAAACAGCAGGTGAGAGAGTAGATACAGAAAGAGGAAGAGAACTTTAGTAAACTATCCTTATGGCGTGGCACCAGTACCGGGCAGGTGTCGTACGACACGATAAGTTTCGGTGCAGGATAAACAACCTCGACAGCGTTTGAAAGTCTACGGCTAATTATTTCACTATTAACCTCACCTTTATATGGGGGACGGATGAAAACCGGCTTTTCCTCCGTCGTCTGAATGAGTTTTAGATTCGTAATGGAATGCAGATTTTTACCTATGAATCTCTCAGTGTATCCATTTCCAGTAAGATTCTCTCAAGTATATCTTACCCCCTCCTGGAGAGTGTCCGGTGTACAGATCCTCTGCGCACTGTTCAACAGAGAGCGTACCAAATTTCTTTTGTACTTCGAAGGGAAAGAACTGTGAAAATGCGTGTGTTGACCCGTCCACGACTTTTTTCTACGAATGGATTTTTGGATTGTTCCCTGTGGTCGAGGAGGCAACACGACATCTAGGGATGAGAGTTTGTTACCCCGTTCTAACTCGACGGTAAACTTTATATTTCGGTGTGCTCTGTTGAACCCAATTAGTGTGACCTGGGGATCATCACCGTTTGGAACGAGACAAAAAATATCCACATGGCGCTTGTAAATCTTGCAATTAGTTACGATGTGGTTGAGTTTAGTGGTCTCCATTTTGGCCATAAATACATCTGCAAGCAGCGGACCTAGAGGTGAACCCATTGCTAATCCACACCTCTGCCTATATAACCCTTCTTTAAGTAGAAGGGTGAATATAACAGATGCAAAACAGTAGTAGTTCCTTCAATTTTTCCTCTGTAATTTCGGCATCAGTGTGAATGTTCTTGATGTAGGTGCACAGATAATCAATAGTTTCTTGCGATGAAACATCAGTGAATAGAGAAGTTACGTCCGAAGACGACATGTTGTCGTTCTTGATGTTCACTGAATCGGTTGAGTCTACAAAGTCGAAGTAGTCCTTTAGGCTAAAAGGAGTTAGTGTTACTTTATTCGGTTCCAATATCTTCACTGGCCATTTCTCTAAAGCATGATACGGTGAATTGTACACGTCTAGGATCGGTCTTAATGACACTCCATCTTCGTGAACCTTGGGGAGACCGTACAAACGTGGAATAACCGTTCCCGTAGGTCTGATAATCTCGAAAGTTGAAACATTGCTTGCTTCATTTGGTGAAGTAATTTAGATAAGCTTTTCTCTATTACAGTCATTTTGTCTCTGTCATTTTCGCCTTTCTGGAACTTTGAGTTATCTGATAGAATAGATGACATCTTGGTAAGGTAGTCAGTTTTGTCGAGCGAAATGTTTCCCGCTCCTTCATCAGACTTCATGAGTAAAATATTCTGGTTGGATTGCAACTCTCTCACAGCGTCCAAGTGTTTACGCTTCAATAAGTTGCACTGAGGCACCTTGCGTGCGTTCACAAGAGTGGACTCACAGTGTTCAGCATTAAAGTCTGACGAAGGAACGAGTTCATTTAGTTGCGCACACAAGTTTTCAAACTGACCCTCTGTGTCTAACCGTTTACATTTAGACCTCGGATGGCAAAATTTTGGGCCTACTGATAGCTGCTTCAACATAGTAAGGCTTAGAGTTGTAGAGAAAAAATTGTGAACATGCCGTTCTGGTTCTGTTGGAAACTCGGCTCGCGGCTTGATTGAGTTCAAACTACACAGCAAATTCTTCTTCTTGTTGTCCACTTGTTTATGCATCTCTATCTTTACATGGTGTTCGAACAACCGCTTGACTTCCTCGTGGAGCGTCTCAACAGCAACCACACACTGGGACTGATTACGCGTTAATTCGTCAGTTTTTGATGACCACAAATCTTCTTTGTTTCGAACATGACAATTTAGGAAGGGGTGGCACGTTGCAATTACATAAAATATTCCAGTAAAACTTAGGGAACTCCTTATTGTTAGTGCAGTCATTGAGAAGTCTTACAACAACCTTCGCTTTCCCGATTCTGATGCTAAACTTAACATACTTGTTAAGTTGTTTCGCCAGCGTTCAATCTTTTGATTGTTTTGGTACTTTTCGGATTCGTCAAGCTGGCTCCAGAGCTGTCAAAATGCGTTCGTTATCAACCTTCGAGGTTATTGCTATCAGACTACACAACGTCGGCCTGTGTGCCCAAATACAATTCGTACAACCCTTCTACCTCCTCTGGCCAATCATTCCTCATCCATTTGAAAATCAATCTTTGCCTGAGAGGAATTGGTTAGTGAATCAATAGACGATTATTGTTTGAGTGAAAAGAATGCCGAGAAGTCTGACTTTGTACAGGCAAACTTGGTACAACGATCATTAGCGTAATAGATTTCTGTAGTGGCCCGAAGACAGGCATTCAGAAACGAAGAGAAAAGAGTACTGAACAAACACGTGTGTGCACACGAGTGGGCGATTCGGTTTGAAGTGGGGAGGTGAGTGATAATAGCCAAATGCGATTGAACGGGTAGGGTCAACAGATCAGTGAGTTGGACGAATTTTAAAGTCGACTGCAAAGAATCTGATTAGAAACGGATTGAATGTATTAACCGTGCTACAGTGTTCTTCCAAGGTTTACGTCTTATGTGAATGAAAGGTTTTCTAGAGTTTGCGTTTATTCAATCCGTTCGAAATGCCAGCTCTTTTTCGTGGATCTTAGTAATCGTCTTAGGCGTTCGTGTTAGGTTTTCTGATTTCACGAAAAACGTAATCGTCTCGTTTATCATGTTTAATTCTATTGAGTTTTCACTGAAAGCACTCAAGACGTATATCGGTGACTGTTGTTTCAGCCTAAACCCTGTACAAAGCAGTCCACAGTAGTCATTTGACCAGAATCTGATGACACATTCATTGGTACTGCTTGGACTCACATAAGAAATAGTAACCTTAGGAATGTGCTGAATAAATTTATTGTATATAATCCGCCGCATCTGTAATCAGATTATAAGACGTAAAACCATATTATTCACATGCTGTCCTACCATATGCATTTAATGACCCTTTCTCAACTATTCTGCTGAACGCTGAGCGTGCACTTAGATTACAAACGTTTATTTATCATACTAACCTCATTAGTGCTTCCCGGTTTAAGTATGGGAGCTGATTACTTTTGATAGGCGGGTGTTCTTATACACGAAAGTTTGGTAAACTTTTCTATATAACTTTTAATTAGCTACATTTTGTTGCTTTGGAATGTCTGACAAAATATGCTACCAGCTGAGTCTCACTGCTTACTGTTCGTTCAACTGGAACTTCGATGTGAACCGTATCCCTTGTCTAACCGTGACAGTCGACCCAGTCTGTTATTTTTTCCCCACTTACGTCTGCATTTGGTCATTAAGGCGTTCACATATAGTTGCATTCTCGTTTGTAATGTTTCATAAACTTTTTCTAAACTTGCCTCGACTGACGAATAGTAGGAGATGTTGATTCTATCAAAATTGAACACCACTCACATTTCGTCACAGTAATCGGATTTCCATAAATTTTCCAGTCATTTTTCGCAAGAGATGAAACTCTTAGATACGGTCAGTGTCATAACGTCATTCTTAGAATGCTGACTAAAGCGTAAGCAGAGTGCATCTCACAATTTGGAACAAGTTAAACCGGCGAATATGTTACTATTAACGACCTGATCCGTGAATTAGGTGTTACAGCACACCTCAGTTATTCATGTTCAGAGGGAGTGTATTAACAGTAAGCAGGAAATGGGCTGTACACCTCCTGAGATAACGGCAACAAGAGACCGTCGATTAAAGCTAGCAAGTAAACGTGAAAGAGACACGACATTGTCACTGGACAATGTATGCAGGGATATAAAAACATATGTAGCAGCCAATAGAAAACAGAAGAGGTGAGGATGAAACCAAACTGACAGGACGGTGTGCAAAACAACCGAAAGATTATCGCGAGTTCAGTAGTAAGCACTGCTTAGATTGGAACAGTCAACAAGGGATACATAATAATCATGAAAGTTCACCAAAGAAAGTGAGAAGGGAAACACATGAGTTGGGTGAAAAACGTGAGTTAAAAAGGTCGGAAATGTTTCATCTAGGCACAGGATACTGTAATAGCTCCTAATGAGAAACGGCATATCATACTCAAGTATATTGTAGTCGCTGATTTAGTGTTCGTCATGTCAAGAATATGCTATTTTGCGTAATCTTATAGAACCATCTGATAGATATCGTTTCAGAAAAAATTGCCGCTTTACTGATAAGTAGTCGGTGACTTAGTTATTTTCAGATTGAACATCACTCACGGTTGATCGCATCCTTCTCACTCAGTCAGGATTTTCAGTCAGCCTCTTCTGTGAAGTATTAGGCTCCAGTTTCGCTCTCACTAGAGCATGCCAGTACTACGTATCCTTGTCACTGCTTAGACCAGAACTCCAGCCACGCTTCATGAGGCAGTCACTTCAGCCACCGTGCCACTGGCCTCCCATTAGGCAAGACCAAATCAACATACGTGAACGCTGGGCCACATTCGCTTGTGAGTAATGCTCTGATTGCCTGATCATTTGAAGAGGAGACATAGTAACTGCTCTGTTAATTCTAATCGATGACCCCTTGACTCGGACTTCACATCTAGTTGAAATCACAGTAATGATTAATTTGTTGAACGATATTTTGATTACTATTGAGTGGTAGTGGAGGATTTTGGTTTTCATTTAAATTGTACAACACCCAAAATTGATCACAGGTGTTGTATTCCAACAAACCTCCCACTCTGGCTCTTTTCAAAAAGAAGCGCTAGACTCGAGTACCGGTCTCATTAGAGCTCTCCAGTGGTGCTTATCCTTGTCACGGCCGGAACTAGAACTCTGTTCAGGCTCTCATCAGGTAACTATGTTGACCGCTGCGCCGATGACCTCACATTAGTCAGGACCGAATCGCTGTATGGGATTGCTCAACCACTTTCGCTTGTGGGTAAACGTCAGGTTACTGCATATAGTTTCAACAGGAGATAACTATCCTCTTAAGTCTAACAAATAACCCAGAAATAGGACTTCCAAGGCAGGTCAAAATTTCCGATCTCATCAAACCTAATATACTATATTTTACTTTTAAAAGAGGCTGGCTGGAAAATCCATCTTAATGCGAAAAATGCGATCAAATGTGAGTGAAATTCAACTTGGAGCATTTTTGCTCACTTGTTGTTTGTTCGAATAACAAATGTGTTGTTTAGGTCGACCTTGTGCCCACTAAAACACCATGATCACCCCCCAGAATTCGCTAATCGTTTTCGACTGTATTTAGCCGATTACCAATGAGTGCTGGTAATTTTGTCACAAGATATTCAGACATAAAAACCGTGGATATTGATGAATCTTCTGTTTCATGAGTCGCATTCTTGCTTCACATACCTGATCATTAGACAGTTTTCGGATAAGAAATGGTACAAAGGACAGTCATTAATCGACGTTCAACCGCAAGCCAAACTGACACTGTTGACATATCAAACGTGCAGTGAAATTCTTATCCAACAGAAAAATGAATAATCTTTGGAATTTTCTCCAAACTGCAAGGAAACTGCCTGACAGGTTGTCTCTGACATAATCTTCCGTCGCAATGAAGCACAGAAGTACCGATTAGTCCGGCAAATCATTTGATTCCATACAGCACTACATCATATATAATGTCTCATAGCCCAATGATTTCTAGCTTTCCTGCTGTACTTCTGTAAAATGTCACGCAAGTGTAAAGATACTGAATTACAATATGCCAGAAACAGAGTTATTGTTTTTACTATGGCCATCAAACAGAGAGAGAGCTTGGCTTGATCCACGGGTCAAACAGATCTGCCTCACCTTGACGATGTGTTAGGTTTCCAACTTGGCGGAATCAGAAATTTTTATAACAGAAGCTCGTTGCACATTCGAGATATCTTCATTCGGTTTTACCGCTGCATTTCACTCATCTCAACAGAGTGTAAAAATCATCTTTCCCGAAGCGACCACCACTGGAAGCTCTAGCCTGCACTTAACAGTCTGCACCTAATATAATGTTCTACGGTGCCTCACACAGCTGCGCGTGAACCAAACGTTAAGCAGATCGAAATCTGAGTGGAATTAAAAAGGAACAGAACATCAAAATGTCTTCCCCAAAAACCATTAAGTTTCTTTTGGGAGTTTCTCTCATCTCCGCGTGCTAAACAAGTGACCGGGAAAAATTTGAAGGTCTCCTTCACTAAGAATTTAATATGAACACAGGGAATCCTGGTTGATTAATCTATGTGAATCCTTGGTGCATAAACGTCGATTGTGAAGTTCTGTAGCTTTTTTTTATCAAAGTAGCTACATATGTCAATAATGGGGACATAGTTGGCTGAATTCCCCTGCATGCTGCTTCCTTTGGAAACGAGGAGTTGATGGGGCTTTCGATTTAGCATGGCACCAGGGTTTCAATATTTTTTTGCAAAACGGAAGTTCCGCCGTATTTGGCGCGAAATAATTCAGTTGCAGAACTATTTCCTAAGGCCATGTAGTTGATGAGACTTGACCCGATCAGGCCCGCCAAGTGTGTATAAGGTATGCCAGGAAGTGGCGTTCCGCTTTTTCAAGTCGCCGCTTGTAAAGGCTAATCGGACGCTCTGAAAGTGTTTCCAGAAATCCCGGAGTTAGACCTAGGTTGTCAAGATCATAAAGGATCGGCCGAATTGCATGCTGCCGCCAACTGTTATCGCAAACCGTCGGTTTGACTACTGGCTGTTGACGGAGCCAGATGCGGTATGTAAACTTTCACGAATCAGTCGATTTTAGACGTGGCTGACCAACAAATGACTCTGTTGCTCCGGAGACACCCGAAAACAACAGAAAGAAACCTGTCAGATCTCAAATCAGACGGTCAACTCACTCTGGTATATAAAAGGGAGCACCTATTGAACTTCAACAGACTTCACTTTTGAACATACATGTTGAACCGTCTACTCACCGATGACGTATCCTTGCTTGGTGACGAAACGTGTGCAATTTAAGTGTCAAGTTCAGCGAAAATTCAAGTACCTGAATTCTTAACCCGAGCTGCGAACGCTACCACCACCGTCCTCACATTTCAGGTCAGATTGCTCTAGAACAAAGTGAATATAACAGATTCTAAACTCCATTAAGGTTCTGAACAACCGGTCCAGACACAACGAAATGCACTTATCAGAGTTACACAGCAACCCTCTTTCAGTTTGAGAATGCAGAAAGCAAGCAAACGTTCCTCCAGAAAGGGGTGTGCCGAGGGGGTTATTGGTATTCTCTCCGCATATTGCATTGAGCACTGTTTTGTATGGTTCCCCATACTCAGTCCCTAGTCAGCTTCAGGTGAAAAGTCGCTGACGCATGCCTTGAGTAAACTTGGGTGCCACGGCTTTTGGTCAGATTCAATTCAGTCAACGAACGCTCCCAATAATTATGCTACAATCTTGTGAACAACTAAGATGGGACGATTCGTGCTATGTACAGTCCGCGACTATGATATGTTTCAACAAGAGGAAGCTTGGACAATGGGCGTGAATGTACGTTACATCCAGGTAACCACATTCAACTGATGCTTGCTTGAAAAACGCACCAAACGCAAGTACACCAAAAACACTCCAGAAACTGACAATCACTCGTCAGTTCGACTGAGATGCTAGACAGACACATCATCAACGGACTAGAATGAAACTTCAGAATCTACGTTTGTTGAGCGTTTGGCTTCGAGAGGACGACGCCATTAACAGTCTTACCCTTAGCTAGTGAGTTAATCACTTCGTTTGTAAACAATTTGATTTTCAAACGGTTCACACTTATCCTGTGATATGTAATGTATTATCAAAAGGTCAGTGATAATGTCCGCTTACTCCGTTACAAAGAACTGGGTACAGTTTTAATGTTCTTGAAAACTCGGCGCGACTTTAAACAGGCAGCAAGACGTTCCGTTTGTAAGCGAGTGAATTCCCAGGGGATGTTATCGTTGACCATTGTGGAACCGTTTGTTGGGTTTAACAGTGTGAGTTCAATGAACGACCGTAACAGTATTCGATAACCAACAGTAACTCCAAACGCTTTTGAACACAAGTTCACGGGAACACAAGTTCCGGACATTCAAACGGATATTGATCCAAGTATTTGCCTCTAATAGCCAAGCTCACCGTTACCAGTTGGGCACTTATAATTAGCATACTTTGAATCATTGTAAGAGATCAAGTAGAAACCTCCAACATGTTTACCGTTTGTCTGATGCAGTTCAATCCTAAAACTATCGCTCACGTTCGGATTACTAGAGTGTGGTTCGTGAATAAAAAATAAACAGCGCTGGAAGAAGACTAAAACGTCAGATTACTCAGTACACAAACGATGGAAAATCCATCCCTACTGTCCCGCACATATTTGTAAGCATTCGATTGGTTCATGGAGCGGTTCATTATAACTAAACAGTAAACATCGTAAAATCCATTAAACACCCATGTTGTTTGAACCACAAACGAAATATACGAACTCAACTCGTCCCACAAATATGTATGCAGTTTTATCAGTTTTCCAGGGTTTGCCCAACCCATCACCCATAATACGGTATACGACTTAATCATCCGAATGTACATACACACCGAAGTTTCGCCGCGAGGAGTTTAGGTAGACAAACTGGGAATGGTGATACAAGTCTGTCGTACACTGTAAACAGTCGCGGCATTCATGTTGTTACAACTGCTTGGATTCGGGGGATAGAGCGGTTACAGCAATCATAGTTATAGCTTTCAGCTTAAACACGTCCTTCAGCGATGCTACAAGCTGACACTTCTTTTTCGCACTTGAGATATCGGATCAAATGTGGTAATAGAATAATATTTGTCATGTTAGGTTATATCAACATTGTATATTATAGTAGTATCGTACACAACGAAGTATTTACTGTATATGCACGCGACATTCTTTTTAGTTACCTCTGTTTAGTGAATAATGATTCTAACTAATTCTAGTTTCCTGCTATCAGTAGGCACATAGTACCCAAACTTGCGTAGAACCATATTTAACCGATTTGTTTCCGAATTTTCTTGCTTTCACTACAACTGATTTGCACGTTTTTCTGCGTCTCACAGTTAAGCGGGTTTGTGAACAGTGGTTGAAAAATTATCCACTTCCGTAAATGACAAAAAAGTACATCGTGCAGAAAAGTGGCAATTATTTACTTCGTCATATTTTGTTAGATGTTATGAGAAAGAAATTATTGGAAAGCTGTGACACTCAGGAGGTTTTCCATTTGCGTGTAGTTACACAGTGATTTAGCTCACAGAAATGCAGTATATTTTTTCAGTGTTTCACTTCATTCAACGTTCTGCATAGCTGCCTGAATGAACTCGTCACTGTTAATGTTGCCATTAACGGTAATTCGTTTGGCAGATTGTTAATACACAAGGGCTAATTAGCACATGATACCTAATTGAATAACTCTATTTTCATAGTATCAGTATCTCTTCTCCTGTTGAAACTTGGGCACTGATCACTCTCAGTTTACTAGGATGCAAACGTTAGAGGTTTAGTTGAGACCACTGCCCCACATTCGCAACATTTTTGTCACCGGAACTAAGAAGGACGTCAGAGCTTTGTATCCTTTGTTCTTGTCGTAGATTCTGCCATTTTTCTTCAGCCTAAGAGCTACGATAGATTATCTAGACAGGTTAGTGAAATCTGGGTAATTTATACTGGTGTGTATGTATCATACTGTTCAAGAATTATCGTGGTCCTCACAGTTTCCTGGGCTCTTCAAACAAGCACAACTACTCAGATGACAGGATTAGCACTAATAACGAGACTTAGTTGAGGTGAACCTTGTATGGTGTCTCGTTCACGGATGTCGGCCGGAAATTGTATCGGAAAGAGACAGGTCTCACTGAATTGAAGATGACGTGTAACTTGCATTGAGTGAACAATATCCCGCACTACTTTTAAGTAATTTTCAAACCGCCATCCCTGTTATACGAAGGTTTTTGTGTTTTGTCTCCAGGGACCTCTAAAGAAACAAGTCATTTTTCTCACTTGAGAAACGGTAGCCGTGCAACCATGAAAGGAATTATGTACTAAAGAATTTTCTTTGCATGAAAAGTGGATTTCGCTGTTTAATGTTATGGGCATACTGCACATAAACAATGCTTAATTGAGGTTCATTGAATAAACGTACCTGTCGAAAGTTTATAGCTCACTGATCATATTTATGGCTTTACTGGAAAACAGTTTTGTTCAAACTTTACAAATAAGCTCGTCAATTATGCGGTAGAGAGAAATTGAAAGCAAAATGATTGGAATGTGCAGGATTTGAAACAAGTTTGAATGCGGAGCGTGATATTAAAACTGTTTTCGTCAAATCGGAAATAACTCAATTTTATACCACAGTTCTGTCACCTCACTGAACCATCTGTCACTGGTATACTGAAGATTTATTAAGCGCGGAACAAGGAAAAAGTTTGAGAGAAATTCATACGATTTCCATAAACAATAAAATGTTTTACTTCATACATAAAACTTAATTTTCAATTTGTGCGCTACTCAACGCGGCTCAGGCAATGCATCGCCTAGTTTTATACCCAAAACGAGAACAACACGATACATTCACAATGGCTTTCATCTGAAAAAGACAGAGTGGATATGTTGGCCTGTTGTTGATATTGTAAGTTCCTGCATCTTTCAGTGATCACGGAAGTGTCTTCATTCTGTTCAAAGGAAAGAATCACCTGATGTTCACGGTCGTCTTTAAGGCTGGTAAGGTTGTGCTACAGAAATATACTTCTTGAGATGTTTTACTCAGCGTTGACACACGTCACGACAGTTCGGTTTGAATTTAAACACTAAGCGAACAGAGTGTTATAAACAAAAGTATTATCAATTGGACTAATGGATTACAAATTGTTAATTAACCGAAGGAAGTTGGTAACAACACTTTGGAGCTCTCACCAAGGTATCAATCTATTTACACATAAGAGGTGAGAGACATGTAGCGGGAAGCAGATGAACATCAGGTACACAGGGCACACAATGAGATGACGTACGTTTCAGCGCTCTACATTTGAATGGATTCCCTGTGCTAGTTCCTGCCAGTGTGTCCAAACTCGATTCATTCGACCGCGTTTTCAAACCGCTGTCCAGCGGTAACTCCATTTGACGAATGGAATGCACCGTTCTAGAATCAGAACCTCAAGGAGCTTAGTTGGTGATTTGCCATCGTTCTGAAAACAGCGGAAATGTGCGCCGTCATCCAAAACACAAATTTTGGTGCCACACGCGAATGGATTTCGAAGCCTCCTAATCCGTATCGTTATTTCTTCAGTCGGATGTAAGAAACCGTTGGGCCGATCAGTTCACCCAAGTGACAATTATGGCACACCGAAGACCGTGACCTATTCTGAACATAAAACTCCATAAAATTTACTGAACGCGAGCACTCCTAGTAAATCTATCAACCGTTCGATATCCCACTTGTCTATCGCCACCCGGCCATTGGACTGATGCAGTCAACCCCATTGGGGAGTATGAGCTTGAGAGCAATCCATTTACCAGCCACTGTTCAAATACCCGTATTTACACCTGCACCAAACGGACCCTTGCTAAGTCAGTATTCTAGTCAGCGAACACCTTGTTCTACCTCGCGTGACACCCCATCGATTCCGGCTACAAGTTCTTCCACGGTCTCGTTTTTCGCCCTGTGTCTCAAACGAACTACTTGGTCTAACTCCCTTACATTGAATTCATTGTCACAGGAAGCAATCTGTAGTGTAAATGAGGCGCTGTCTCAACTCTAATTAACCTAGTAAGTTAGCACATCATTCACTCATGGTTCCATCCAGTTGTGCGAACTACCACCAGTTCGTCGAATATGAACAGTCTGGCCTCCCATCTAAAGCTTCTACCTAAATTCACTCGTAGTCCAAGGTGGAAAGTTGAATGGTTGGTACTCACTCCTTCATGCGATATCCATGAAATGAAATGCATTTTACTTTCTGCTACCTCCAGATGTGAATGTTATACCGTTTCTCATGAGTTTTGCTGGCATCCGCGTGGGTGGTTGTCGAGAGTTTGATCATTCCTGTACATATACCTGTGTAATATTCGGAATTAGACACCACGATTATCCCTTGGAATGGTGATCGTAAGGAAACATTCTGTACAGTTACTAAAGAGAAGGCCTCGTGTTGATTATAGTAAGCAGCTATTAATCATGGGACATGAATCCGCACTCGTAGATGTACATCGGTATAAAAGAAGTCACAATCTGTCGTCTGCTGATCTCAATGGCACATGCAAAGTCACAAACTATAAGTCGATTGGAGCAATAGAGAACAAAAGACTTGACGAATAACGAGGGAGGTAACCTTGAAGTCGTTTGCTCAGTCTTGATGGAGCATATTGACATGATATTTGCATTGGCCTTTTGTTAGATCTTCTAATGTGTTGGAGTTTTGGCAGGCGGTGAGTGGAATAGATTTTCATCATAGCCTGTCTGTGAATTATTTGTGATGTATATATTGAAACGAGCGTTACAACATAGCGGTCGCGTGGTCACTCATGTCCCGAAATTGGTCGACTCGCGACAACTGGCTTAGAAGAAGCGATAGGATTCTAAAGTGTTTTCTGCATAAGACTGAAACTCATTTAAACCGCAGAACGATTTTACACTCTTCCTAGTGAACTTTATAACAGAATCCAACTGAAAAGCCGGGGAGTGTCCCCGACCTGTATAGTTGCTGTGACTCCAAAAGATGCAGGACCTGTTACTCATTATGGGCCACATCTGTCATCTTATTGGAGGCACACTACATATTCCACCCCGCATTACGGAATCTGCAAACGCAACTGTCAGTCAGAAAAGAGCTGCATGACACATCATAGAAAGTGAGAAACTACCGCTTCAACAGCCAGGTAGCCTTATCCATAATGATAACACAAGGCACAACCCTCCAGTTACTGTGACACTACTCAATTAGAACACTGACTTTGAAACTTGTTTTATTGTCTCATACAGTTCCCTACCTTCTGTTGAGCACGGTCACGCAGGCGAACGTTCGCAACGAAGCTATTGCAGACCTAAGATACCTTGTCAGTATGATGGAAAATAAGCAAAGAAAAACTCCAACCCACTCACTGTGACAGACACTACGAAGCAAATGTCTGAGATACAGCCCTCAGACACTGAGAATACTGCCAGTAAACTTGCGCAAAGATATCCGTCGGTCAGTAAGTGGGGATATTTGGGCAAAAGTAGCAGACTGGAAGAAGCACGAGAAGAGAGAGCATTGTTACTGATCTGTTTACAGTAACCTCAAAACCATGAAAAAGTTTTAACCCTCAGCAGTCCCTCCCGCCACGTCCATTAGGGACTGCTGTGTATACGGTGGATGACGTCGGGAAGCTAATGGTGTTTCAATAAGTCCGCACAATGGAAGTGATATTTCAGACAATGTACACCCTAACCAATGAAATACACACGTCTTCAGTAGCCGTTTGAGACCCCAGAAGCTGATGAACGCAGGCACAGGAGAAACACCATGCATAAGCAGTCTGCTCCAGAACGCACTGATGTTATTATTCAAGCAATGTATCATTTGGATCAGTGGCGATCTTCAGTTCCACTTGCCGGCCTCTCTAGTCTAATTCACTGTTGCAAATCGCTTGGCACGTTCAGTGTACTCAACCTTGGTAAATACGCATCGAACACTAAGATTACCGCCCCTAAAAAAGGGACGACAAATGGATACACGCAGTTCGATCGAGTACCGCTGTGACAGACCTAGAAAGGACGGATCTGACTGAAGACGGCGGTGTACTACCACAAAACCAAAGACAATTTCTACTGCGATTGTCGCTAGTAAGCCTTATGCAGATGTCAAATCCACCAATGAGGTTCAAAAACTCCGACCCACCTCTATTCCAATAAAGGACGGCAACCCCAAAGCACATTATAACACACTAACACGAATCTTCTTGCTTAACGAGTTCCCGCAAGTAGATTCGCTTGCAATGCTTATCGCAGACGGTGAAACTGTCTCCTGTAGTTGTTTTTAAATAAACGTGGCTTTGATCTTCAACAAATTGGATCAGCTTAGAGATCTCTGTTCTCGACAAAACTCATTCATAGTAGGTATCACAGAGATCTGGTGTGAAGAGGAAGTAGGTGATGCCGAGTTGCTCATCATTGCTGTGCAGTGATAAGAAAATAGTTGAAAGATGTGGTGTGACCTTTCAGTTTGGTGAACATATAAAGAGCTCATGTACTCCTATCAGCTAGTCGTCATTCTGTAATCATTCGGGCAAATAGTCAGATTCTTTCGAAATTCCCTTTCCTTGATTTTGATATGAGTTTGCACAACGTTCTGCAAAAGCTATAGCTTGTAGGTCACTCTCTAACTTTGATAATTGGGATTTTAATAATTTGGAGCTAGATTTCACGACTCATCTACCTAATACTGTGGCATCTTTCCTTGCGGGGGAATACTTCGGGAGAATTAACGGAAGCTGTACAAACTTAGCATGTGTGGGACAATACTAGGTAGCGAGTGGGCCAAGCTTTGTTTTGTCTTAATAACATTTCTACTAACGAAATTGTCATGCTAGGCAATCCGAAATTTACTGTTCGCTTACTCACAATAATCACGCAGCACACCAAGTCGGCTTTCTACAAAAATCATCAAGACAGCAAGAAGACATACATTGCGAGATGCAAGCATTTCGTTTATTCTCATCAGTCGGTTACATAAAACATTCGGTTATATAGGTTAAGCGTGTAGCGTCAAAACAATGAAATGAACGAACTTCACTTGGTTTCAATCAGGCTTCACTGCCACGGCAACGAAATTGATTGCGTCAGTACCTTTTGCCAACAAAGGGCCGGTGCGTGACGCTTGATCAACATTGCCTCTGAGAACGCTAACAATCTAGGGTCGCGATTGCGCAATAGGACTGTGAATGAAGTGTCGGGGTCAACTACATGACCTGTTGCGATTAGGTGTTTGGCGATGGAAGACGCCGGACTTCTGTTCGAGTTTTGGTATGCTGACCCACCTTGAAACATTGTTTGCACTAGCCACTTGGGAATGTGCTCCG
>QNGE01000376.1:230854-303735 GCA_008508345.1 Paragonimus westermani
AACAGAAGTCCGGCGTCTTCCATCGCCAAACACCTAATCGCAACAGGTCATGTAGTTGACCCCGACACTTCATTCACAGTCCTATTGCGCAATCGCGACCCTAGATTGTTAGCGTTCTCAGAGGCAATGTTGATCAAGCGTCACGCACCGGCCCTTTGTTGGCAAAAGGTACTGACGCAATCAATTTCGTTGCCGTGGCAGTGAAGCCTGATTGAAACCAAGTGAAGTTCGTTCATTTCATTGTTTTGACGCTACACGCTTAACCTATATAACCGAATGTTTTATGTAACCGACTGATGAGAATAAACGAAATGCTTGCATCTCGCAATGTATGTCTTCTTGCTGTCTTGATGAACTGGATAAAGGGAACTCAGTGTTTCAAATTTCTACAAATAGCCTGGTAGCATATTTCCACGCATATTGACTTAAAGATTTATCATAATAGCATTTACACAGTGGTGAAGCTGCAAGTTGGTTAAGTCGAACGAACTGGCTCCATCACAGTATTCGGCCTAGATCACCATCAGCAGTTCATTGTTGAAGCAATTCCAGACATTGTCAACGGACACGTTGCACTATGGTATACTTGTTCCAGAGAAAACTGAGACGCCTGAATAGTATAACCAAATGTGTGAGTACACCAAATATTCCAACCTGGAACAGGTACAGACCATACTTAGAACATGCATATACATGTATGTAAAACACAGAACTAGACACAGCAGGTTGAACAAGCGTTTGTTGAAGATGTCACCTAAGGCAATTGTTTCGGCGAAACACTCACGCACTGATGATGTCACCTCGCTTGGTGATGAAACGTTTGCAACCTAAATGCCAAGCTCGGTGAACATATCAATACCAGAATCCTGAGTTCTTTTACGGCAAAAATGTAGTATACACAATGGGTGAGGTCGGCAACAGGTAACATGAAACTCCGGGGAATCGACACCACATTTACAGGGGCAGCCAATAGTTTAGTAAAAAAGCACGCAACTGTGCACGAGACGCATTTCATCACACATGGAAATAGGTTCCATCAGGATCTACTTCAAGATACCTATCGTACAGTCCGAGTATTTCAGACGCACCTGTGCGGCTCTAATCCAACGAAACAAAATTTTAGAAAGTTATAGTAATCGGAACAAGCAACAAAACTACAGCACAAATAAGTGTTTAACTCAATGGTCGAGAAAAAATAACTTGCTCTGAGAAGACAAAAACAGTGACAATGCACAAATGTCATGGAAATTGTACCGTAAAGCAATTTGGTGATGAAGCTGCTCGTGTCCGCATGTGAATGAGACCTATGGACAACTGTGACAGACTGTTTGAATCCGTCCACAAATTGCACAGCCATGAATATAAGAGGACAAATAATTCTGGACCCCTTAGGGAGGATTTGTGGAACACCCCAACCTGAAATGTTTTCCATTAACTTTGCCCTCGTAATCTGCCCACTCCTAGAGTCAAAGATACACGTCTGCCATACTCAAAAAGGATCTCTCGTTTATTGGAAGTGTTCAAAGACCTGTCATCAGAAGAACCATGGGGCTCAGGAAGAACTCCTACCTTGAGAGACAAGTGGTATCAGGTCAATTCTCAATTCCGTTAAGGATTCTTTCGAACCGATCAACCACTTAGATAAAGTCAATCTTGCCAATGAATTGATCTACTCCGTAGACGTCAAACCACTGTTCACAAATGTCCCTCTGCACGAAACGACTGACTACATTTGTGAGCTTGTTGGAGTCAAACATGTTACGTAGCCCCCCCCCCCGATCGGAATGCTGAAGGAAACTTTGTTGCTGTGCACTGAGAGTGTCAGTTCTCGTTTTCTGGAGCAATCCCACCGTCAAATAGATGGATCGGCGATGATAAGTCCACTTGATTCCGTCTTAGCAGGCTTTGTACGCTAAAAGCTAGACAAGATAGCAAGCCTGACTGTGACATTCGACATGGTCATTGGTTCCAACTCTATCAGCAGCGTTATTGTTGGTGTCAACAATAATTAGCCAATTCCTTGTTCGGCATGACTCACAGCTATGAACACTGCCACAACTAATTAGGTTTATGCACACGTCCACCCGACTCACGGGAAGGAGTTATCATTCAGTACTGTATAGCACGGTGAACAACACAGCTTGCCTTGACGTTGTTGCACAAGCCAAACTACACACGTTTTTATGGTGAGGTGTTCAGACTCCAAGACTTGAATCAAGCACTAATGCCACGTCAATTCAACTCTCTGTCACATCCTGCAAGCCTCCATTGTCCCAGTTAGTGATTCACCAATGTTCAGGTGATTTCCACTATGCCATTCGGATTTGGATGAGTTCAAACATTCTGTTATACCACTTTGTTATTCACATACATGCGGTATACTGCTAATTACGTACCACACATGCATTTTTTCGACGTCAGTCCCATTTCGATTACATGCAACTTCTGCGTCAATAAGGGCTACATAGTACTGCCATCCAAGAAGCAAGTCATCAGGTATAAAACACCATTGTGGTTGAGAAACTCGCCTAGCGATCATTTGCTGTAGCTAAACTCCGTGTAACCGCTGGGATCTAGAAAATACCTTGCTTTTAATCAAAGGGGGTCAACCTGCGGGCGCCAAATCTCATTGATTCTCCCGGTTTAAAGGTCTACTGTTTGGTTGAGCTCATTTGGACATGGCGCCTGGAAGTTAGGATGACCAAAATAAAATTATTTTCATATCATACGGATGAACCAAACAAAATAGTTAGGTATTACCGTATAACATTGACTGAGGTTCACCGGATCCGGAACCAAATACGTCCGTCAAGTTTGATCTGCCCGTACAAAGGGAAAATAATAAGCACCGTGATTTCCAACAGCCAGGTAGCGTAAGGGCACACAGTACACTCTGCACACTGGAATCTTTGAACATGTGGAGCGTCGCTGCCAGGCATTGCGCTGGGAATATCTTGTCATGCGGTGTGTCGGAGCAAGCCTTGCCAGATACTATGCCGGGCTTCCACGGAATAAACGTAGCTGTCTTTATAGTTCAAATTGGCTCTCTAAATGTGGATCAAATTGGTATGAACGTCCGGACACGTTACACATTGGATGCGACATGTTGGGGGTGGGTGGTGGTGAGTGATTCATCTTACTGCTTACATGATAGGTTCAGCAAAGTAACTAAGGGACGTGTATCGTCGAACACACTGACGGGGTGGTGATGGTGATGGGTTAATCATCGCGTTTCGGTTGACCGAACAGCGACCTGTCAATTTGGGATGAAGTCATTCGGAACCCCACAATCCTCAATTTCTACACTTCACTGGCTGGCGCTATTTTTATCTACTGTGCTCTTCTCTGACTATATTAGACTAATGTGAATCTGCCGACGTTTAAGTATTGACAGAATCACGTGGATTTCCTTTGAACAGCTCTTCTAATCAAGCCACTTTCTTGAAAACCTATGAGTGTTTAGAAATGACAGGCAATTAGTGGTCTTATATTCACGCTTTAGTTTCACGTTGGGATGAAAACCATTTGAGCTTTGTACCACGTCGTTGAGTATCTGTTTGGTTCGACTGAATATTAGTGTGGTGCTTGTAATATGACGAGCTTGCTGATGACTAGCTTTTAGCGTGAAAGAAGCCTGCCAAGAAAAAATCGAGTGGACCTATCATCGCCGATCCATCTATTTGACGGTGGGATTGCTCCAGAAAACGAGAACTGACACTCTCAGTGCACAGCAACAAAGTTTCCTTCAGCATTCCGATCGGGGGGGGGGGCTACGTAACATGTTTGACTCCAACAAGCTCACAAATGTAGTCAGTCGTTTCGTGCAGAGGGACATTTGTGAACAGTGGTTTGACGTCTACGGAGTAGATCAATTCATTGGCAAGATTGACTTTATCTAAGTGGTTGATCGGTTCGAAAGAATCCTTAACGGAATTGAGAATTGACCTGATACCACTTGTCTCTCAAGGTAGGAGTTCTTCCTGAGCCCCATGGTTCTTCTGATGACAGGTCTTTGAACACTTCCAATAAACGAGAGATCCTTTTTGAGTATGGCAGACGTGTATCTTTGACTCTAGGAGTGGGCAGATTACGAGGGCAAAGTTAATGGAAAACATTTCAGGTTGGGGTGTTCCACAAATCCTCCCTAAGGGGTCCAGAATTATTTGTCCTCTTATATTCATGGCTGTGCAATTTGTGGACGGATTCAAACAGTCTGTCACCGTGGTCTTTAGATTTGAATCACCTACTGGTGTCTGTGACTAGTTGTAAAATGCAGTCCAAGTGACGTTGTTCAAAAATGTTTTTTGGACAATTAGCCTTCAGCATATGGATATTTTTTCAATAGTTGCTCTGGCTGTTTCATGTCGTTTACTTTAGCTTTCCGTTGATCCCACAGTTTTGGGTTCGTAACCAAAATCCTGAGTTTAATCCGCTGCACTGGTTTCTCGTTGAATGACTTACTTTAACATCCTATTAGGAAAGCATGCCCTCTGATCGTGTCGGTTTTGGTGAACGATCCGAACTGAACGCTTTACTCATTGCTATGCCAGGTGGGACGGGGCTTTTCGTTCACTTCAGGTCAAATCGTTCGGCGCGATCGGCCAGTGTTTTGACTATCAAGATCTACAATCTACATCTTCTGGCTATTGAAACATCACCAACCTCATGGAAACTACGCGAACCTAGGGGCAATAATGCGTCGGTGAATGCTGGTGGAAGAAGTAAAGTCAGGTTAGGTCCCTAAAGTAGTTTTCTTTTGTGATCATTCTCACTACACGTTGGATAATGAAAGCTGCTGTTACGAACGAGGCAGACCTGCAAATTAGTAAAATACTGGCTCATAACTATCAAGCTTCCTACACAAATGCTAGAAGTTGGTGCGGCTGAGACCACTTAGGAGTAAACAACACCCACAGTTCATTACAACCTTTGCATTTAGGTCAATCTTCTGGTTAGCTCACCATGAAGAGGAGCACTTGGCTTAGGTCCTTTTCCTATTACAGCTCCTCAGTGTTGCATGTCCTTGCCCGAACTGGCATACAGATGCCAGCGCCCATAGGTGTGATACATGTTTGTGAACGACGACGCTACTAATCTCAGAACGATTAGTTATATTTAAAAGCTAAACCACAACGTTGTGTAAGTATAATGTCCAACCATTTCGGGAGGTGAATAAACAGAATCACTTTGTTTGGTCTAACTGATAGCCCAGTGATCTAGAACTCACAGCTGGGCTGAAGCTACTGTCTTCAGAGAACCAGCTAACCATGGTTTGGGTTAATGATGAAGATTCAGGATTTACATGTGTAAATTGAGGTTTATAACGCTGGTTTTGCATTTATCGCACCATTTTTGTACTCTGATGTGATTTTTTATAGCTGTCTTTTTCAAGGCGCTATATAGCTGAGTGTAATCTGTAGTTTACTGACTTGCTCTTCAAGCCGAATCAACTGCGTCAGTTTGTCTTTTACCGCTATCTCAACCACAAAATGTTTTCGTTCTGGAGATAGCTAACCGGATTACTGAGACTGGCGTGGACGGCCTGTTCAGAATTCTTCTTCGGGTTGTATTGGGTTGTTTACTTTAGAATCCTGATTTGTCTTGAACATTGTCATGCTCAACTTGGACTAGGTAGAATATCGTGCAGGACCAAATCAACTTGGTGAACTGAAACCTGAAGGAGTGCGTGTTTTTTTAAGGAACACATTTGGACCATTCTTGAACATAACGGATGAACCGTACACAACATGCAGATTTACCGCATGCCATCGACTGCAACTACTTACGTATTTCCCTCACAAGAATTCAGTGCTTTCTCGTCCAAATTGTAAGGAGTTAAGGATGGTGGGCTCTGATGCTTGCTAAATGATATACAACTCCAGACAAACCAAAACGTGCATTCAGTAGTTTGATTCTTTATACACTGTACACTTAACAAAGCTAGCTGAACCCATTCATTATACGAATCTGTTCATTACTGTGATAAGTATGCTGTTTTACTGATGGGCCAACATTGTTATCACTCAGAGAAGAGAGACAATAACATTATCATGTAAACCGTATATTTTCCACAAACGTTTGAAGTGTTGCCCGTAGTCACTCTTACACAACAGTATCCTCATTAGACGTGATGGCTGCACTTGTTAAGTACTAGTCTCAAAGGTCACACTACATTTCAAGATGAAAGCCCGTTTGAATCCTTCCAGTATTTGTTGACTTTCTCTGTAGCGCCTGAGTTCGGGGTAGCATCAAGTCCGGTGTTCTTTATCAGGGACCACTGCTGAATATATATTGCCGTAACAAGAATTGAAACACAATGCACGTTCTTCTGCAACCGATTACCTAATACAATGTAATCAGCCTTCCCAATGTGATTGACGCTTGTAACTTTTGGGTATTTTGCAGACAGTGGACCTTAGAGTGTTACATTTCTGAGCAAGCTGATGGATCTTTTTAAAGGTTGCTCTCACACACAGTAGGTCGCAGCTGGTATGACAGTCACCAGCTGAGATGGCCAACCAGTTCTTTTAGAGGTTACGAACAATGTCCGCTGTAACAAAATTCGTCGTTAGCCTCCCGGTGGGTAACCGACTGCGCAACAACGTGCTCTACGCTAACCTAGCCAGTGGTCTGGTGTGCACTTTCATTGTAGGTCGCATAAATAAAGTCATTTCTGTACACTGTTTAGTTGTAGGCTAACCGATAAGCCGTTCTCTCAGTCACTGTCCAGCAGTGCAATCCGGTCCCACCATGACAATTTGTTTAGACAAAACTGTGTGTGGCTACGGTCCATCAAAATGAACCACACAAGTCATGACACAATATAACAGATCATAGTTAAGTTTGACGGCATCCGTTTCAGTCTGTCACAGTGATCGAAGTCAAAGCATAACACCCGTCGCGACTGACTTTATCCGCAGCACTTATAGTTTTACTCACACACAGACCATCCAGCATAAACTCGAGAAAATAAGATGCGGGTGCATGTGAGTGGATTCCTTTATGATCCGGTTGGTCAATAGTGACTAACCAGATGATAAGCTAGTAGGAAGGTGAAACTCATGTTTCTCGGAAACAAAAATGCAGACTCAAATGGCAAGATCCAAGCTAAGGAGAAAGGTATTAGAATGTTTATAAAGAGTTTGTCAAGCCTTGAAGTACATACTATTGACTTCTAGAAGTGGTAGCGAAAGAAAATAAAAGAACCACATAGAACCTTCAATGTTAAGTGTATTGTTTAAGCTGAAGATATGAAGGGGTTGAATGTCACTGCGACCAAAGTTTCTGGAAAGCAGAGCGGTTGATTTTTTCAACGGATGTGTTCCTTCTTGGATACTGAAGAGAAACATTACAATTGACTTACCTCACTTCTGTCTAAAGTGCACGTCCTTCTTTCGGTAATGGTGTGCTGTGAGTACTTTGGCGACATACCAGTGCTAGGCAGCCAGCTGATTTGTCGCCGCACCCATTGCAAAGCTGTGGGGCCAGATCACTACAACCTGTGACACATACTTTCTTTGCATGAGTCGCACACGAAGTTGCGACAACATAGCTTTCGAACAATAAATCTTTCGAGGTAGTGCACTCACCTAGACGATCAGGTTCAAGATTAGGCTCACCCAATCTGTGAGACTGTTAAGAATTGAATGTTCCAGAAAACCTCCCGGCTATTTTGCAGCAGTACTTCAATTTAGTCTTAAGACAGTGTGCAATGTGCGGTCAAATATACCTCACGAGATGGCCGGGGAAACTATTTACTAATCGCGGCTTACAACAATAAGCTCCTGTAAACCCTTTACCAAATTAATGAATGGTCATAATAATCCTCCCACATTGGCATCACAGCACGTTTACTTCAACATTTGTTGCATCTGGGCGGTTTGTCTAGTTTGTATGATTGAATCTAACCGAAACCTTCCATTACACAATTCGGTCCTTTCTATTCTTGAAAAGCTGTCACAATATTTTGCAGAAACCCAAATGAAACGTGTAAAAGTTAAAAGAAGAATTGGCTAACAAAACTGGCAGCCTCGTTTTAAAGATTGAAAGGTCACGTAAACGATCCAGTAAAACTGTTTCAAACTTCCACAATCTATCAAAACGGTTACTTTCATTGCATGCAAAATAATTGAGTCACCACTTTTGTTCCACATAGACAGTCTGCTGCTGTGTGATAAACACCGTTTCACTGCGGTGAGTTGTCCTAGTAGACAAACTTACTCTGAGCTTTCAGCATTCAAATAATTTGCACCAACAGGCCCTTCGGAAAAGATGCACANAATAATTTGCACCAACAGGCCCTTCGGAAAAGATGCACAAACTCTGGACAGTTTCTACTTAGAAATACAAGTCGACCTTGGCAACCAGATGACATAATGTCAAGATGTACGTAAAAAATCAGCCAGGCTTGTGTCCCTTTGAATCACTTACCTGACGACGTGATTTTTGATATTGCCATTATCAGAAGTTTTGTTGGTTGTACAGAACTTTTGAAACAAGGAAAAGGACCTGTGACACAAGAAACGGGAACCGCGTTATCATGTTGAATATATCTTTGTGAAGAGATGAATGATGGTCTGCACATTCACCTGGAGTCAAATAGCTCTCTTTAATACATGGAGGAGACTAGGACTGCGGGTGAGGAATGCGAGTGATCGATCGCGAAGATCTTATCCTGTGTGCAGTCTGCCTGGCATAGTGAAGGGGCTAGTCTTACAAATTTTTGTACTCTGCCAGGCTCGTGAGGCCACAGCATATTTACATTCCTATATATATTCAGATATGTCTACTGTCATAACTACCTAGCTTTTCTCGACTGTAACAATTTGCTGATACTTAGCAGGTAATCTCGGAGTTTGAGTGAAGTATGTAATGGCCGGTAAAATTTCATTGTAAGCTGAGGTTAAAAACCTTCGTACAGGTAACAGACTTCAACGAAGCAAAAAAAGAAGACAAGTGCCCCATAAGGGAAACACTATAGGATTTCTCTACATTCAGTCGTACTCTCAATAAGCTTATCAGAGTACTGACTTTCTTACGCGCACTTCAATGAGGATAAGGAAGTGTGGAGATTAGGTTCTGACGTCAAGTAGTTAGGTCCATTCTGATATGGAAGCACGGACAAGTAGGAATGGATTAAGTAGCCAGAGGCTAAGTGTGTCGTTATTTCTACGGATTCAATGCAATTCCATTTACATCACCCAGTATGTGCAAACTGGAGAACTGCGACAAAACAACAGAGCCGCATTTTGTACTTACATTACAAATTGCAACTGTGATTCACTTGTCCACACTTTTTCCAACCTAATATGTCCTGATGTCAGTTTCCGATACCTCGATGTCAATTTAAGATATACCTGATAACCGGGTCAAGGTAAGCTAATATTATTCATTCCTATCACCTAACAGAACCGTGTCCACTTACTGTGTAGACACTAACAAGTCCTTGTACTTTCCAACGTTTCCGGTGGAACTCAACTAACCCCTTCGGAATATTTCAAATTGACATCGAAACACTCGGAATTGATATCGAGACATCATAAACCGGAAAACGTGCAGTCTTGTGTACGATGTGTCGTGTTACGCCTTCTTAATTCGTTGATCGTGCAATTTTACCAGAAAGCTGAAAGCAATCTCGAAAACCCCATATTAGTAGTCTTCAACTGTTTGCCTTGATTACGCTATGCTATAGTGTATTCGAGGCTTTGACTATTTAAAGGTAGCTTGGAAATAAAAAAAACCTGAACAATTTGAAAAAGTCAGCAAAAACGAGGGACTGTTCATCAAAAATTGAAAAGTATAGAAGGACAGCATTCCTCATTTTTTTCACCAGCAACACAGTAATAAGTAAGATTACACTCAGGGAAAATTAGTGACTGAACAGGATATTTGTGAACGATCCCTTGCTAGCCACACCAAACCCTTCAGATAAAATTTGAATAGATCCTCATATCACAATGGAAAACGACATACATTTTATACACAAAATTAACAGTTCGTAAATTTACTAGTAAAAGTATAATAAACAATTTTCTTATGCTATATTCACAAAGACGATCATTTGCAATGTTTTATTTATCGTCTAAAGTTTAGTTGTCACATTTTGTTCAACTTTGTCTAATCTGATCGGAATTTGAAAGCATTTGAAAAAAAGTGACAGGTTGACGTGGAAAAAAAGGGAGAACAAATTTACACGTTGACTACCGCTTTTGCCGTCAAATAAATCTTGGTCTATGCACTCCGGTCATCTCGGATAAACTGAACAGATCGAACATCACATCCATTGGGGATAAAATATCCCAACATGCGTTCTTCATTTCCAAGAATAATGACAAGTTTTTCATTGCAAGTGTGTTAAATTTTCGGGTTGGCCTCAGTTTGTTCAAACGTAACTAGTTGAGAAGCAAGGTGAATGCGTGCACAGAATACTGGTGGAAACAAGTATTCGTTTTATTTCTCATGGAAGTGTTTCTTCCTCAATAAGCTTGTCATCAGACATTTGATGAGATTCGATTCTGAGATAAAGTTTCCACTAAAATTCTAAACTTCGAAAAATATCTAAGGAGTCTAGTATTTTACATGCCAACTTTAATCTGTAATGTTGACTTCGTTTGTGCTAACATAAAGAGATGAGTATGACAGAATTATAGGGAATTTTGTTCGCCTATGACATCCATCCTGACGAAAAACTTCCTTTTCGTATCGGAGTCCCTGTTTCAGAAACGAAATGTTATGCAGTCCCGAGACCAAATCGATGGGGGACAACCCCGAATTGCAATTATCATCAAAAACTAACCTACAATTGTGTGGAATACAGAAATCTCATCAAAAAGTGCCGTTCACGCGCCAAGGTCAGTCGGTTTCACTTGAAAGACAGTCGTTTAAAAACCCGCTTTAGACAATAAAAGATCGCCGCTGGCATAAAAGAGGCAAATACCACTTAAATTGGCAGTTCTACACACGATCCTTCATAAAATTTGACATTACTCTTTTGGTGGCTTTTCTGTTGAGACCTATCCACTGATATCGAATGGAGTAAACTCCCTAGCTGTGGCTGAAGCTTTCGATTTGTGTTATTTTGTATCATTTGAGCAAAACGTTGCCGCTAACTTCACGGCAGACGATCGAACCCAGTGAAAGATTTAATATTAAGGCAATTTCAACGCCAACCTGGCTCGCTCCGAACGACCGATTTTCTCTGTTACACTTTCTGTTGAGAAGGTACACAAAGATCTAGAAGTTCGGATTGTGTTGTTTCAACCGATCTGTGATACAATAGAGATTCCCGTAAATACTTGAGCACAATGGAAGCAGACTCCATCCAATGTCGACATAGGATAGTGATCAGTACTATGCGAATAGCTTTGACGAAAGTAGATCCTGTATGAAGCGAACGTGAACAACCAAACTGCACACTAAACGGCAGATATTTCAATACGCTTCAACTTTATTCTGTACGAACTGACGGATTACTAGATGCACGATTTTTAGAGCTGAATCTTTTGTTCAATACGGTACATTTTGATGTAGCATGCACTGAAGGCTTGCAATTTGACTGGACCGATAACTAGAGTAGGTGCATACTGGAGGAGATGATCTTAGTTCAGGTCCGCATTTTCTCTTTTTTCAACCGGATCTCGCTAACAGACAGGCCTACCAACTTCGATGTAGCTAGCTTTCGTTAACACAAATCCAAGGAGCTTGGGTTGAGTAAGGTTTCTTTTTACAACAGCATGGTTACACTAAAAATATTGGCAGGTTTCTCATGGTATTCTATGAGTTAATATAGATAACACCTGCAACAGTGTCGTCGCCATGCAAAACTGGCCTGCAGCAAATGCCATCCAATATCCCAAGGAAGATGATGCAACGATTGTTGCTCACAGCTGATTACATAGACAAACACAGAATGCCACTAACCATAATTAGCCGATAGAAAAACACTCTGAGGAGTTTAAGGATAGAATTTATAGAATATTAGGTAAGGATTCATTTATCGGATTCCCAATCATTATCAACTATTAGAAGGGCACAAGAATGGCACAATTCTCATGACAAATCAATGTTAACTGCGTAGTTCACACTTGTCCAGACATGTGGAAGAGGTCGTGTTCAGATGGCTTAAGTGGTTCTGAGCATATAAGCTGGTGTGACAACCTTCAGTTCAAATATAAAAATGGTATTCACTAACGTAATTCACGTAGGTGACGTGTACCGAGACACGAGTGCGTATGGTTGAAAGCAAAACAACCATAAGACGGTAACAATCTGCTCATTAATCCCATTTCACACAGAAGAAATATCTACTTGACACAGTTTCTATGACAGACAACCCAAACAATCGTGCATACCTGGTGACATTGAAGTGATTTTAATCTTTGTGTAGTTCTTCCTACGAATATCTGATGGCAAGTTTGTCGCATTGTAAACAGTTAACTGTATTCACTAAAATGGATCAGTTTTATGTGGATTTCGACTGGGAGTACTTTACCGTTTCACTTTCTTGAACAGTAAACACCAGTTTCATTTTTCAAAATCGCGTGTAATTACTCAATATAACCAGAATTCTAGCAGAAAATGATGTTGTTTGCAACAGCTGACGACAAAGTAACTGTTTTAAGGAATCCTGAATACACTCGTTATTTGCCTAAACGCAACTTTCGGAAGCATCTTTTACCATACGCATCATTTGTGAAACCGACCTATACTCTTGACGTTTTATCAGTTCACTTGACCTTTTCAATATCCTTCTGAAACCTCACACTCCTGTGAGTTGCGTGCACGTCGCTTGTTGTTCTGTTCCATCTACTTACTGTTTACTGTCATTAAGGCCAAAGAACGCAAGAACTAACCGTCTCTCCAAATAAGTTTGAAGTACATAATTTAGTTTTATGCCATCCGTTGTCTTCTGTTTCATCCTCAAAAAATTCATCCAAGCTGGAAAGAAATCAACATAAAGAATTGGGCGGCTATTAGCTGGAATGAGAATACTGACCATAATTTTAATCGGATAAGTAGTTGGGAGTTGATCCTTGACGTTTGCATCGTTCTCTGATGCTTCATCAGACCAAATGCGCGTTGCCAATTGTTGTTAACTAGCCGGTTGGATTCGTGCACATAGATGATGTCAATGAAGTAGTGAAAAACAGAGGATGGGTTTGCGTCTGAATAACTCGTGCAAAATTGGTGTAAGTTCAATGGACGACAAATACGAAACTTTCCGTTTGCCCGTGTGTGAAAAACTGCCCCGATGTTTGGAGAACAACAATCTACAAGTCTGTACAAATCGATTGTGCGTGCTACAGTCTTTCGCCACACTCCGGATACTGTCAAGTTGATGAGAATCAAAACTATACGTTACACTTCACTTGTCACATACTCGACTGCATGTTTAATGTCCAAGTCTTTCACTTCTGCGGACGAATCTTCGGCAGAATCTGCTATGTTGTGTTTACTAAGCGGTTTATTTGTCTATTTTTTTCGCTTCCCCATGCAAAGATGCAAACCTTAAGTCACCTTCAGAATGTCAATACAACAATAAGTTCGACGTATGATTATATGAACAAGCTGTTCTGATATTAATTAAAATCAAGAACTTTTTCAAACACGAAAATTGGGGTGCATTTTTGGATACTACAATTAAGCACCGGTCACTGGTAATCCTTTTTTTAGAACTCTGTAAATGCTTTCAATGTATTTTGTTGCACTGAAATCGCCCACTGGTGACCGGTTGCAGTTGGAGTTGGTTTATATCTGAACTGTCACTTAAAAGTCGTGTTTCGATGGGCATTTTCTAGTACTTCTTTCACAAGAAACTGCTGAGCATCGCTTTGAGCAACGGCAGTTACAAAAATTGAGCTGTGATTAATAATTCCTTTTTGTGAGCAAGAGGCGAGCATTCCAGTGAAGTGAATGACATAGATAGAATGCTAAGCCCCGATAAACAATTCGTGTGTAGTCCTCTGTCATGTCAACACCTGCACGCAGTGACTACATAATTCAATATTTGCATCCTACCACGAACACCGAGTGCCAGTATCACAAGTGTGATAACCACAATCTGCATCAGGTCTCATCTGGATATGAGTGATTTCACGAGTTGGGCTTATTTATGAACTAGTCAATAAGACTTTCTCTACTACCAGGTTGTAAGGTATGTGTGCTTTATGCATCTCGCAGACGGGGCACAGATGTGAGTACAGAACGAACTAGAGGCCTGACCTAACGGTTCGTTTTATTCACAACTATAAGCCCGTTAACAAAAGGTCAGTTGATCAACAGAGCGCATTTTGTGGTTGACGGATGGGAAATCCAAAGGCGTAGATATGTCAAGCGTGAATCCGCCATTAGTCCCAATGGTGCTGTTACATTTACCACCTGTGGCTCTATACAACAAGGGGCAGATCACGACACCGACACCCTAGACACTCTGCACCTAGCAACAGAACAGTCCCAACTCATTCGACCTCGGAGACGTACCTATTGCAATCTGATAAAACAAACAATGCCTTAGTAACTGTTTCGCACATGACCCTAGCAATCAGTGGATAGTTCTTCAACTCAGTGGTCGGCAAGGTCGGTTAGTGTAGGGGTGCACAGACTGCCAATCGGGCAAAGATTTTGCTCATTCAGATACTGGGTAGTTAACAGTGTGAAATGGTTGGATACCGATGGTTGTAAGCTTACCGGTTCATAGCACACATTGGTTGACATGAGTGCGTGATTGTTGTTTCCAGGCGTAGAGTTAAGTTTCCAATCAATGACTGCTGGACGAAACAGTATTTCACAGGCGACCGTCGGCATAATACTAACTTCAATACCTGTGCTGCCCATACGTTAAAACAACAAAATGTTACTTCAGTCTATACACTCTTCATTTACCAAGCTACGTTGGTACGTTGCAGTCAGACTGACACCGAAGAGGACTTATTGCTGTTGTAAACTATCACTCCAGTTGGCTTAATGATGTCACACCCATTAAACTCTCCGTTGCTGTGTACAGTATGCAACACTGCAGCGGAATATATGCTGGGGATAAAGAATTAGAAAATTCAATGGTGAGATAAAAATTACAGGTTAAAATTTACTACATAATCTCAAGTCGAATATTGCTGTTTGTTACTCATGCGCAACAATATTCCATGTGAATTCAGTCGTCTCAATCCTGTAACTATTGCACACACATGCAGTCTAACCTCTTGAAGGAAACGAACGGGTAGGTATGTACGTATAGAATAGAAGTATACAAAGTCAAGCTGGAAAATCGTCTCATAAACAAGCCCGGTGAGTTCACAACCAGGGCAACAGTAACGGTTAACCGAAAGACTCTGGATACCCTTAACTGACAGTGCCATCCTGACTGTAGATGGCAAATGGGATTTCGCTTCTAGCTGTCTGCATCAACAACAACAGTAACTATGGGTTTCCAAGGATACGGCAATTAGTCAGTCTAAGACAATTTGATGGGTTTAGGAACCATGTGAGGAAACGTTGGACACTCCCTAAATTAACTACGCACTATGGTGAAACTGTCACTCAGAAGAGGTTTTATGATGTTCACGATCTTGTTACTGTTTATAGCTCGGCAGGAAAACAGGCTTAATGGTGAAATCACCGGCAGTAACCGTTCAATTTCTACCCACCGATTAGCTCCGAATGCAATTCCTCTTCCAGAAAACTAGGTCGCCTTAAGACAGTCACGAATCAATCCATACAAAAACAACTCAGCCTGAATCAAGTTGTCATGGGATATATTATTCTTGTAATATTAGTATTTATAGAAGTGTGCAGTGTTGGCTACGGACCCAGGTAGTGTGTGAACTTGGCGTGTGTCCCGTCAGTTTTTAACAATTTTTCTTCTGTGCGGACTTTTATTTTCGAGTAGGTTAATGTTTTATCATTAGTGTAATACAGAACTGTTGGTTTCCAGGTATTTAACTGAGTACTTAACTACTTAAACTAGCCCACGTATGTACACGCTAGTTGGCAGTCTGCTATCTTTATGCCGTGTTAATAATTCAGGGTGGTAAGGTGACTATTGACTCGAAGGTATCCCATATATCATGCAGAATCAAATGCGGGCTCCAGGAAACTGCAGGCATGATTGTTACACTATGGGTGTATTGAGCTCTTACTAACATATGAATCTGTTTATTCTACTCACAGTTGAAGATGAAAAACCAGGATTAATTTGGTAACTGACCAATCGGCGTGCGGTTTACAGATGAGTTATCACTGTCAGGAAGGCTACGTTGTCAAATCTCTTTCTGTGGACTTAACTCAAGTAGCCTTCACTACTGGATCACGTGAATTATTGTCACAGTTGGACGGGCTATTACAGATCAGCAATAAATTGACTTGATCGAAAGACGTAAGTTATTCTACAAATCCTGTCTGTTTACTTACATCTAATTTCCTCATATTGTTATGGATGAAAAATCGAAGGCGCCGGTGTTCTAACATCCTCTGGAGGATCTCGACAAGATTACAAGATATGATTGAAATCCAAAGCAGAACGCGTGCAGACAACATGAGTGACCGAACCAGTTGTCACTCAACAAAACTAGTCTAATCCACGGGAAAAAGCCAGCAAAAGTCCAAGACAGGAATCACCAACCACATGCATGAAACCAGACCGAAGGGTACACACGGGTTAAGCGGAAACCGTCGCTGAGTTGTGAATTAGAATCCCGTTTCATAAACTCTAACACGTGCCTTGCGTTGGATCTTGCGATTCAGGCAATAGGTATATTATTTTAATAAAGAAAGTTTCGCTATGACGTGACCTAATCGTCGTGTTTCCGCTACCACTTACGAGGGCAGTTAGATGGTGAGTTAGACAAGTGTAGGTTTTATCACGTTTGTATTAAAATGTAGGTTGACTAGTCAGTGTACACACGAAGTTAACCACACTGTCTGATCGACTCCACTCACTAAGTGAGAAACAGACAAAGACCCACAGAGTTTACTCTTAGTATTCATACAGATTTCTACGGTCAGCCGTTACGTCCACATAAAATGACTCGTCCGACACAAATTCGGTCTTTTAGTTTGCCCACGCGAGATCAGTGGGTGCGAACCGCATTGCAGGCACTTGGCCGTGTGTTCATCACATATGACGTCTTTCATCACATTGATGCAAACTGAAGCTTAGCAAATCTCTTCAAATTACACGAATCGACAATATCTCGCACCACCCATGTTGCCTCATCATCCATAGCACACATGCTTCTCTGTCGAAAGTGGTAGAATTAACAGTTGCTTTTAGTATGAATTACAAGATGGTAAACTTGTTGAAAAATCTATTAAGCTCACTCAAGCTGTGACCTAAGGCAGTCGGACTCTAATGTGTGTTACTTAAAAGGTACCACTCTTAGTTGATAGTGTTTGTTTTAGGTATTCCGAGGACAATCGAAACTGATGTACTTCCCTTCTTGGCAAAACTGAATAGCTTTTTTGATATCCAACTACCACTTTCTAAATGCGTGTCACTTGTCAGTAGTATGATGGAATTCGTTAAATTACAATCATCACTAGAAAAAGTCGCAGATACACCGGTCTGTAGACGTATGTTAAGGGCGATGAGAACCACTTGGTTAGCATGGTGAAGTGTATTCTTTTGCTAAACCAGCTACTTAGTACATATGGACACGTTTGATAGTTACATTGTAACTGGACGTTAAGAGCTGTCTTAGCGATCAACTACTTGTCCTTCGTCCGTATTTTCTAGTTGTTTTCTAAATTTCGAGGAAAGGATGCTGTTTCGATGGTAGTTATATTTCCGAAATAAAGATGCTTAGGTGCAATATCTTATAGTAGTCTGACGACGACCCAATTCTATAAAGCCTGACTCAACCTACTGTGAAGAAACAGAGACCTAAATGTGATACACGCGTAAATTGGATATAAGTGTGTCTTAAACGTCAGGTACGATGTGGTTTCGTGTGTGCTCAGCGACGTAACCGTCGTATTTTGTCCCTATCGAGTTACATGCCCTGAAACCAATATACCACGGCGCTTTTCAGTATGTACGTAACCGTTTTTCTTGAAGTCTTTTAACATGTACTTGATGAGTAGGTGTGGCGCCCTCTGGCTGGTAGCACGTAACCCTAATGGTAATTCACCGGTAACTTATTGGCGACCAACACTTGAATTGCGAACAGCATCTTATAGTAACCACTGGAACGCAACGAATACAAGTAGGCAACTAATGACGGTAATAAGCGACAACATTTTGCGACCTTTGTTACTGCAGCGCGGGCTCTTGAAAAATAAACGCTATTGTGTACAAGTGATGGAAGCTATTTCATCAGTGCGCATATGCAAACAGGTATTACGCGGACAAGCAACGACTTACTTGACATTCCAACGTAATTGTAACGTATACTGTGTTTTCGACTGCAACTGTGCGGAAGAAAACTGCCTACTGTAGAGTGGACATTAACTAAACTGTAGAAGATGTATCTCAATTCCTCTGTACAAGTTGTGTTGCTAGTTAGTTAGTTTTCACCAGCGCATTCACTCTCCGTTATTTCTCATATCCTTATTCACTTCTGAGTTTTTCCAGCTCATGGCTGTCGTTTTTAATTGCTACTCAACAGCCGTCGAACTGAAAAGCTCACGTTCACATCGTTCAGTTTCATTCGTGGGCTGATTGACTGGAGCCCGGTACCTCGAACTCAGCGCACTTCTGCCCATGTGAAAGTAGGTTTTCTCGTTCGACAGATTGTCCTAGCCTACCCAGCCTTAACCAGTGGTAACGACACTTGACTGAATGTTGGAACAGAGGAAGCATCGGGGTGCAATCCAAGTTGAGGGTCCACAGGGAAATCCTGCTTATCGGAGGGCTACAGACAAGAGGGTTCTTTCAGCCCGTCAGAATCCAAACCTTGTTACACAGTGAACGCTGAACCATTTTAAAAGTGGCAGTTTAGGAATATATTGTTTCTAACTTCAATAACAAACCATCGAATAAGCAGTCTGCAAGCTAGTTAAGATAAGAGCCTTTTGCCATTAATTACTTCATAAGCGGGATAGCTATGTATAGCGTGAGCATGATGGATCTGACAAGTGTTGGGGTCGTAAGGGATAACCTTTATCCAATTCCGCAGCGCGACATCATGTACAAAAAGGACTTCCAGAATGACCCGGGATTTGGTGGAAGCTTCTTGATAACTTTAACTGACTAGCATTGTTGCATGCGTCAACCCACGTGCGACAAGTACTGCGTAAACTATCAAATCCGTGTTCCATACCACCCAACTAGCGCACTCAGTCGTCCGGACGTGGATGATACTTTTGCGTTCAAGTGTTTCATTCTGTCACTTGTTCAGCGTCTAGGCCCTGATGAAGGGTCAAGACTGATATCAGAACTCATTAAACCCCTTCAGAAGACTACGGAATCTAAATGTGCACCTCGTGGTTACTGAATAGCAAAAGTAATTCCAATTTAAAATAATGGGGTCTAAAGTTCAAATTCTAACCGCACAAACATCAATCAAGTGCATGACGCTTTCAAGTTGCCCCCTAGCGTTGGTTTTGGTCGATTCAATAAGTCCGGTGAAAGTCAGATCCGTCCGGCACGAAGGGGATATCACTTCGGTTGAGGGTAAACGTGTTTGATCTCCCATAAAGACGTCCAGCAACGTGTAGCAATAAACAAACGATCCCAACTTACCGAAGCAAGATCGAATAACAGTTCTACGGAATAAATTAGGAGTGAATAATTAGAAAACCTCAGCAGTTTCCATCGACAGATCGTTTTCGCGAAGTGGATTGAAATTTAAAGAATAATTAAAATCATACAATATAACATTCATACCTAACAGAGTTCTTCCGAGCAATCGAGAAGCTGAAAACATTGGGGACAAGCAGAGCTCCAGAACGGTGATGCACACTCCACTCAAACAAAGTACAGTAGCTCGCAATCGGCTATTAGCAAAACTACCAGATTGTTGCGATAAAACAAAAACTTCTGAGTCAAGGTCCAATCACCGGTCAGTGTAACGTGCAGCCGAAAACAGCAAACGCGCACGAATTAAGTTGAAATTGTATAACGGTGTGTGCTGTTGTGTTGTCGGTGCCATTTTAGTTTTCATTTGTGTGACTCGTGTGTGCGGCTTACTGGACCTTTGTCTTGTGCTTGTTTCTTTCACAGAGCTGTTGTTGGAACACTTACTTTGGAAGAAGGTTGTCTCCTGGTGTCACCACATTGCCCCAAACTTGGTTTGCAAGTGTCATGGGCAGTCAGAGTGAGAACGGCTGGCGTGCGTGGTATATCAAGAAGAGGAAAGGTAGAATAAACGAGGGTAAACACTTGGGAGGGATAGGGTTCGCTCGGATTTTCACACTTCAACTTCAGAAATCGACACAACATTGATCACATGTTTGCCCTGCGGTGGGTCTTGGGAACTTCACACTCTTGCACGCGATCGACGACTGCAACCTATGTAGACCCAACGTTTGTCTTCGGTTCGGTTGCTCACTGTATCCGCAAATCTGCCTACATCGGGTGGGCTAATCGCGTGTGCATTGCGACTCTTTGCCAGTGTTTATTTCAGAGTGCCTGGAAAATGCGGTTTTAATCGACTGGTCAAGTTGTGCAGACTACGATGTTCTGGTCACGTACTACGCATGTAGCTGAGCGTTCACCTTTCCAGGCATTTTATACTTAGACCGGTAACAGTTGGGTGAAAATGCCTACTTTTCATGCAGCGACGTGGTTAGAAAATAAAAACCCTGATCGTTTAACTGATTGATGTAGGTAGGTTTCCCTGTCCGGTTGGTGTCCGTGTTTATTCAAATCTCCGGCTGAAAACGCTATCCGGGATGGCAATATATCGCAGTTAGTGAAGTGCGTGCATGAATACGTAAGACTAACAACTTACTTTGCCACGGATGTTTGTCGCCTGCTCGTCCGAATTCCCACAAACAGCGAAACAGAAGCCGCTGATTTAGGAAAGACGAAATTCTACATGCTTGGAACATTCAAAAAAAGAGACTTGGTAACTGGTGTCTTTTGTTGCAGAAACCAGTACAAAAATGAAACAGTCAACCGAAGAAAATGCAAAGAACCCATCAAACTTTAACGGTCTGAGTAAACGCAGTAGTGTTCTGGAGGAAATGTATCGCAGTTTTCAGAGTTCACACGATGCGAATAAAATTTGTCTAGAAAAGTGATTAATGGTGTTGCACATTTTCATAGAATGGCGTCTCGATGGGAGCAAATTCGAAAAGAGAAGCTATTACATGTATAGAGTGATTAAGATTTTTGCGAAGATCCTTGAACGAATTGTGTTTTTAAGGCTGGCAACGTACATGTTCACATCCATCTAACTGTCTGTCTCCTTGTAGTGTAAGATCACAAGTGTTTGGATATTTTACACCTACTGATTGCATTCATCTGTGATTACGTAAGGATACTATTTGTGACAAACGTCGAACAAATTACATTCAGACACCTCATTCGGCAACACAAAAAAACCATCAAAGTTATATGGCTACTAATGGAAAAAATATTCGATGTTGTAGAAGGGACCCAAGTGTGACAAATTTTGGGATTTGGCTAGACTCGGACCAACGACAGAAACAACATGCTCAAACGCGGCATGCTTAACAACGGCGTTGGTGGATTTCAGCGTGAACTGTTTGAGAAAACCTGTCGCAGCAGCCGATATCCTGGATCATTTGGTGGATTCCATTTGCAACAGTGGAACGGGCAGGTAGAGAGATCTGAAGGTGAATTTTCCCAGCTCCTGGCGTGGCTTCGTGATTCAGCTGGTAAGCTATGATGTGTCTGCCAACGGTTTGAATCCAACCAATGCCCATACTTTTCAAAGCTGAGTTCCATCTGAAATGACTATTCTGTTAAACCACTTATTGTTGGTAACATAGGAGATTTGTAATTAGCTGTGTTCGTAATAAAAAGCTAAGCATTTGCCTCTGTAAGTTTTCAGAATCATGAACACGCATTCGGTGGGAGTTTTGTAGGGTGTTCTTATGAGAAACAGTCCACCAGGTGGGAACAAAGTGAAGTTGTTTGGTGTGAACATGCGAAACGAGCGATTGCCTTTCTGGATTTTGTCATCATGGACTTCAGCTGTATCAGGTAGCTGAATGACTCATTCATCAAAGCTCAGTTTCATATGAATCGACCAGGTTTTCTCCAGAAATAAATTGTGGTCACCCGATTGTGGGTTATTGGAGACGGAAGTGTCCTGCCTTGCATTCTGAAACACGCGTTTTGTGGTGCGTACCGCTTCTGTTCAGCGACCTCGGTTCACAGTTCTTTGGTAATTTTTCCATTGTGAACAGTGTCACAAGAACGAAAGAAGGCGCCATAACGACATTCTATTGGGTCATTCATAAAGACAAATTATTGGTACGCACTAGCAGTTGTTCTATGACATTGTCACAACTGACTGACGTGAATCCTTGGTCGTTGACATTAGCCCATTTGTACTACCATTTACTGGGGGAGTGTCTTAAACTTTGTTAATTCTTTTTATCACAATGTGTTCATAGAATATACTTGTTACAGGACTTTATTTCGTCAACAAACTTTTTTTGACGTTAGATGACACTGGAAGTCGGAAAAGCACTAGAATCGCTTCAAGTTAATCAAGTTACAATGTGGGTTAATAATACCGACACAGTGTTTTCTCACCATATTACAATTGTGATGAATTACAAAAGAATAATTGGAAGGGATTAGTTCCTTTAGAGATTTTTATCGGCAACCGGATGTGGTGAGACTAGACTGAAGCGGTTTTTTGAGTGGAGAACGTTCAATCCAGACCTAAGGTGCTGGAAGCCGAAGTTTGTTAGACTGAGTATGCCTCTAAGATGTGGTTATTAAGACAAGTTGTCTAGACGTGTTCCCTATTTAGCTATCCGAATTGTCTGAATCAAGGATGTAATGTGTGAAGAACGACATAATCAGAACAAAACATGCTTCTCACCAAACAGCAAACTTTAAGGTAAACATTATTGGTTCACTATAACAGACGAATGGTTTTTCTGACAAACTGAGGTTACTCGGACCACTTTTGCTCTCACATTCTTGATTCGATAACCACGTATTTGACGCCACGTAGTGGAATAACTGGAAGAAAAACTTACAACTGTAAGCAGAAGCCAGTTGGAATCAACCAGGTTTTTTGACGACTTTCAAAAATGGCAATATCCAAGCAAGCTTTATTCACAAAGTATTATCATGAAGGTTTTTCGTAGCAACGGTGTGACTTGAAAATCGCACGGTAATTGTAGGAAGAAATTAGGGTTTGATAAGGAAGTGTGAACACCGTTTGCCTGTCGTTCACTTAGATAATGAACCATCCCTTCGGACTCTCTCACACACTTCAAATATGGGTATTCTTCCTTGAAGTAAACCTTCGGTAAGTGAATAAAG
This sequence comes from Paragonimus westermani, assembly GCA_008508345.1. Taxonomy (NCBI): domain Eukaryota; kingdom Metazoa; phylum Platyhelminthes; class Trematoda; order Plagiorchiida; family Troglotrematidae; genus Paragonimus; species Paragonimus westermani. Next base: position 254,262 of record QNGE01000376.1, read on the forward strand.
GAAGACAGATATCTTCAGAGAACATCAGGCTCTCTTGCATTGTTGCCTTTGACTACTTTATAGCTATGTTCTGGCAGGACGTTATTTACTGAACCGAAATATGTACATTCAGTTATGGGGTATCGCAAGGAATCGAAATGGTACCTGATAAGTACGGCTTTAGATACACTGCATAAAGGGTTTTTATAAATTTATAACAAACGTCAGAGAATGTGTTTATTCTGTTTGTGGACGTAGTCCGTTGCTTTTAATTTTTGAAGGTCACTGAGATTTACCAAGAGGTTATGTAAAGCTTCATATTAACTGATTTTGTGCAGTAACCTATATAACAAGACTTCTACTATGCACAACTATATGTTATCTCAGGTAGTTTTCACTGATAAATAGACCGCGCACCGTTTTCGTGAATAAGTCATATATAACGTATTTTTGCACGGATTCCGACTCAGAGTGCATTTGTTTTGCTGATAGAAGCTGGTAACATCTCGGCTTATGCTGAGAGAGGCTAATCTGAGATATCGGCTGGAGAAGACAGGTCTGTTGTTAGCAGATACCGGGACGCACAGTACTTTAAGCTACGGTTGTGTTTCACAGCGGCTTCCGCATTCAGCTAGTGCTTTCTATTGACATCTTTCGGTGGCAATCCTCACACTCCTGTTCAGCTCATTTCCAACCCCGTCAGCAGACCACATCTCCACACCCAGAATTGGAACTCCGGCCAAAATTTTACAAGGCAGCCTATATGAGCATTTCTCTTCAAAAGTCACGCCTGATCTGTGTGAAACCAATTCCGGATGGTTAGTAAAAATGTCTGTTAACTCTGTAAGTGCACTGCGTTGAATGTGTGGGGGAAGGGAGAGCAACAATTATCCTGCAATTAGTTCCTTTATAGGAAATTAACACAGTCACCCTTTGTTCAGGTAATATGTGACCGTGGTAGACTGTTGAAAGCAGTCGCTTCGATGAACTACAGGCTACGACGAATCATCAGTACAACCCATGGATGAACGAATGATGTTTTCGTGGTGAGAGCTAAAACTTTGTGTGAACGGACTTGGAAGTAAACCTGGCACTGAAGATTAGGGCTCAAGGAACAGTTCATCGCCCATGTAGTAATGCTGAGTCAAATGATTGTGGAACAACAGAAAAGAAAACGATGCCAAACTCAAGACAGTAAACGCGCACTCAGAGAACGGAAGTAGTAGGTCGACGATTTTCACTACGAGTCGTTTTAGCCAGAAGATTTCTTCAGTAGGGCCGCAAATTGACGTCGATTACCCTTGAGGAGCCAGTCCGCAGTAAAAGAGAGAATCCACTGATTAACACAAATAATCATGTGCCAAATGTACTAAACATTAAACACTTGGCGTATGTAGTTGGTGATCTTTTGCTGAGTAGAACAATTTACTTTGAAATCTTTTCTCCTTTATCTTCTTAACAATTTCCAACTTGCACCACCGTCACTTTTGCCCAAAAATGAGCCAGTGTGTTCTGATCAGATTTGCCTTCATAAGCCAGTAAACGACAATAAATAACGTTTCTATATTTAGCTATAAAGTACTACCTGCCTTATCTTATCTGTCAAGGTAAACTGTTGCTGTTAGAAGTAGTGATGACAGTCAGGTTCAACAACTCCAGACTGTTTCTGTAAGATTTTTGTACTGGCCTTACACCCCCCCCCCTGATAATCTATCTTTAACCCACATAAATGCTAGTTATGCGCGAACTACTTGAATCTCCCAGTCTTCTTATCATTGATCAATCGCGTACCTCACCTTCTTCGCACAGAAACACGCACAGATGGTTGGAATCTCACAAAGACTATGTCCATAAATGTCAACAACTTGCATTACCAAATTCATGTTTTTGATTTATATCGAATAAATCAATAGCACAAATGTATGGTTATGTTAACACGGGTGGAAAACAGCTGTTTGCAATCGTGAACTTATCACAGCTGATCATCAATCTGTCAGTTACACGAAACAAGCGATATGAATAACTCATTGTTAAAATGAAGACCAACGGAAGTTACTACACAAAACAAACTGTTAACTGCGTCAGCTGGGAGCACACAGAATATCACCAGGAGAAGTCATTTCCAGTAGGCTTTCATGGGTTTACCAAAGGCTCCATTCTCTCGACTTCATGGGCTCTGAAATGAAATGCCTTATAAAAGTAATCAGGGTTTCTTAATTGGCCATTTTTATCAAAGCGCGTCCACTTGTTAGCGGACGGTTTAGTGAGTGAGGCGCCTTCGCCTTGGAGGGCATATTTGTTCCAGCACATATTCGTATTTCTTTAACTATAATTTACTCGATTGATTATGGTATTAGAAAAACAGAAGTGCACAAAAGTTTGAATGCGAAACGGTTGACAAGTGATCTTTCATACGGACGGCCCTGTTATCATTGTGGTTAACGGAATCGTCGTAACTGAACGTGAACTGTGTGAGACCTTTAGTGAATTGAACTCATAAAGTCGGACAAGAGTGGTAATGACAAAGCGCTTGAAGGAGGTACGGTAACCGTACGCACCTATGTGATAATCTAAAATTTTACTTCTCTGGTGTGTGAGTTTTCTTAATGCGTGTCGATTCCCACTACACGATTTGTAACAGTTCATTGATTGCACAAGAGACAACTATACTTCGACGACCTTTTGTAAAAAAATATCTTTAGGTAAAACATACATCAGGCGGATCGAAGTGCTTCAGTGTTTCGGATACTATGGATTATGCGTTTGTTCCCTCTCATTGGCTGTGGTCCATACGGAATATGCATTAACACGATGTAACGCCAACCGTGTTTTTACTAACACCTTGAAAACCATCCAGGTGTTCAAGATTGCAGGGAATTGAGAAACAGCCATTTTGTTGGATGGTTGGAGAAGCAATACAATAGAAGCCGCCAACAACTGACACACCTAGGCCTGATCTAATAAGGAAGACACGAAGGTTTTCCTGCTGTTCGAAGGCTATGTAAGCTACACCACTACAATACATTTCAAAATGTCGGATCATAAAATCAAGTATCAACCACTAGAAAATACTTTGTGTCATATACTTTTCAGTTAAACAGTCACCAGATGACCTACTGTTGCGGGGGGAAATTATTGGATTGCAAAACATCACAAATGAGAGGAATGCGGGGGGTTTGCAAGTGCGAGGGACGAAAGGTAAACGAAGCTAGCTAGTCGAACGCAACTTTTGTTTTTGCAAAACTCATAGACGGTCTTAACATGGCACATGACTGCAGTAATGTGGTATTTTAGGAACTCTCTAATTAGGCATGATTACTAGAAGTCGCTTCATTCGACCGGCCTGGTTACTAAAGCCGTTTCTTAAGGGCGTTAGAAGAGGAAATTTGATATATGTATACATCAAAAATATAACGTCGAACGGGAAGCGTGACCTAGTTAATTAGCTGTTGTGTACAGTGTACTACTTGTTCATTTATTCGTGCCGAACTGACAGAAGCGGTAAGCATCATTTTATAGATCTGAATATTTCCATACAAGGGTTTCCCGATATTCTTGAAGCCGTCTACTTTAGTTTCTTCCGTTTTGTCTCAAGCATGCATTCTTATACTCGCGACGCAGATTGTCTTTTCCGGTATAACTCTTTATTATTTTTCAGCCAAAGGATAAACCGAAAAAGACTCAAATTTGTCGCCGAGGCGATTCATAACAGGAGTGTTTGGTAGTTTGGTTAAACAAAAATGTGTAAATCTGATTTCTAAGCTCAGGGTAGGCAGATACATGCACGGAGATAGGCAGTCATTCGGAAAATACTGAAAAGTTCAATTTACAATCAGAAAGGGTATTTCAGCAATGTCTCAATTCAGAGAGGGTAGCTCGATTAAGGTTAACAGTGTGAACACTAATGTTAGCCTTACAGACCAATAAAGAAAGTTGAAAAATCCCGTCGATAATGATGATAGCACTTGATTGGTAATGAAATAAGACGGAGGAGATCAATGATAAGCCTAAATGGTGTGTTCCTAAACAAAGATCAGTGCAGCTTCAAGAAAGTGACGGACGAAAACTGTCCAGCAGCTTAAACAAAACAGTAATACATTACGGGTTAACAGATACAGCGAAAGATAAAACCACATGGAAACCATGTAACGCGAATTCAATTATCGACACAAATTCCGCGTTGCATCCACATGAACACTGACAGTTATGATTCACACGTTAAGCAGACTGGATACAACAGCTACGTATTTTGCGAACCCAATCAATACTGTAATAACGCAGCCCAAATGAAGCTACATATGAAAATCTATTTCTGAAGGACTTCAATTACCGCTGTTCACTTAATGAGGATTTTTAATTACTTCCGCTCAACTATAGCCATCGGTTGCGAAAAAAAGCTTTCATTTTAAATGTCATCATTTTAGAGTACTTAACAAAATCGTCTTTATTGAATGATACATCAGCTCATTAAATATGAAATGCTCGACGGTATCAGAGGTGTGAGTTTTATTCTGGGTTTCACAGGCTAAGCGTACCCAATTTAACCCATTCAAAACATTCAACAAACTTACTGAAAAATGCGGTTATTTTGGATGTGTTGAGGGGCATTTTACTGATTCAGGGTAAACTCTTTTATTCAAAAGAGTTGAATCATGGGAACGTGGTTGTGGTTCATTTCTCACTTTCGACAAAGGTATGCACTGCTGACGATTGGTATCAATATTAAAGCTAAATTTCATTGCCTGTTTCCATAAGGGCTGTCTAAATGTGAATTTTATGATGTAATATTGTAGCGAGAAGGCGTCCAATAAAGCACAATCTTTATTGTCCAAACCGCTAGTCACATGCAACGCGCGCTCTCTCGTTTATAAGTCGCAATTCCAACCCGCAGCACCCCCCGGTTTCCGTTCACACGTCGTGCGCACTTCTAACCGGTTTACGTGCGTGACCGGTGCCTTCTATCGGAGGGTTTTTCGCTTGCCATTCCTCGTCCGTTTGTCCGATTCCGTTGCGCGATGGCTCGTCCGGCTGCTCGTGCTGTCCGCCATCCACCCAGTGTTGGCCTTGACCGTATTCCAACATCGTGTCGAGATGTTCCTCTGAATGTTGGAAAAACCACGCCTCCGATCTGGCCGTCTGTCGTATTTCGCCTGCCCTGCCTCGCCCGTTGGTCCGATCTAGTCGAGCGATGACTCATCCGGTCGCGCACGTTGTCCTTGATCCGATCGCGGCAGGTTTTCGAACGTACCTCCCCCCCCCGTTGAGGTATTCGGCCGAGCGTTCGAAAACTCGCACCCCCGACCTGGCAATCCACCACAATATGAGTTGCATTTAACGAAAAATTCTAACTTCTCACCAGCATGACGCTATAGTTTAACAGCAAATATTTCTTGTTACTGCACGCGCAGCTATCTACCATGTCACCACCTTAGTAACATATATGTCCGAAGAGTACTCATCCCGTCGTTTGTGTTATTTGTCTAAATCGTAGATTTTTGCGAAGGACTTGACTGTCTTCTGCTAAGGTTTTCACAACTTGCTCTTGCACAAGAAAGAGCTTTCAAAGGGGTACTTTGTCTTGCGGACACAGTAAAATATCCGGAATTGCATTCATAAACAAATTTACTAGTGTGGTTTCTGTCTGAATGAATTCAGTCGGCATCGTCAGCTATCACTCTTAAAACTGTCACTACATTTATCGGTACAGTTGAAACGAACAATTCCCATGACAGAGTTAGACCAAAATAAATAGGAAACAGATATTAAGTGATTATTACTGTGACAGTGTTTGTGCACTTTTTTGATGTATGTTGCAAACGTGTTCGAAGTTGTGAACCAAAAACTGGATGAAAATTGGTCATATTCAATATAAAAGTTTCTAAAGTTATCTCTTGTTTACACAAAATGGGACAGCGATATCTGGCAGAAATTACCTGAGTACAACGTAGCGAATTCTTATGCAAAGAACAAAGCGTGATTCCAATAAGCACTCACATGTTACGTCATTAGGTGATGCTCAGCAATCAATAACGCTGATTTATTCTTCTTAGTAAACTTGTGACCGCCTGTTGGAAAGTGCTCCTCAGCGCTGGCCCCATGATGGTGTTCATTCCTGCCAAATTAGGATGTTCGCATTCATTTTTGTATCTGTTCCATCATGAACCACACAGTGCCAATCTTTTATCCACTTCAGTTGAACAGATCTCTGTTAATAACTCATCACTCTCTCAACCGATAATGAGCATACTGTATTTTGGTCCAACGGACAGATGCAAACGAAGTGAAAACTCAATGTTAAAGGGCCTTTGGCATGGCTTTCAAAACGATTTATATGGGAAACCTATGCATCAAAGAGCTTCTGTGGTTTTCACTTCGCGACTATTAAAGTCATTAGCCATTAGTTCATGTTCTGTTTTCAGTCGAGTATCATGCGTCAAACAAGTAAATTTTACAATTTCGGAATTCCCTGATTTGCCCGTCCGATTAACGAGGATTTCCAACATAGGTTTCAATCCGCCCACTTAGATGCTGGTTCATTCAACCCATCTTAACTATGGCCTCATGCGAGTGATCTTGTTGGGTTAAGTGTGTCATGTGATAGTTTGTTCTGTTTTATTTCTCAACTTTTAACAAATGGAACTGCTGATGCACAAAAGAGGTTAGCCTAAAAGTAGATGGAAATAAACCATGATCGAGCAGCTCCGAAAGCAACTGTCTTCATACAATCACTTTGCAAGTGGATTCTTGATTAACATTGTATGCCCCTCAGCTGGAATAATGTTCGTCTAATTCTCACTGAACTTAAAAATTTGTGCTCCGTGCTAATTAAAAGCTTTACGGCCTAGTCTACTGGTTACGTGTCTGAGATAAAAACTGCCGCTAATCCGCTGTTCATGGATTCGATTCTCGTGCCTGTATGGTGCTAACGAAGTCCAATCAGGTGGAACCAGTTGTCCATCACTTCGCCCATAGTCACTGAGATGAATTGTTTGGAACAAAAATTTTCACACTTCATTGATTCAAAACGTGTTTCAAACAATGTATCATCTTTATTCTTTCTTGGTGTACAACATTACGTTTGGTTGACCCAATTTCGACAAATTTTTGAATATTCACAAGATGTGAGGCTGCCCGTGTTACTGCATGAAGAGGCGGTTTTTTTTAATATTCAGCTACATACTTTTCCGTCGAGTAAGCAGCAACAGTATCGCAGTCGTTTTCAGCTCAAATGATTGTGATATCTCGCTGAGAGAAACGGAGTTAGTTCTGGTTTCGGTTTCGCGATCTCAAACGATTTATACTTCGATCTGATATAAAATTTTCTTTCAGATATAAATCGTGTACTCAATTGACCTATGTATCCCATGCCGATATCAATTTGTTGGTGACAGAGAACCATTGACGTAATTATCTCTGTAGGCTATAGTTTTATGAATAAAACCACCGTCTGTTATGAGTAGATCATACTACCGAGGCATTCTATTAAGTAGGCAACGTTGTGCGAATTCACGTGGTTCGAAAATCCCTAACTTAAATGAAGCCACCAAATTAAACCTCAAGTGATGTGGTTGCCTGAATTATTAATTTTTTCTGTATTTTAAAAGGGTCATTCAATTCGCTTCCAAATACAAAGCAATATAATCCAGATACTTCATTAAAATTGTGTGTGGAAAGTGAGCTTAAAAAAGAAAACGACAGAAAACCCAAGATTCCTTTGTGGGGTGTTAGGTTTATTTGTGGCTAATGTAAGCAGATTATTCATTGAACACCACCCATGACTGACCGCAGCTGTCGCATTCCCATAGACTTTCCAAACAGTCTCTTTCAAAATGAAGCTTGTTCTCATAAGAGCCCGAGTGGAATATATATGGGAATGCGACAGCGGAGGTTAGGCGTGGGTGATTTTTAATCACTGTGAGGGAACTAAAATCCCCTACTACTCATCAGTCACTAAACAGATTAATCGAGCACAAACTGACTACTGCCATTTGAGCTGAAAGAGGTGAATCCTAGAACGAACAGTTGGCAAGCAGTAGGCATTTGCATGCCTATTCTGTTAGACATAGTCACGCAAGCCTAATGTCAAGGTGGGTCAATCGTACTATGCACTGTCAGTGTACAAATTTGTGCTACAGTGGTCACTGTTCTCTCTCGGAGGAGACCTGAAACTCCAACTACTCCCGTCCGCGTTCGTACAAGCCGGAGACTGACTTAACCCGTTTGTTTCTGTATATTAGTATCTAAAACAGGCAAAAAACGAAGTAGATCCAAGACGTTCACAAACCAGGGCATAACGACGAGAATTCTACTGCACTGAAACACAGAATAGAAGTGGAACGAAGCGGAACTTGCTATGTTCACTACACATGTTAATTATCCGTCAAATTTTGAACGGCACAGTACTCCTTGGTACAGAAAAGAACTTTTCCAAACTACATTGGCAATGGTATGGTAGAAAGTTTGCTGTCAGCAAAGCCAGCTAGCTAAGTTCGTTCATTGTTGTTCCATTGTCAGTCATGCCTAGGAGGTGCTGCTAGGTCAATCGACGGTTACTTGGGCAAGGCTCAACACCACACTGGTCATTTTGGAAACGACCTGCTTACTCTGTCACATTTAGACAGTGATATCAATCATTCATGTTCAGGGACGAAGTAATCCAACAAGAAGGTCAAAAGTCAAACTGAACTGACTTAGAACACAATTATTTGTCAATCACAGACAGTTGGAACAACTCGGTCACTCTGGCAACTGGGAGTATAACACCTTCTACTAAAATCATCTCTGGAATCAATGGTTGCGGTAATACGTACAATATTTAGCTAGCATTTCAGCTGGCAATTATTAGAGGCAGCTTGTTTGAGTGTAATTTATTTGAATTACTAGAGGAAACCATAGAAACTCTCAAGAACTTGTCACGGAGATGTTGTTGTGGTTCGCCGTTTTCATACAAATGTTATCGACTTAAACATTTCAGAGTTTCAGATGGTTCCATTTGGTGTCTCCCTTGTTTAACACCCAATTACCAACGCGGCTGGGCTTAAAAAGATTCGCGGACGTGTGAACTTGATAGAGCAATGAATTTTGGTTTATCAACTGTATGAACTTCCTGTATACGGGTAACCTTGATCTCTCTTGTTTAGTCCCCGTCACTGGAGGCGAAGTAGCTATATGTGATGCTCAGAATTAGGGACTTCGAATAGCCCTGGAAATCGTACTTGAATTGAAACCTCCCACGCAAGTAATAAGGCGAAGACCTGGTACTGGCAGCAGTAAGCAATTATTATTCATGGATTGAGACACCGAATTTATTGATGTACAACAGTATTACAGAAATCACAGCCTGTCATTGGCTGATCTCATTAGCACATGTAACGTCATGAACTGTATGTTAATTGGTGGAATACGGAACAGATAAATTGACGAATAACGAAAGGCACAACACTAAGACCGTTCGTCCAATCCTGACGTTGTATCATTAACGCGATATTTGGATTGGCCGTCTGTCAGATTTTCTGTTGTGTCGGGGTAGGATAATCGGTGAATTGAGATTTCCATCACACTATACTCACAATTTTTCCTTAAGACTGAACGTTGATAATTCGGCTAGGTATTTTGGTTTTCCCCCTTGATGTTGCGCTGTGTATTTAATCTTTTCACCGTATACAACATTCTTAAAATACTGTTCGATGGATACATATGACCTTTTCTCTGAGCTTGACTATCATGAAGGAGATCGGTGATTTATTTGTGACAATCCATAGGATGCTCACAAACACTCTTCAGAAGGCGTGGGTGCATTTATAGTTAGTCGAGCTGTGTCCCACCTGAGAATAAGCCTTGTGATGTGTTATCAGTTCCATCCGATGATCTTAATGCTGAGATGAGCTACTGAACTATTATGCTTGATCCATTGTTCACCTCATACCTACCAGAATGACAGAATCAAGAAACTGTTAGTCACACAGTGGCAGGTTTTAATTGTTTTTCTGTACAAATGGGCCTAGTGTCAATCAACGCTGTTACAATACCGCTAACTTATTCTTGCCTCATTTGGTGGACTTACTCCGGTGATACAACCAGCGGAAGTTAACAATGTCGAAACATTTATGTTTAAACTTTTTTGTTGGATTTTGCGCACTACGGGCAGGAAATTTAGACATTTTTACTCGAAGGTGCAAAAAGTCTGAAAAAGCAGTATTATAACTAGTGAGACGGCCGCCTGAATAATGTAATCAGAATTGCGGGTAGTAACCAAGGGGAGAGACGGAGATGGGCTTTGCATAATTAGTGCAAAACACGCGAGCCCGTTGCAACCACTGATATCACGGCAAGTAATTAATGTCTATGAGTAGCACCGAGGCTACCGTTTGAAGTGTGCTTACGTACGATTACATCCAAATGCGGTACATGCACCAAAAGTATGATTGTACGGACCTTGCCTGTTTCCCACAAAGACATAGGAAGGGAAATTGTGATACGCAAGCGCTATTTCAAACAGCAAAACAAACAAAGGTTAAATGAGTTCAAAACATGGTAGGCTAGAGAAGCGTGTTTCATGAAAGTGTGGCTATATGAAAGTTCGAGTAGCTTTCTGTGTGTATGCAACTGATGTCTTAGCGAATGATTGTTGATCTTTAAAGCCCAGTGCAACAGTGCGGTGTGAAAATCTGCCCATATAAAACAAAATGCGGTAGCCTGCAAAAAGAGGGAAAGACAAATTACAACCAGCTTTGCTTTTGTTGTCTCAGTCAGTCGGGTACGAAAGTTTCAGTAGTGATTAACTCATGAGAATGCGATGCCGGGTGGATCGAAACTCTTCTTCTGATGGAAGACTTTTGAGTACAATGACATGTGAACCCTAGTTCAAGTGGTGACTTAATACCGAGTGTGAAGAATCCATTCATCTACCCTGAAGCTGTGAAGATCCATCCTTACAACTACTGTAAACTTCACTTCATACTGTCACGAAACTTGTAAATGAGTGCGATAGTTTACACACAACACGCTCTGACAGTTAGTTACTGTCGTTGTGTCGCATACATGCCTTCTAGGGTGCTCGAGATTATATCATAATTGCTGGAATATACGAGTTTAGCACTTGACAAACTCACTCCGAAAGCTTCCGGAATTTTCCAATATATGTTGAAACATTAAACATACCAAGAAAGGAACCTACACAGAAGAATCGGTAGATATTTTTACTGGTCAGCGTAAAGTTGATTCTTTGATGGTTTTCATCCTATCAATCAAAAAAATTATTGGGACCTCAAGAGTTGTATTAAAAAGTTCCACAATTTTACTCTAATGCGACTTTCAGAAAATGCACAAAGACTTCTGCCAGAATTATGACCCAGGTGCATAAACAATTTCGTTTCTGTTTCGATTAATGGTAGGATGTATGCGGCCTCCAATCACTGTCAACACCATTCATCCAATCAAGCAATGCAGAGATACCTCTTGAATTCCACATTTCTGATACAGCTTATTTAGACGCTCAATGTATCAACGCAGCTGAAAAAATTGACAATTGGTCACATCTAAGGTTCAGTCCTTTTGAATTTTGAGACCTTTATCCCTAGCTTTTCCCACTCTGTACCGTCATGTTTACTCCATTTAAAAAATAATGCCCTTGTGAACAAAGGTTCTTTACCGCACATAAACTACTAGCAAACATCTAAGGTTTGGCGACATCTTTATTCGATCAGCTTGTCACAGTGGCCGGAGTCAGACGACGCCTACGCACAACATTCACCACAAATTGCTTGCGCTGAAACGCTTGTGGTTCTACTCACACACTATATATCCAGAGTGAGCCCGAAAGAATCAGACCAGCAGACGTGTTTGTATAAGCCCTTACCTAGCCGGTCTGTGCTGCCTAGCCAGATGGTAGGCTACTATGAAACTGAAACACTTATCTCTTCGAAGAGAAATTAGAGACTGTAGTGGTAAGATCCAGACTTGTAGCGGTTATGTTAGAACCATAAGACAATACACAGTTCAATATAAAGGTATATGTTATTGCACCCTAGAAAAGAAGAAAGGCTAGAATATAAGTGTGGACTGAACACCAAGCAAGATCCTAATCATAAAATGCACTAACAAAGGTGAAGTGAGGAATGGGTAGAAAACCAGTGTCCTACGCTTATGAAAAGGAGTGCCACTGATACACCGAGCGACGGCGCTGGCTATTTGGCACGGAAGGACAAACATGTGAGTAGCACACTGTCTACCTGAACCAAACTTACTCGCTGTCTCCTCGTCGACGGTGTACTATGGGTGAGCTGATGACAGAGTAATCCGAGACGGCCAGCGTATTCGCGGTTGCACATGCTGCAACATCATATAGTCGTCTCTCCTCGACCCATAACAACTATGGTTCCTTTGAGTACCGTGCACTTCAGTTCACGGCCTTGCAATCGTTCCCAGATAAACGTCCGGAAACCATTTTGTTTCATATTCCTCAACGTTGTCAAGCTCAGGCCCAGATCGTCCCTTCATTTGAAGTCGAAATCAGAACGCGAAAGACATAATGGAATAACATGCTGGAATCACAGATTTTGACCACCAGAATTTCGATTAGCTGTTTCCAGTTATCGGTGCAACAGCTGCAACTCGTTCTCGGCCTATTCCTCAAACGTTTCATAATCGACGAATCTGACTGAGTGTCAGTACGATTTCAGTCTCATCCCTATCCCCTCGCTGAAGTTCCTTAATTTTCGGAACAGTGCCGATCACAGAATAGCAAAAAGGGACTGGGTCATCTTAACTAAAGGCGACTCAGATAACGCGCATTCTGTTATCAGATGTCCTTGTCAATGACATACAGCAACGTACACAGCAACGGTGAACAGAGAGGTTATTCCTTCCCTTCAGGTTGTGGTTCTTCCAGATACGTCTTTCAGGATATCCGAAATTAGCGCTGACCCACTCTGCACGAGCCCGTAATTTGTGGTCCACCGATAGATGTGTGGACTGACTAATGGCCAGGTAACAGGAGTTTGTACAGTTTGTCATGCAGATCCCAGACCCAAGCATAGCACTTTTGCCCGAATAAGCGTGAAAGAAAATGTTTCGTCTCCGCTGATATCCAGACAAAACGTGAATGCTACGATCGCAGAAGCAGTGACCAGTAGTTGAAATTTGTTACCCTTGTGCACAAATTGCGCAGTGCCATCAGTAGAGGAAACACGCGTACCGTCGATTTACGTAATCGACATGACGCACCGAAACGTCACGTACTCTGCAAGTTGGTGTTCGTTTGAGATTCAACTTCAGCATGACCCTCCAGATTTTTAGAAGCAACTGTTAGCACCGTGATCAGATATAGAATAAACATGTTTGGGGATAAGAAACAACCAAGCTTCAAGTCAACGACAATGTCAGAAAACTCAGAGTTCCGTTCACATGACCACATCCTTGCCTTCACACTCACATGCAAGATTTTGATTATATTGAAGAGCTTTCCCGTAAGTTATGCCATACCGAATACCATCTACAATGAATTATGAAACCAAACTCCCTGGTGAACTCCACAATGACATGAGACAGAGGCTTACTGTTCATGGCAATTCTGCATCTTTTGAGCAGCGATCACCTTTTTGGTCATACTGCAGCTCACCCCAAGTCTATACCGCAAGTCGGGAACAATGGCTTTTGAAACTTCCTCACTGAGTCATTTCGGCAGAACTCTTCCTAGAAACCGTCCATCCCAGCTCAACGGAATGATGTCTCCATAACTGTCGGTGTATTGCCTGCTACAGTTACCTGTGAACATAGGTGCGATCGGGGCATCATTGAACGCTTGGTGAACTAGTTTCTGATTTTTGATGGACTTATCTGAACGGGTCAAAACATGCTTCAAAAGTACTCACGACAGTCCGTGCTTATCCGCAGTCACTCCGCCTCGCATTTGTGCAGCAGCTGTCTGCACCTCAGCCCAATATGTGACAAGAACCAGTGAAGCTTTGACACCTTATTATGTCAGGCTATTAACGGTTACTCAGTCGACGGTAGCAGGAGAATTTAGTAAGCTACCAGAGTGCTTGCGTCAGACTTCCGTGATGTCCTCTGGCTAGATGCACGAAGAGTCGGTGTGCACGTTAACCAGTGTTCTAGTGGACTGGATGGATGAACCAAAGTTCGCTTTGAACGAATCCTACAATACTCTGTGTAGTAGGCAGTCAGCGCAGCCCTGTACCCAACCCGCCTTGTTTTATCACTGTTCGTCCTTGATTCCGCAAAGTAGTTCGCAAAGTTATCAGGGAAGGTGGCTGTTGTGGCTCCATTGTCCAAGATCATTAGGAAAGCGACAAACACTGCATTCTTCCTTCGCATCAGGCTGGAGACATCTGAAATGTTGTCGTCGAACCAGCCCAGGCATTTTTGACACTGAATACCTGTAGACTTAGTGACTCTTGCCGTGATCTCTTCCTTCAGGTGTCTCCACAAACTTTTGGTGATAGTTCATATGGAACCGTCTTTTTGCTGAACTGTGAATGCACGCTGAAAAGTAGTCCTGGTCTTTGATTTGTACAGTCTGTTGTTATCTGGTTTCTACCATTGCCCCAAACTCCACGGTAAACGGGCCTTCAGTGAGAAATAAGCAATTGGTTCCCGACTAACCCATGATTTGTGCTGCATTCAGCTCTGCACATCACTCGTGTGATGCGTAGTTTCTGAACATCGAGATACCGCACGGTCAAGTAATTAAGCAAATGAAGAAGACGGCTCCGTGGGTGAGTCCCCGTATTGACATCGTACTCATCTGATAGGAATCGGGTGTTTGTGATACCCAGCTGGTTAGTAGCACACAGATGAAGGGCACGTTCTTAGTGACCATACCAGTGTCGTTGAGTCCGGTGATTTGGAGCGAAGCCGCTGAGTCGCAACCAACCCGCTTGCTGAGATCAGCCAAAACAAACAGTCGACCAATCATCGGTGTCGAGCAGAATATGGCGGACAGCTGATCGTAGAGTAGTGATTTATCAAACCGAAGGTGCGGGTATTAGAACTCTCGGCGCAGTACCTCAACGCGGCGAGGATGTAATTCCAAAATCTCACACTGATCAAATCACGGAAAACACGGGGGGACGAGCCATTTCTCAACGAGATCAGACCAATGTACGAGACATGAGGGGAAAATTGGAATGGATGGCCGAATCAAACGAGCAATATCCCAACACTCGGTGGAATATCTCGCCACGGTGGTGGAATACGGCCAAATCTCACCGCGGATAGATTGCGGACAACATGAGTGACCGGACGAGCCATCCTCTGAGATCGTGTCAACAAATGAGAAATTTTAGGCGAAAAACTTCGGCAGAAGAAATTGGTAAGACATGCAAACCGGACCGAAGTGCACAAGACCTTTGGGCGAAAACCGGGAGTTTGCTGTGGACTAGGATTTTGATTCATAAACGCGAGTGCAGCGTGGCGTGGCAGCCAGCGAGTTGAACAACAAAGATTGTACTCCGTTGAAAGTCCTCTAGTTACAATGATGCCGCGCTTCGAACACAACGCACTGAAGCTGCCGTGGCCAAACCCATTCACGGATGGAAACGTGAAACAGTTGCTATCAGAATTTTAGACGAATGCTGCCAGCGACAAACTAAAAGGCAGAGCAGGGCAGAACTTTTGACAGCATTGGGTACGCTGCTTACCGGGAGGACAAAAACTGTCTGTCTTGAGTAAACAAGCATAGGCCGCAGCATCCCATCAAGAAAAGTGGGCGACACTGATCTAGGAATTCAGCAACGAAGAAGATCAGCAGCGGGCAACCAGCGAGTTGGAAAATAAAGATAGTGTTTTATTGAACAGCTTCTTGCTACAAGAGAACTGGTCCCTCGTTTCGTCGGTGTGACGTGTGGCTAAACCAGAAACACTAGAAAATTTAGCAAACTTACTTCGACCGAGTCGAAGGAACATCGGCAGGATTCGAGAATTGATGTCGTATGATTCGCCTATCACCGAAGAACTGATGCGGTCAGCAAGTGCGAAACAAACCATGCTCCCAAGCACTGTCTACCGCGTAACTCATCCAGTATAAGATGCAACACGTATCCGCTTTCCGGGGCTCAGCTCGGCCTGCAAAACTTGTTTCACTCACGGCTGTAGCATCCATGTCGTAGCTACTCAATTCCACTGCAATTAGTGAACTGTTGCCTTCTGGTTGCCCGGTGCTGTATCGTTCGTACACAGTACACACATTCCATGTCTCAACAGATATGTGTGCGTACGTATGCTTTATACTGACAACTTGGCCTCAGCGTGGGTCTCTAGTTCAAGACGTTGACCTGTGGGACATAGGAAATAAAGATTTCTTGAGAATCCCCCCCGGAATCAATGACTCAAAAATCTTACTAACTTGGTAGTGATGACTAACTCAGCCAGGAGGCATACTGAATAAGACGTTGACGACCCAGTACGGTTTCTTCCGCGTGTAGTAAATGTAATGTAAGCTACACCAAATTTTCAGGAATTTGTGCGGGTTTTTCTACCGTACAGGATGATATGCCAGTGGTCATTGTCAACTGGTGGACGATCGGGGTGCTGTTTGTTTGACAGTACTTTTTCTAACCCCTTGTGTTCTTACGCAGGAGTTAGCAGAGCTGCAAATATGAATACGGTTATGCTCTATACTCATAGCTTCATGGCTCACTGCCTAAACACCTAGAGACAGTCAGTAGAGAAACATAGAGACCTATAAGTTTGGCTCATTTTCCAGAATTCTGTCCTTTGACCAATCTGACTTGGCTGAAAGTGGAAAAACCAAAGACCTAGTAAGTGTAGGTTTCCGGATAAAAACAGCGCACATGCCTGACCACCACGCCAAGGTAGGGGAATAGTTCATCACAGCACAAAAAGCTTAGATGTACACACTCATGATCATATCCAGTAAAAAATGGTAATCAGTTGCTAGCTTCAACTGAGACACATGGTTATACGTCATACTTTGCTTCGAAGTAGCGATGGGAAACAGAAGCATGATCCGCTGCTAGCGACCCCCAATGTGCGGCCTGCTCACCGACTGAGCAGCTGGTCATTTCAAGCGGTGCTACGAATTGCAGTAAACACCATATTCCATCGTTCGTATCCGTCAGTTTCAAGGTCAACAGACTTTCCCGCTCCAACAAATTACGATGTGGAGAGCTTCGTTTCGTGCCGAGGCTTTGAAGCTTCTGTTTAGACAAACTAGTTTAAAATGCGTCTATAAATTACACCACTCATCGACTAGTCAAGTTGAAACACAATCTATAAGCAGTGAACAGCTTGAAAATTCATTACAAAAGGGATAAATTCGCGAAATGCGGACAAAATCAATACAGCCGAACTCAACACTCTCTCTTGGTTTCGTACATTGATAACGTGAATCAAACGGGCTGTCAATATCCAGGACAACGCTTACAATACTGACAGTCGACTCTATGAATATTTGCCTGCTGAGGCAAAACAGTACAGAAAGTACGATCCTTGACTACGGAACGTGACAGTCTACTCAAAAACAGAAAAAAGTGAAGCACCGGCAGATATCGGAGTAAGTATGGAAAGTAGTGATTTGATGGAGAGGCTGTTTGAAAAGGAGTTATGTGTCTACAGACGCTATGCCATTTCCATGGAGTTTCCTAGTTGCTGTTCACAATTTAGTTTTTTTGTATATGCATCGGAGGGCAGTGGCATTTTCATATATGTGTAACCAGGTGAAGTAGTGGACGACAATAAAAGCAGTGAGCATCAACTTTCTTCGTGCATTTACAATTTATCTCCCCAAGCTGCTGCCTCGGCAAAGATCAGCTCACAGCAACTATCAGAAAGCATGATCGGAAACCAGATCAAACACCATTCAGACAGACCAGTTTAAGGTATTGACGGGGCGTTATTTAAGAGACCGTTCCATAGACAGGAAAACCAACCTTAGAGTTTCCTAAGTGGGTGTAAAATACGAGGCTCTCAAATTTATACAAAACGGTTTTGAGGACAAAAAACTAAGACGCATTAGACCGCGGATTGAACTTGAAAGTTTACAACCACGATGTGATAGGGTTTAGGCTAACAAATTTAATGATTGGGGATCGCGGCTTCAACTGTACGATTTTGCTTTTTTCTCTGTGTTTATCGAGCAGAATCCGATATGAATTGGGCCCCGTCAGCTGCACAACACACTGCACGCAGTGAATATCTCTAACATAACAACAATTTTGGTCAACTATTCAAACTTTCGTGGTCACTATTCTTACACCTTCACCAATGTTACTTGAATCAAGGACGAACTGTAAATGCTGTATCTTGTTTTGACAATGTGATACCTGAGAAAAAAGACGGTCTTCCATGGGTGACCCTTGTAATCGGTTTTAGAAGGTGCAGGTTTTTGGATTATACGGTTGAACGTCGATCTAAATATGAGATCTGTCATCTTGGCTCGCGTCTGCTTCTATGACTCTTTTGTAGGTAGACCTGTTTCGGCACATTGCTTTTGGTACATTCAGTGAGATAGAGGGAGATAAGCGAGTGTTATCAGCACAGCGGTGCCGAAACTTACAATCGTTTCGACAGCGTAGTAAACTAATATTCCTTCGACAGTTAATAGCTCGTGAAAGAAAGACGAACGGATGCTACTTTCGTTCTGCTGAAATGACGAGTAAGTTACCGACTGGCTGTTTGGTAAATTGTTTTTTAATACAATGCAAATATCCGTTCACTTTCAAGGAGTCTATAAATTATTTGTTTTCTTCGTCTTGGCTTTTATCCCATCAAAGTGGATTTCCGGTAGTTGGAAAGCATTGCAATGTTCTCAGCTCCGCGTAGATTCAGTAACTCTAGACAGGAAATCACTGTTGTTTTAGGTTATGCGAAAATTGAAGGGTACATGTGACTACATCCATGCTTCCGTTTGTTGCCGCTGTTGGCTGGCACCATAATGTTGATTAAATACTATGGTGCACATTATAGTATACGCCCTAGCTCTGATGACAACCTAAACTGAAATCTTCTGTTGCAGCTCGTGTATTCACTTAACCATCGCATTGTCTCAGTGAAAAAACATTGGTTGTTAGTGACTAGCTATCAAGCAGTACATAACTTCCCATTTCATAGTTGCGTGCCTTAACAAATTTGGTTAACTAACCTCGTAGTGGTACCTGCACTCCTTTTTTACTGAGGTGAATCGCAAATCGACAAGATTATGAAACTTTGTTAGGGCAAACAGGTGGAATATTTGTGAACCTATTAGTCTAAGAAATGTGAACTATGATTCAATTATGATGGCTGTTATACTTAGTAACTTTTAGGTTGTCGTTATCCGCTTCTACACCACCGCTGGTCCATCAACTGTTGCATGTTCTCTGAATTACGTGGAAGTTTTCAAAGTTGGTTGCATTATTGTGACTCACTGGAACTATCCCATGAATTTCATCGTGGTTTTCCGCCAGAAACTTCTCATTGGATTTTAATTCCACATATAGTTGAAGGTGTTTAGCAAATACCGAACAACACTAATCGACTGAAGTAACTCTGAATTAATATTTGGACTCTAACAATTTCCTAGTCAACAAGTGTTCAGCTTTTACCGGTGTAGGTCACAAATTTGCGAGCTGGTCGAATTCATCAAGTTATGACTTAATTGCAGCTGCGTTACCACTTTCTGGCTTCTCCGTGACGGCTTTGACAATTTAAGTGTTCTGTCGGACACCGCCCTATCATATCAGTCAAGGCGTGCGGTCTGAATCAAAAAGGTCGCAAAACGACATTACCAGACCCGACATAAACCGTTTCCGTAGCCCGAAAATACTAGTACCTTAAAACGAAAAGCTTTTACACAAAAGAAAGATTACTACGCATAAAAGAGAAAGCAGTATGGAAAAATTATTATTGTTAGCCTTGGTTCGACACTCATTTCTGTCGAATATGAGATGGCTTAGAAGTTCGAAATGACGAAAATTAAAACACTGTTTGATTGTTAGCCATAATGTCGACAATAGCTTGATTGAATGTTGCTTCAAAGTTGCGGGAAAATTTAGGTAGTTTAAAGCTAGAAAGGTTCGCTTACTGCTAGCCTCATCAGACTTCGCTAACTGCAAAACCATTGTGCGACCTGACTGCTGTTATCAGCTGGTTAGTAAGCCCAATGTTTGAATAATGGTTCCCTCGATGGAAACTTCGTGAGAAAGGTCAACATCATGAGTCCACATGACTTACGTGACGACACTCCTTTACAGTAAAGTACGTCAACATACCGAAATCTGTAGGTCAGAGAATAATTAGACACAAGCGGAGCAGGCTCAATCTGTAGTGCGACCAACGTTGCCCACCACAAAAATGACAAGTTAACAAGTAATTCACAACGTTTACAAGAGGTGGGGTGCATCCTTTTTGCCAGGCACAGCTTCACGGATGTGCGCTATCTGACTGTTGTCAGTTGCGTAGCCGATCCGACGTGCTTCCCTGACGCTTGCTAGGTGACGTATATTAGAAAGTTGATACACGGTCGACGTGCTTAGCTGTCAATCTAGTGTTGATTGTTTGACAATCATGACGCTTTGAACAATCAGGCATTCGAACCCCTTTGAAATATACTCAGCTGTTCGAGGATCTAATCGTTTCCGCTTTTCACCAGTATAGACGGTCTACACTTTCAGCCAGTGTGAAGTGAAAATGCGTATTAAACCGGAGGCGTTAGGATTTCAGTTGTGCGTCATTTGTGTGGTGGCGAGTTTTAACCAAAATGGCGTGCGCACGAGTTATTCCGTAAGAGCGATTAAAGTGATTGACCTACGAGCACCTGGTTTGATTGCGTTATATAGACAACGTTGATTTTGGTAGGCGCTTGCAAAGGTGCAGAGAAATATCAGTCAGTACATAGTTTAGAAATGTTGTTCACCAAATGTTAACTTTGTTTTGATAGTCTTCATCAGGGCGAGATAAAGCAATCTTTTTTATCGCTATTCTAATGTCTCCAGTGAGTTCAAAACTTAGACACAGTCGACAGACTGGGATGTCAGGCTTACTGATCAAAAGCGAACGTTCAAAGTTCGAAGTGAGTTGGACGAAATCATATTACCAATGGTTAGGAGCGCCTTGGATGGGCAGGCCCTATCGCTGAACATCAGACTTCTCATGATTGGGCCCTTTTTAAGTTAGACGAAATAACCCCCTTGCCCTGCATTGCGATTCAGAAAGTACCGAAGTAATCTAGCGTTACATTGAGACCATCAAAGTGACGCCGAAAACTGCAATCAGATCGCTTTCGGTTCATCTTCCGATAACTTATGCCCACTTTATACCTGCACAACGTTGAATATCGTTACTTTCATTGCGTGTTTTACAATGCATCTCGGAATGAGACAGTTGACGTTGAACGGGACGAGTGAACTTGAAGGACGATGGCAAAAACCGTAAACACCGTTTGTAACAGGAAAATTTGGTAAAAGTGCATTGCAGCTGACGAATTCGTGTTTAACCAATTAGCAAGATGCTGCTGTGATTGATGAGTTCCATTTATATCAACCTGACCATCTTGTGTGTAGCCGAAAATGTGGTTAGGTGTCACCAGTTATATATATATATATATGGAAATGCTGCAGTTATCCAGTACGTTAGGTATTCTATTCTGTGCACGCGCTTACTTATTGCTTTGTCTAGACAGGGATATTTGAGTAAACTTTGCAATGGTTTTCTTGCTGATGTCTATCTACTCCCCTGTTTCTTGATCCTAAAGACATATACATTTGGTATCATTTTTAAGCTGCTGATTTGAATATCTGAGTGCTACTTTACGCGGTTTTTGGGAGATCTTACCCACTGTAATACCAGGTTTTTGGAAACACTCGTCTGTGGAATGTTCCGACTTTTCCTTCAGTAACAGAAGTCCAAATGTTCTAAGTAACCAAAAACCTTTCCCTGTTCGCAAAATTTTGCACATGAATAAGTGAAGTACCTAAACCTTCCCCTGTTGTTTGTGGTAGAACTCGCTGTCGACATTCATCTCGTTACTTCAAACGCAAAATAAAGCGGAGATCGATGTTTTTTAAAACTGCTGAAAATTGTTTTGCTTTGTTTTTTAAGACAAGTGCACGCCAAATCGATTTAATTTACATGCTCAAACTATCAAACGTTTACTTCGTCGTGGAGAGTTCGCAACCTTCCAGAATGCAGTTCACATGAGGTGAACTGCGAACTCATATATTTTAATGGTAGCCTGTCCACACAACGTATGTTAAAGACACAAGCAAATGCTGGTTGATGACTACCCCACTGAGTCTTTTACAACGTGAATTTTCTGATTTAAATCGCTCGATGAAGGCTCTTCCAAAGGGTTGAAACGCTGTGAAACGGATTACTTTTTTGGTTTCAACTCGTTGTGACTTAACCAATTGATTGATTGATTTACTTAATAAATCTCGAGAATTATTCGAAAAGTTGACTACCTAGGCAAGATACCCCAAACGGTTCATGCGAGAATCTACCAGCCAGCATCCGACCAAAGCCAAAATTCTTCGCAAATGGGTCTCATCTAAATGATCAAATTTTCCCTAACGGATAATATTTGTATACAGTTGCGATCGTTCACGCTTAATAATGCCCACGTTTTACGCGTGAACTGTCTGCAAACTTGAATTCCTGAATCTTTTTCGCTATTGTGCCTGCTGAAAGCGTATTTTATCGAATGTGAAATATTAACTGGTCTGAGTATTCAAGACAGCTCACTGGGTTGACTAGATTGGATTGTTCTTGGTTGGCTAGTCTCTGGTCACGTGTGGACGACGGGCCGTTTTGCGCTGCAGAGCACGTTTGACGGACGGTTGTCAGAAGAATGATTTGTCATTGCCAAATAATCTGAACTACCACCAACAACGTCAATCGGTTCAGAAGAGCAAGAATGGAGGCAGTTGTGGATACACTTTTTTCTGGAAAGGGTTACTGAATGAGACGGTAAAAAATAAAATGCTGGTCATAACCTCAACTCTAGCAAATCAGTGGAGGAAAAGATGCACGGTGCGAAATTAATGCTAACCACATTAACTGATGCAGCCCAGGGAGACATGCATGGACCATAACTTGGTAACAAAGTTAGAAGTTCTCAAAAAAAATCCACCAATAATATTTTGATAGTACACATGTGCTAATATTCCACAGCCCAGGGAAACACCAAGTAGCTTACCAGTCAGCCTGAAAACCCAATTGTTTCGGTACAAAAGAAATTCCAACTTGTAAGAGAAACGGTAAGGTTGTCATACATAGAGGTTACTTAGTGAAGCTCACTTTGGTTACAACATAGGAACAGAACTTACCAGTTACTAACACAAAAAGAAATGATTGATCCAACAATGTGGACTGAAATGGGAATCAGAGAAAATGGGTGAGCTTTGGAGATTGCTTGAAATTACGCACTCTCAAAGGAACATAAGATCAAAATGTAATGGGCTTCCCGGCGATCTCCGTCTTTATCCAATGAACAACTTCGTTGTTGACAAAAGCTTTCAACTGCTGAATAACCACAAATGTTTCATTCAAGTCTAAGAAAGTCCACTCAAAAACCTGACAGGATTTACTGTTGTTTGTAGCGTCCGAAAAAGTATATTCCAGGCTTATGGTTTCCGGACCAATGTATTTCCATCCACACAACGTTGACTGACTCCCATGCTTAGGGACGCTGCTCATCTGACCTGTTCAGTTTTGGTTTTTGTGAAGAACAGGTGAAACGCAATCTTCGGACTATTTGCTATTTCACACTTAACTGGGTCAAAATAAGTTACTGATGATGCGCATGACAGATTTGTTCAGTATGTTGCTACCCAGTTGTGTCAATCAGAACAGTGACTGAATTTGAACCTGCGACAGAAATTGCACGCCTCAGCAGCCCGTGTTTAATCACATAAACTACAGTGACATTTGTACCGCCATCGGCTAAAGTTTTAATTCACATTTAGATTGCTGCCTTACCGGACTGCACACAGACAGTGTCATTCTGGGAATGAACGTTGATTTCGTTAAAACTTATGGTAAAGTAACTTCGAACGAATTAATGTTTTCCGAGTAGCAATGCAATATGTCAACGGAACTTCCTCATAAAAATGAGCTTCCCAGGTAGCGATTTTCCAAAAAAACGGTGAACACGAAGTTGGCCTATGTTAGAATGTGTTATTCGTTCAGCTTCTTGACACAACTGAGCCTTGAATTTCAAACAGGCTGGAACATTTTCGTGGTCTGTGTGAAGGCAAATGCAGTGACCAAACATAAGCGATGTACATTGTAAGAAATAACTTGGTGAGAAAAACGTCACCTCAGAGACTCGGATCGTTTACCCTTTCTTTATCATCCACCCCCATCCGTCATATGTGCCATTACAAAATAATAGTTTCTGTTATCCCCTAAATTCCGTTTTCTGATTCATCCAAGGGCCCGTGTTTACGCATCGCATCGTATATTACATGCACCGAATACTAATCTAGGTTTTCTTCTCCTGGTTTCAAGTGTAAAAGTCATTCGGTAATAAGACGTATTCCGCATTAACTTGGTGATCTTGGATTTGCCAGTTCACTGGCGTACATCGATCATCACGTAACGAAAAACTAACCAGTGCAGGTAACCAAAACACGAGTGGATCCTAATGCGACTATACTCCAGGAAAAATTAGACATCTGGCTAAGCAGACAATCTTAGTAGTTACGGCCAACAGATTGTTTCTGGGAAGTGAATTACAATTTGGTACTGGGCCGTATAAATTGGAATGGTGATCACACGGCATAGAATTTACACTCATCAGAGTTCTTTCGAGTAATTCAGATTAAAAAAACGAAGACTAGCCGAATTGTAATAAATGACGCATCCACCACTCAAGCAAAACACACTAATAGATAACCAGTTACTCACACAGCTACCACATTGGCACTGTACAACAAAAACACTTGAGTAAACCTTCAACTACGTGTCAAAAGCAGGGGGTGTAAAATATGAGAGAGAAAAAACTTGCGAAGAATAGTGTTAAGTCAGGTTTTTACCTGTTTGAACACAAAAATCTATACAATGTAAGGCATAGAAAACCATGAATAATTTTCGTGCGTTGTATACTTTCGTTAGCCACAGATCAAATTTGTTCAAAACCGTGACGGTTACAACGAACTTTAAACGTTTCTCCCTAATAAGATTAGTAAAGAGGTTTACAGTTGTTTTAACATAGTGCAATTAGCTGTGGTTTATGGCTGGTTTCACCCGGAGGTACTTAATATGTGGAATTCCTTGAAAGATCCTAAAGGAATATATCAAGAGTGATTATGACCGCCACGTAAAAGCTACCCACTATGACAACCACATACTAAGTTTGACTGAGTGGGTGCTTGTAAACGTAGAATGCATTTTCATTATCCTGGTAAATGTGCCGATAGCGTGGTCAAAAAAATTTACTCGGAAATGCTGAACACAACTCACTATAATTGTATGGATTACGTAGTATGCTCAATTGCACAATTAAAATTAGTAGTTAGATATATACAAAGTTATTAGCCCACATAGAGTATACGCAAATTTTAAATCATCAGGAGATCTCAGTAAGACAAGTCCGGTTTAAGAACGGACTTGAACGAGGGATACGAGTAGACGGACCTATGATACACCTGCTCTGCCGGATGATATAACAACTGACTCTGGGAATTTTGAAGGTATGCATTTAGACATTCTTATTTTCTTAGTAAATTCAGCGTTTCTCCTTCACTGGTCCTTTGTCTACTACTCTGTTGAGTTAATGATTCCTCCCGATAGAACCTGTCCAACTTGTATATTTAACCTCGATTTGTTTGCCTATTACTCACACCCCTGTAACAGGTGTTTGCAATTTTCATCTAATTTTAAAGAATTGCGCGTTGAATGCACCATCAATAAACACAGTTTAAACTGTTCTGTAAAGAATGACAAGGTTTTATCGTCGTCGACGAACATTCTGTTTATGGTCAATGGTATTCCGCGTATATGTATGTTACAACATGTAGCAAAACGTCTGGCGACTGTAAACATACATACACACTTATCTGTGAAGTTCTTCGCCCTCTGTACTCAAGTATACACTATCCGTGAAGCAGATTCTCAGAACTTGTTCAACCCGCATTACTGTTGAGTGAAATTTCTGTGAGGCCCGATTCTACTTATATCGTCATATGAAGTTTTTTCAGCTTCTTATAATCGGGTAGAAACACTGTTCTGCTTTCTGGAAATATGTCGTTATTCATTCTTTCAAACAAGTACACGGAAGTGCTAAACTCACACTTGTGATCCATCAACACGTTCGTTTTGCCTGAGTAAAATTCCCTTGTTCTCAACACTTCAATGATGAAAATAAAGGCTCTTATCCATTGTTGCGGATTACT
Organism: Paragonimus westermani; assembly: GCA_008508345.1. NCBI lineage: Eukaryota > Metazoa > Platyhelminthes > Trematoda > Plagiorchiida > Troglotrematidae > Paragonimus > Paragonimus westermani. The sequence goes on from QNGE01000376.1 coordinate 280,592, forward strand.
TTGTAGAGTGAATGAGATAACTCATTTTTACACTCACATTTAATAATTCTGAATGCTCTTAAATGTTCCGTTTTCAGTCCTCAGGTGTCAATGAAGCCTATCTTCCATAGGACGCTATTTACGCTATTTACGGGTGGGTCTCGACCACATGTACGAGTATCAATAATCTCACATCACTTGAGAAAAGTTGCTTTTCATTTTTAGAATTAGAAAGTTTTATCTTTTATCCGCCTATATTAGACTTCCAGTGTTCGGTTGTTTCACGTTGTTCAAAATAGATATTCGTCACTTTCGCGACAATCCACCATAAATCACTTGTAAAATAATTTGAAGCACTCGCGAAACTGTCATAACTATTGACATCCTCGTATAATTGACAATAATTATAGGAGTTTGTAACACGCTGTTGTGTCTGAAAAAACGCTCATAGGGTATATGAAGTTAGTCCAGTCACTCCAATGTTTCCAGTGATATGGTGAACGTTTGACATAGTTAACACATTTTCTTCGTCATTAAACTAACACTATTGACCGAGTTCGAAGGCAACGCGGAATAATTTATGGATAATTACACAAGTGTAAATGGTGGTCTCAACAGATGCGCTTATACCGGAAAGAAGCCTTCATAAAAAATAACTGCCAACTTGAAAAGGAATCACTTATTCACATAACCCATTGCCAGTCTCTCTTGATGTACACGTGCTCATGAGCGACTAACAAGATGCACTGATTATCGAAGGATGTTTCTTCCATAAAATTTAAATTGATTGCACGGCCACCAAAACTACCATGTCGGTTAAATATGCTGATTACTTAGACATTATTTCACAGTTTCCAAACGGTTCTGCCAAGCATTCGTTAGTGATACCCATTTATTCTACCAAAATTTACTGTCTCACGAATGAAGCAGATTTATTTAAATTCTGGATGGTCTGTGCTAGAAAAGTTTGAATTACTTAGTCGAATTAGTCTACGGTACCCAATCTTGACCGTGCGTAAAGTCTTCACGACTTTGTTGATGTAGATGGACAGAATACACCTCAATTAGTCTGTTTCCATTGTCTGCGTGCACAGAGGAAGAAAGTAACGATTAGGATATCTTAAGGTGTGCCTTCAAAACCGACATTGAGCAACTAATCTTACACTAGTTTGGGCTGATCAGCTAGAGATATTCTGAAGAGGGATTCATCAGACAACCCTAGGATGAAGCCATCCTCGTCAGAGCTCCCGTTCAATTTCGCGTTGTTTTGATAGTGTTGTATAACAGGCAGTTTCGTTGTGAGTAGTATACTACTCACAGGTAGTGTATTACCCACAGGCGACATTCAGGAACAAAAAGACAAGCCCCGAACATGACGGACAAGAAGGGACTATCGGAACAGTGTATACGTGCTATGTGAGAACTTTCACCAAGGCGAATGACAACGTACTGCCACCCAATGTATGTGAGTGCATCTGTCGTGCAAATGAGTGTACGCGTTTGTGGTTTGGCTTTTGACATGACCTGTACGGAAGTTTGCGCAATAAACCAACTCGCCGGCCAAGTATTTTTTAGGATCACTGAAAGTGAGGTGTGTAATTATAATGCGCCACTCGTACCCTCTTTCCAAACGGGCAAGACAAACTCTGTGGCTAAATGGTTTCGAAGACTCACAGACACAACCCAGCTCTAAGGCGAGCAGACAGGAAAAGAAGTGGTTTCTGAGGGAGTTATATTTGAGCCTTCAGTCATATGACGAAAGTAGGCAGAAACACACCCCTGTTTATATGATTGTAGACCAGTCAAGGGACAAGAACGTGAACAGGCCGACCAATGACAAAGGGATGCAAAGGAGCGCCCAAGAAGACAGAGAATACTTGCGATTATTGTATTGTCAAAATCCGACATTAAATTCACGCGTCCAGTGTAAGACCCAAAGTTTACGACCTTCACTACAGCAGTAAAAAGTTTATCGGAAGAAATGGATTTTTCCAAACACTTTCCTTTCGGGAACAGTCAGTACTGTTTTCTTCAAGGGTTAAGTTGCAGGTCGGGGAAGCGGCGTCTTCTGGCTGTCCGGTCTCTGTGAAGCAAGTTGTTAGTCGAATTTTTCCACCAGCATCAGTGCGTGATTGGTGGCCTACAACTTCAGACCCTTGAGTGATCCTGGTGGAGGGTGGTGTTTCGTTGGCAGCTTGTTAAGAGTCGGCTGGTAGATGGGCGTGACTCTCTGCAAAATATCGTCTAGCGTCTCGCTTCATGAAGTTTGACAGCAGGCCGCTTGAAGATGTTACCAAAGACTTTTGCCCATCTGTGAAGCTCTGGATAGTGTTATACATGCAACGGTGAGCCAACAGCGCTCACTGCTTTCATTGTCATACTGCGTTGACAAGATCTTTCCTTCTAGACTGAAAGATGAAATGACCCGGAAACGTTTGATTTGGGTATTCATTGCTAACGTTCGTTGATCCTTATGGTTAAAATCCGAGAGAAGCTAGGTTGACTACAACAACATGATGGATCGAAAATCTCAGCCGTCTGTTTGAACATACCACATGGGCCTGTGTGAACCTGTGGCAACCGCAAATCACAGACGAACTACGTTTTGATGCTGAACGTATACCCTCAAACGGTCTGAATGATCTGTGAGCTACATTCACGAGTGACGAAATTTTTTAGGATTTTCGTTAACCACGTTTATCACCAGATGGACTTTTTATTGAATAGGCATATATATCAGGCTTTTTCAATGCACACTGTTATTCATCTGTGTCAGTTCGACTCTGACGATTTTCAAAGGAAATGTAGACAACCTCGTGGAGGATGTTTCTTTAATTTGTGCGTACTTAGATGTCATCCTTGTCACCAGACCCAAGACATTCGACTATTTACACACAATAGCCGTTATACTTGATATCTTCCATCAAAACGGACTACAACCGAATGGAGAGAAATGGTTTATTCATACTGCGTGATATACTGCAACCCAGTCTTAGTGTATCCAAGCGAGAAACGAATAAAAGCAGAGCTCCGTTTCCTGGAATTTCCGGACATTGTCACCGTTTTCTGCAGATTGTTTTCGTAATGACTTCTAGTATACATTTTTACACACAACATTAAGTGGGCTCGATACAGTGCCAAACATTTATTCCGATGAAAAGGTCGAATGCTTCTTCATGTCTCATCCAGGACGATCTTTAAAACTTTTCAACACATCGGTGCGATACATCTCCCTATCGGTAGGGATTATATGCAGTAATATGCTACTGAATAAAAGACTGTTTTGACAAACCGATTGCTTTTGTTTCACGAACTTTGCAACCGTGTAGGTAAAATTATTAGCAATTATTCAAAGAGGATATGAGTGCACATTTTTGCGATCAAGCGTTCTCATCGATAGGTCTGGGGATGATATTGCGAACTGCATAGTGACCGCAAGCAGTATTATTAGGGGAGAAATCAGTTCAGCATATAGCATCACTGAGAATGCAAAGATGAGTGATGCTTCTAAGTATCCGTGTCTTTGGAGTCAGCAAAGCTACAGTGGATGATTTCATTTGTCTTGTCCCACATCAATCCAGGTAAAACAACTGGGATACTAGAATTAGTCAGCCTAAAGCAGCAGTCAGTCGCAACACCTGTTCGAAGGTAGTAGAGCAGGACGCCTGAGAGATCACGATCTGATATTGTCAAGAGTTGAACACTTCTTAACTCTCGAATGGCCTGCAGAATTCATTACTGAATCGGAACCGTTCATGATTCGTAATAGTGCACTGAGTTTGCATGATGGTCGTAGTGCCTGGAAACCTCCCGCAATCAAGACATACCAGGAGCAGTTACTACCGTTTCCTGAAGTGTAGAATGACCACCCGGCAGAAACGAAAATGAAGACACATGTGAGAGGTTGTTGCTAGTCGCCAAATACTGATTTGCATGTCGTGCAATCCTCGATGTTGTGTGAAGCGTGCCAGAGACACCAACGTAGTAATCTTCCTTCATCAGTGCATCCTTGGCGATAACCACAGAGGCCACGAAAACGACGTTTTGTGGACTACTTCTGCCAGATTATTGGTATGATTCACTTGCTCATAACTCGTGTCGACTCCACCTGCATCGACGCTTAGGCCGTCATACACACTGATTCTCAAACTACTGTCGTCAGAATTTGACCTTCGTCTGTAACGTTTCGAAGAACTGAAACAGTTCGTACTGCTAATTGACCTATTTTTATCAGTGAGGAGTTCCAACAATCTTTGCGCAACAGTGGCATAAATTAGTAATGTCCTAACCATACCGCCCTGTGTCGAATGGTCTCAGCGAACATACATTTCAAACTGTCACTCCTGAGCAATGCAGGCGAAACTCTTTCAGTTTATATTCCCTTACCAAACACCCCCAACTAAGTAGACGGAGAAATCTGACGTGGAGCTGAGGTTTGGCAGGAATTTGCAAATAAGGTTACACTTACAGTCCATGAGGTCTCCCGGTTATATGTACCGTTTGTATGATGGCATTCATCCGCGAATGTAATTAACTGGGTTGAATACCAGCAATGATACAGTGCCGATTCTGGAATGTCAGACAACAGGATGTCCGTGACCTACTGGAAGGTGATAGCAAAAGTTTTGGCATAAAACGAGAGCCCCGTGTACTGCAAGATGTGTGTTGACAGTAACCAGTTTTGGATATTCAGGAACGAAGTCGAGTTGGAGATGAGCATCAGCCAAATCCAGATTGGCAAAACAGACACCACCATTCAGCATGGGAACTATATCAACAGGCACCAGCATTAGGCAACAGTTGGATTATAGTGCTAGACTCAGCTCAGTTTATGTACTGGCGCGGATCCAGATGAACCCGTTGAGATTCTTCTCTACAACTACATAAGTGACCCAGATGAAAGAAGAGACAGATACCCCGACGCCCAAGTCTTCAAATAACTAGAATTCCTTTTCGACCAGTTGGAGATATGTGGAGGTCGCCGGTTTTTTAACAGAAGACCGACTGGCTGCCAGGAGGAACGTGTATTTCGGTTCGACCTTGGAAACATTGACCTAGACATTCCTAGAATACCGGTGAAAACGGTTGTGCGATTCACTCAGAGAAACAGGACGAAACAGCATAGGGATAAATGTGAACACGGTGAGTAAACAGGAAGATCGGCTACACAATGTTGTTTGAGCCAGTTGGGTCCAAATGGGTTGGTGTCATCATCAACGATGTAACACGTGCTGCTGTTATTGATGCCCCGGAACGCGATACAACAATGCGTTTTGAGAATCGTCCAATTAGGGTCGATGACATTTTCTGGTTTTGCAGGTCAGCTGAATGTCAGGTGGACCAAGAGACTGCCACTTCCGCTCTTCGGTGACGGCTTCGATGGCTGAAGTGTCCGATGGCTACGGGGCTTGGTGACCATCGGAAGGGACCGTCACGAGTTTCCAGAATGTGATAATGCCGATTTGAAATGAGGTGGGTTGGCTGACGGACCTCATAGTGGATTGTAGAGACAGATCTGCCATTGATAGAAAAGAGTAGAAAGACCACCAGCAATATCTTGATCACGGAAGGAAGGCGTGGCACCACAGTATATCGTGAAACCAAAGGCACAAGTAACGGAACGCAACCCTTGTAACTCAGCCCTCGTCTTAAGTTAGCAAAGCGACGGTCTTCAAACGAACCTTATTTAATACTTGGCAGGAAGATGGACTAACGGCACTTGGTTACTGTATCTATAGTTTTTTAGTTTGAGTTTGGTTCACCCAACGAATTATCAGGTATGAACAAACAACAAATTTTCACATTGTTGAAACTGAAAATTCCAGTTATTTTGGTGAGCAAAGCGAATCTGTCTGTGTGACCCATCTAATCACAAGGCTAGCCTCGGTATTGTTAGAATAGATGACCTTTATAGAAATGCCTAACGCCACAATTTTGGCATGGGAATGACAGTCTTATTTTGAACTGGATGAGCGAGCCTCAGTGATAGTGGCTTGTATAGCTGTTGCCTGGATTAAACGACAGCGTGTACCGACTTAGGAGACTTATCTGTACGTTGGATCATACCTGCATCCTGCTTGTGGTTGGGTAATTACCAACACACATGACACATCGTCCTGTCCGATGAAGAATATGATGTGTACTTGACGTTTTCTCTAGAGCTGGCGTGCAGATTTTCGGGTAGGATTAGTAGACATCACTACGGATCAACGAATAATGAATTACTGAGTTAAGTTAGAAAGGGCTAAAATTTTCATAATGTCGGTTTACTTATCATTGGATTCACTACGAAAAATAACACTTCGATAGCCATGTATTGCGATATCCATACAAACGGTGTAGTCGGGAGAGTATTCTGACAAAAGAGTTGAAGAGCATCTAACGTTATATATGAGATTACTGTCACAATTACGACTTAATCTCCGTTGTTGACTGCTTGAACTCACGAGACGATCTCAACCGTATACGCTTCAGTCCAACTTGGTAACGCGTTTAATCTTCCGATGTATCCTGCGCAAGGAAAAAACGTAGTTTGTCCCCAGGTAAATACACGATGGCTCACTTTACAGTTTAGTTGATGATAGAATCAGGACCAAAATTGTTCTCACTCAGTGAGAGTGGTAGTACACAAGCATTCACTAACTGCGAAATAAATTTTACCAATCACTCCGCTAGATGCATAGATTACCTCCATTCACGCGATGGCATCTACCATATTTGTGCAAATTTTGACGTAACTGCGAGTATACACACCAATGATTTTGAACGAATAAATTCTTCTAAACTGGCCTGAAGACTAGTGTGAGCAAATTTGTGACTCACACGCACGTTTCATTGGTCAGAAAAGGACCGTTTCCAAAAAGGAGTGGTAATTATATCCGCATCGCTAACGCAAGTGAACAACCTGATTTTGAATGTAAACAGTTGGAATAGCGTAAACCTTTCAGATAATGAAAACAATCAATGTCAATATGAAATCGTAACCGAAACTCTCTGGTTTATTCAAAATAAAGTATGCGAAACCACTTTGAGAAGTATTCTTGTTAAAAGCTTTAGTATGTAAAACCTTACGGCCGGAACTACAATATCTCTGGTGGATGTGAGTTGTAGTCTTACGAGAAAGGATTCCGTTGCTGATAAGACTAATGCCCTGGTAGTTTGTAAAATCATTGGTAGACCCCTGAATAATTCGGAAATCTCTTTCCGGTTTTATCTAAAGTCTACTATCTGTCAGGTGGAAAATGGTCACTTCAAAGATGAACTTTTTTTAATTTGTGAAACAGCTTTTCCGGATTTGTTCCGTTAGCCGCTCTGTAGTGTTATTCAGATAGCTGTCTTGACCTCTTTTAGCTGACTTTAGTGGATGGACTTGGAGGAAAACACAAAAGTCTAAGGAAGACGGGAGATGTACTCTCAATACCTTGACGGGATTGGACAGTACCATACCTCTTATTGTAGATTAAATACCTACAGTCGTATTTTGAAGTCAAAATTTGACAAGCTCGTTGCTAAATTCGTTTTTGCTCGACGCTGTCAGGATAGTAGGATGTTTAATATTTTACCAAGTTTTTGCGTGCGAAGCTTCAAGGATATTCACTGTGACTTGGCCTACTATGAACACTGTACTTCTTCCAGTAAAGTGACAGGCGTACGAATTCTTTTTCTAGTTCTCAAGCAACAGGCACTTCGATGAAACAAAGCCAATCAAATTTGCGGGAAAAATGTGTTAGAACTGAACACCCCGTACGGATTGTAATACAATAGAAGGGATTTAAAACAACAGCGTATGAGCTTAAGCGTTTTCGTGAGAATGCCAATAAATACAACAGAAGGGGGGAACAGCGGAGACGTTCCAGAACTAGCATTAGAAACAGACAACATACCTTAGACAGTGCTGGTAAGGTATATTGTTTATTGAGAAATAATGTGACCTAATAGAAAGGTTTGCTAGGCTTACTCTGTAAGATAATCCTCCTCAATTCATAGGTATGTATCTAATTAAGATCACCACAGCAAAGGTATCAGCGGCGATTCTTCCAGTCGTCGATACTGAATGTACTATTAGCATCTAGAACACGAAACTGGAGAGTCTCGTAACATTAACGGACCAGGAAGAAGGTAGAACCAACAGTCGAGGCCAGCCGTCAATCATATTTTTATATATGTATCTCTATATATGTATATCAAAATTTCGTTAAGCCAGCTGTTTTAGTGGTAAATGATAAAAAGTGATTTTCTAACAGTTGTTTTCTGATAGTCATCACAGTTGGAAACCGTGCCCAATAAACTAAAGAAATTTTCAGAAATAAAGTACTGCATAACACAATCACACTTTCGAGAGACATTCATAACTGTGTCATGTTTTTGGATGGAAAGATTTGCTCCAAGTAAATGACAGGTTGACAGTTATCATTAAAACAGCCAGAACATTTGCTCCCGTAGAATGTTTCAGTGGTTACTTTGACCATAGTTTCAATGCACCAGACAAATAGTTATCAAATACTATGCTCGTAATTATCTGATCTGACAGAAGAACCAACTTTGTGTCTACCAAACGTTGAAGATGAAGTGTAGTCAGGATATTCATTAAACAATGTTGACCAGGCGTAAAAATTATGTACTGCGGCAGTATAAAAGGTTCACACAAATATAAGACGATTATTTTGTCAAAGCGGCAACAATGTCTGAATCTGCACCTAAAGATTCGTCCACATATGGCTTTACCGACGGATACCATCACAGAACCATCGCAATTTTCTTGATGGACAAACAATGTTTCGGCCTGGGTGGGGGTTACAGGAAATAGTGAAAACAAAAACAATTTGCTGGAAAAGTTGCAAGTGAAAATTGCTGCGAACAAAGCTAACAAGTTTGGTCTACTAATCTTTCTTGCAAATTCCATGTTTACGCCATGTACCGAACTGATTACAGCATACGCATGGCTTATACACTGATTATTGTTATTGTACCAGCCCATTAGATCACGAATTATGTACTGTACATTGATCCGTGTAAGTTGTGTTCTTTTACATTTAGACTGGCAAATTTGTCAGAGGTTTTCACAGCAGTGCATAGCAGGTTTTCAATAACGGTCTGTGCAAAAGGTGTAAAACTCTGACTACATAAAGTATTCAACAGGTTTGACAGTTCTTTTTTGTTCAAAACACCCACTGCCGTAACGCCAGAAAATGTTGTAAATCCACCTGTTAGTCAATACCATTCTCTTACTTCTTTCATAAGGTTCATTGTGGTTTTCTTCGGAAGCGCTTGAATGTCCAAGGTTTCACCACATTCAATCTGGTAGCTCTGCAGCACACCTGGGTCTGAAATCTGTTGTTAAACATGTGGTCTGTTGAGCAAGTTAGCCTGCATGACTCAGGAACCTTTGGTAATTTAGTGTAAGCCTTTAGCTGTCGAAGAAAGACCATTAACCGAGAGTGTTCAGAATGGTGTTTAACGGTGTATAACCATAATTCATTTCCGAAAGGGCGAAGCCTTCAGGTGAGCGATGGATGTGATCAACACATTCTTTATCCAGATAGAGCGAGGCATTACACTTTTCATGGCCACCGCTAGTGTACCGTTGCATGAGCTAACAATATGCGTATATTGTTCACAAAACCCCTCGAGTTTTACATGTCATCTGATGGCTACTGGCGTAGCTTCCAAGAGTTCGCTTTCATTTGCCTGAGTAGTATCAACACAGTGTCATCGAAATCCAAGTTGTCACTGCTGTGCAGAATGCACACAGCGAGTGACAGGAGGACGGCCGTGCTTCTTAAAGTCAAGTGGTATGACTCGTGCACGTTCTCCTCAATCACATATACCATATCGGCAAGTCAACACCAGATAGCGGCGCCGATGGCAGGCTGAACCATCCGGTTTTACCCCTCTCTGGCCTACACGTAGATTCATTCTGTTGCAGGAAGTTTGTTTTCTACAATCATCATCTTTTATTGAATGTTGATTAAATAGCTACAAACTACAATTAAGTAGACTGATTCTATAAGGATACGGAACTGGACTAGAATATAAAAATGCTCCAGTAGCAGAATGTTCGCATAATTACTTTGTTTGCCTCACCGATGTGAATCACCACGATGAAGGACAGCGGCTGATGACATACAGATGTCTACAAGGTGGTCAGCACTAATTTCAACTGGGGATCAGAATGACAAAATATTACAGAATGTCACATGTTTTTCTCCTTACGATCGACCACCTTACTATTATCGCCTGTCTATCCTACGTTCACCTTCGACATTCATGTAACATCGGTCAGAGTTATTTTAACTGTCCGCACGGCAATACGAAGTCAACCGATGAATCACTTCAACGAAGAAAATTTTCATTTCTGATCGTTGGGGTTAAAGATTTTCAGTTGTTGCACGACTTTACGAACTAACACTTTAAATTGTTAGGATGTTAGTGAAATACGTAGTGCGACGTTATATGAATAACTTTACCCATAATCCTTCATTTGGGACATCCGAGGGTTCTGCTTCCTACTATCTAGAAGGTGATCACTGCAAACTCGAGGAGACGTTAAAACTGCCAAGAATTCCAGACTGAACATCACGTAAGGTTGAGTTCAGCGTCTGCATTCAGGTTTACTCTTGAAAAAAGCACTAGACGTGAGATTCGCCATTGTTATGATGCGGTGGGGTGTATATTTTTGCCTCGGTAGAAGTTTGTCGCCTTGATAGCAGGGTTGTCAGCGGGAGTTAAAGAACAATAACCGTGTCTAGTCTTGAGATGAACGAGCAAAATAAACATTAATCACAAGCAAATGTATCCGAGCATGTTTGTATGACAAATTATTACTGCCTAACTTGAGGTCAATCATATGGTAACCGGAGTTCTACTTCCAGCTGCGACAAAAATAAGCACTACTGACGAGTTCTTACAAGAAGTAATTCAAGCATAGTGGCTAATTTTGAAAGTCGTTTACTAGAAGTCAGTCACGATACGGTCGCTATGATCGACTGTGAGTGAGGTTCGGAGTGAAACTAACCAAACTGTCGACGGCTGATCAGTTATTTCATGGATTTAGCAAAATCCGAAGGATAAAACTTCCACGCCTTGTTTTTTGAGCTTTCTGATCCCACATAAAATTCAGCGTGGTTATATTCTACTCTGTGTTTGAGTGTGTAAACAATTCATTTACTTCGTGTATTGTGTGTACTGCCTACGTTGTGTGTAGATCAGTAGCTGGGATTAGTAGTGGAAACTACTTTGAACAACAATGTCTCTCTCCTTATTTATAAGTCATGATGAAACAAATTTGTGGCTACATAGATATTTGTTTTTCCAGTGGGTGGTCTCTAAGGTGAACAATAGTGAACATCTATTTCTTAAAGGGTTATAAAATTTAAACTAGAATTTTAATTAATACTAAACCCTTCTTGGTCAGTAGTCATCAGATACAGGGGAAAACTGCCACTTCGTTCATTAATACATCTGTCTGGACAAAAATGGAGAAGCCTAATCCGCTAGATTAACTATTGTATGGTAACAAAAAAACTTCGAACAAAGTTTCATCCCACCTGTTTGAGTCACGTGGTGTTACAGTTAAACTAATCTACAGCTTTGCCCATGACCACAGAAGAGGTGTGTACTGTCCGGTTCTGACCTCCATAAAGGATGTCGGGTTACGGATGTACAACCTGAGTGTGTGTTGGCTGAAGCATTGTGTTCAAATAGTTGTTGAGATAGCCCGCTGTCTTTGGAACAAATGACAAATAAACGTAGTGATTATACAGATAGTTCGCAAGTGAAACTAAATTCAATATTTATTAGAGACTGTTGACTCCTCGCTTGACAAATGTTGTTGATTCACTTATTTTCTAGCATTTAACTTGGTAACGACACATCAAGAATGGGCTTTTTCTCTAAATTTTACTTCCGAGAAACTTTGTTTAAATCGACGGAGAAGTGATGGTTAAAAACGGGCAAAAATCGTATAGTTGTGAGTCTATTGTAGCTGCATATGTCAGATCGTTCATACAAATTAGGTACCTGAATGAAATTTAAAAAATTCCTTAAGCGAACGAAGATAATTCACCTACCCACAAAACATCCGCAACTTCATATGAAATCGCCTTTATGCTTTCATTATATATTAAAATCTTTCGGAGTTACTTCTTCTTTAAGGAGAGTGTGTGTAAATTAATAAGAAGCGGACTTCAGAGAGTCATCTAAACTGTCTGCATGGTTGTTGAATTATTTTCCATACAGAACTGTTCTCCTATCCACATATTGAGTTAAACAACTGTCGCCGTATTTCGCCAATCTCAGTGTGAGTGCGAAGTCACTTAAAACAGTAGAAGAGAGCGTCAGCGGTAGAAAGAATCAACAAACAAATAGTGAGCCATGCCAAATGTCAGGTTGCTCAACGGACGGGGGCAGTGAACACCACCCAACCGTTTGGGCTTACAGGAAGCTAATGCTAGTCAAGAGATGGCCCAGTCGTGAACTACACAAGATCGTTCGGCTGAAAATCCTTCATGTCTGTTTTCAAATTTTCAGTTCTTGAATTATTATGGAGTCCGTTCACCGACGGTCTTACCTTATAGAGACGGTAGTCACTGAAAAGCCCTTGTAAGGGCGAGAGGAGCCTTCGAGTAAGACAGCCCATGCAGTACTTTGAGTCCCTGAAAAAAAACTCCTCGTCCTCCATTGTATGGCACATTCTAGAGACAGGTTATCACGGCATCCAGCCAATCAGTTTATTCAGGTTGGCCGACGCTGAATTCGCCTTGACAGAAAATTGACAACCAGCTTCGTGAGAGCGACAGCTAATAATTTAATCCATTCGTCTCCCTGTATGGCAAACTTTGGGCTAGTAACCTTCCGTTAAATATTCCAATTTCATTTGCTGTGACTAGCCAGATAAATTCAGACTTTAATATCTTGAAACATTACTCTGTTAGATCTTATTCATTAGATTTAGAAAGTGCAGCGCTTCAATGTTTTTCTTTCGCGGTTCGTCAAACCTGGGAATCAGATTGCAAATTTTCTTTCCTTCCTTAAGCAGTCTTCGTTAGGTCGACATTCATTTTGGAAATGTTGTAAAAATTCACTAACACTTTCAGTTTTCTAGCAACAGATTTCTCCTACGCCGTGAAGTAATCTTGGAGTGTATTCAACGTGCCATCATCTTTCAGTCTACTGATGTGCGCATTCTCCACCTGTGCAAATGTGTAGAATGTGGTCTACTTTCATGTTGCTAGGACTTAAGCGTATGAGGACAAACGTCTGGAGTCTATGCACCCCTCGTGAAGTAGAACACCAAAACTGATGTGAGTAACTACCCTTCTAATGGATACGACACGGCGTATTTGACATTTTGACAAATTCTACTTCTATTCAAAACGTGCCATCAATCCGTATAACAGCCGAGATCACCAGACAACTATTCGTCGTTCATCAGTTTGTGAGACAGTGAGGCGGGTCACGTGTTCCACCACAAATACCGTTCAGTTCCACACAGAAAGTGAATGTAAAAAGAAATCCTAATTTAATTTACCCAACTGTTTATTGAGATGACAGTAAGTCAGCAAGATAGGGTACATAGTCAACAGACTTCAAGACGCGGAAGCAAATGGCTGAACGAAACCCAGCAAAGACATGTGTGTCCTTCGTTTGCCTCAGATGATTAGAGCAACTATGCTCAAGCGTCACAGATAGGTTGTGTCAACTACACGCAAATGTGTGTACCTGTTAGGCTTTCTTCTGTACGTCATGGTAGGAACATATCAGATTGAGAAATGTATAACTGGATAGGCATGACTGGTTATGGACAACGATTTAAAAAGCGACACATTAAGAGTGACAGAACTGATTATTTTGAGTACAGGTGGCCGCCGTGAAGTAATGTTTTGTTGGAAACTTCGGTTTCAAGGTTAATTACTAGAGACAAAACAATAAATTTGCTCGATTTTTGATTTGTTCAGGATTAAGTGCATAATCACTCATACTTGAGTTAGCTTGTGCTTTAAGGTGAATAATTCATCACAAAAACATACGATCTCCCTAGCATGCTTTCAAGTTCTAAAATGCTCCGTAACTGGGACGAATCAAGGGTTACATGGGCCTGAGTTTAGACCCAGTTCATCATCACTTTCAAGATGTAATGTCAGAGCCATGGGGGACATGCTCTGTTAGCCCTACCAGTTCATGTCCTTTGCGTCACAAAAAGAATGCGACGCACTCTATACCGGTGTCAACAATCATCGATCTTGGAACGTGTACTGCCAACATTGGTCAGATTGCTTTTTTCGAGAAGACCAAGGTAACCAGTTGCTAATATGATGACCAACGTTTGAAACGTCACCCTTGGAGTTGTCGTTTGGCAACAACACGCTGATGACCGCCGGAAAATGTTTTCATTCTCTTGATGAAATGGTGCAAACTTTCTTTTCTGAATGGCTGTTCACGACTAACTGACGACGATCCCCCAATTTTAAGTTTAGAAACTCGTTGGTTAATGAAAGTATGGGAGAAACACGATATACAGTTTAGTTTCTAAACCTGACTGTAACTATGGACACAACAGAGATGCAAAGTGAATCTAATCAGGAAAATTAATATTGTTTCGGGAAATCGCTTTGATTTCTGTTTGGCAGATGCATTTTGTGTTGTTGACGCCAACCCAAATATTTATCAAGGGTTTGTCAGTTCCCAGTATTGGTCGTTTATTAGAGAGATGTTCGTCGACAGAGGTTGCTCACAGACAGAACATTGAGGACCAGAACGATAGTCGAGAAGATAACCACTCACACGTATTCCAAACATATAAAAGCTGGATGACACGAACTAGGAAACTCATCTAGTTTCATTTAGCGCAGTGCTCCCTATCGTGGACTACTTCAGCTCTGGGGGATGATAGTAAGGCAGAAGGGAGCAGCGATTGAAAGTTTAGCAGAAGAAAACAACAAAGTGGTGTCTTTCTGAACAAGAGATCGAGGTTTCCGCCCAAGTGACTTTCAGGCTTATGTTAATCATTAGTGTGGCTGCGAAAATTGCAGCTACTAAACGGACGCTGATCTTTAAAAGGGACCACGTGAAATAAGCAACTTATCTTTTGGTTATGGTGCTCATTTGTTGAAGCTCACGATGATGTTGCTGATACAAACCTAAACGAATTTTCTGGTCAGACGGCTGAATTTATGTGAAGGTTATCGTGCTTTTTAACCATCTTGTGAAGCCAACACAGTATTGAATATTTCAGTCCGTCTCACCACCAGCTGCTAGTGGGCTGGAGACATATCGGGATGACTGCGTTGTTATTACGGTTTGTAAAGCTGTTTCAACTTCAGAGGACAACTGTGAAGCAAAATGGCGAAAAGAAATTGATTACTTTGGGGAGATCGCAAGCTGGATTCAAAAAAGTTGTGGTGTCCCTTCCAACCCGACAGAACAATCTACGGTTTATGCACGAACAAATGGGGCTAAGCATTTGTATGTGACCAAATAGCCATACTCACTATTAGGTCAGTGACAAACAATCAACACCATCACGCCATAAAAATGTAATCGGTGCTCTAGCTCTGGCCTTAACGAGGAGAGACAGTCTTGACGATCTCTTACAAGAATGAAGCTCGAATGTAGTTCTTTCTTTTTGGAACGGGTTGATTTTGGTACTGCGCAAGCTGCAACTATCTGTGAGTGGTGTGCAGCTTTTACCAACCAGAATTCCTTACTACCTATCACCGTATACGTTGCCACTTGTTACGAAGCTTCCGATCGATTGTCTTGCTACTGAGGAGCTGTATTTAGTGCATTTCATTGGCATATACGTTGTTTTCAGAAACAAGATGCTCATAATTCGCACAACCATTGGCTCACGTCGGTGTGATTAGTAATAAATATCATCCAAAGTGAACGTGTTATCCACTGAGAGCAACGTCAAAATCTGTAATTTTTCGTGGGCTGTGAAAGAGCCATCATGAGCTAGTCAGAACAAGGAATTACAGGATATCCGTTCGAAAGTTCCTTACCGTTTCCTTATGTGCAGAGCTGCGCTTTCGCTTTCTCATAACTCCACAGTGTGACTGTGTAATTTTTTGTAACCTTGACAAGTTAAAGGGTAAACCGTGGTGAACAGAAATTGGACCAAGTAAGATCTGTACAGGCTTACGTACTTGGTGACCGATCTAAGTCATGAATGAGTTTGTACCATAAAAATAGTATACAACGTGCGCAGGAACTGAAGTGTTGTAAACAGAGGTTTTCACACGATTAGGTAAACGCCCGGTACCTAATTGTTCGTTGAACACCTTATTGGTTGTTCATAAAGATCACCATTGATAAGTATTCTGCAGGAGTTGAAACGATCGGGAACATCAAATAAGTTCAGGTGGTTCAGCGAGCAGCGCAATACAACGACACATTTCACTAAACGCACAAAAACATAACCATGAAACCGTACTTCAGCTGCATTAAATTATAACACGAAGCAAATGGTTTTGATTGATGAATAGGAAACGACCTTCCTAAGTGTGAAATGAAACATAAACATCGACCATTTGAGAATACACCAGTAATATGCAATGATCAGGAGCGATATACAACAATTTCGGAACTCAGCGTGACGGTTGTTATAACCATAACTGGAAGTGGGTGACGAACCATGTTCATATCTGATAATGTTTCTTCGTGTTTAACCTCTAACCGGCAGATCATGCTCAACTTCGTCCCTGTTTGGACTCATCGGGTAGAGATAGTCTGAATGGTGGATCACACCGGCTACTCCACGCGTTACGAAACATAATCTTATACAGTCAGCCAACACTTTAATTTGTGTGTAGGCATAGTATAACTTCTTTTCAACCCGTTTATGCGGATGGACGCAGTCCACCATAGGTTTCCACTTTTCACTAGATACTGCCACCAGAGCTCGAAGTTGAATTCACACCAATCCTTCGTTCTTGTTCTCAAACCTGGGCTTCACGACCGGTTTCGTCCTTACTTAGACTCGTTACTAACTCTACCAGTAACGCTATGTTTATTGTCAAGTGTTCAACATTAAGTAAGAACCTCAATTTTCTGTCATTGTTTTGCTCTTTGTCTGGAGAATTCAGGTCATTTTGCAAGTGCACATAACAGTCAGACCATCGATAGTAAACAGGTTGACGAAGGAAGGGAAGACGTAACGGAAGACTCTACCCAAAAATTCTTTTGAAGTGATTCGAAGGAGCGCCAGAATGTGGAAACATGAAACCGGGATCACAGGCGGGTAACATTGACACTAATAATCACACGTTTACTCTCAATTGCTATCGTTTGCGAGCATTCGTAATATTCTTTTTGATGGGTCTTTATCAGTGGACCTGCAATCACGATTTCAAGCCAGGTCAAGTTAATTCAACTATACGTTTAACACGGAATTGTTCATATTTTTATGCATTAACCTGTTCATCGTATGGACGATGATGGGGTAACAATAGCCAACTAACTCAGTTCTGTTACTCGTAGTCCCACCCCAAAGAGTGTCTATCATTGAGAAGCGTCTATTTTTGGAGATCATACTTGTATTGTCTTCAACCAAAAGGGTTGTACGAATTGCATTTCTACTCGACAATGAATATCACTAACTTCCGTTAGTATGTCTATATGGCACGAGATTTTGTCCACAATAGACAAAGCTAAGTTTGCATGCTTAGTCCATGGTGTGATTATACAAATGTTTTGCCGATTCCTGTTCAAGTGTCCGACTTGAAAGTTCATTATTGAATGTCACTCGGTAGACTCTGCGCTCAACTAACATCCGAGAAATCGATGGACGACCTGTTTTACTGGTAGTCACCTATGAGTATGTGCTTAGCAGAGGCCTCAAATTTGCTGGGCTGTTTGCTCGTTTAAGCGATTCTGATGTTTTTCGGTGCTTTGTCCATTACCTTGGCTATACTTTGAGTACATTCATTTGATTGACTGTTTACTTGAAATCATATTGTTTACTCATTCTGCAGGATCTGGCGGTCAATCAGAGCTGACGTTACAATTCAATACGCGTACTTCACTGGAAAAAGCCTGCTCAGATCATGTGCATAATTGTGCCTAGTAGGTCAATATATTCTGGTAACATAGTTAATCGGTACAGCGACTTCTGAATGACCCGAAGAAAAAGGTTTTCGATGCGACATCGGGTGATGAAGTTGACAATTTTGCAACCAAGCACCTTCAGACATAACGTTTCAAAAGTCTCCAAACATTCTCAAAACATTTGAGTACAGAAAGCAGCAATTTATTTTTGCGTTGGGGAATATTCTGACACAACACAAAACATTTTAAAAACAAACCAGCGGGAAGCAAAATATGAGCGGTAAGTCTATTGGGGAAGCACGTTTAAACTGTTTAGCTGACCGAGAAGGTGAGGCAGATGGTGAGAGAGGTCAGACGCTGACTACAAAATGTTAGTCTCCAAATTTAAAATGATCACGTCATATCGCCACTGTGAGTAAACCTTTGACACCAAGAAGAAGGATGATGAGGTAAAGATTAATTATTTACTTAAAGGAAGAGGTAATCACTAAGACATTTATGGAAAGAATAACATCGATATGACCAGAGATGCTGAGTGTGTGATTGCGGGAGTGTGGCCACTTCGACACTATGAGCAACATATCCAACATCAGGCCTTGAGTCGCGCTCAGATTCAGTAGATATTTCCGTCACTACTGCAGTTTGCAAGTTAGAACCAAACTTCTAATCTAACGGTCAAGTTAGTGCCAATCGCTTTGAACTAACCGTCTTCCGTATTGTAAATGCATGTACACCACATTTTCTTTATGTTTTGCTTAATCTCAAAAATGTCACTAGTTTTTGTACATACACCTAAACATTAAATATGTATAATTTACAGCATAGGTTACTCTTCAGTGTCTGCAAAAACAAAACGGGGTGGCGGATTTAAGAGTTATCCACAGTCAGCGTAAGGCATTCTGTAATGGGTTCTGATCTTTGTTCTTACTGAGATAGGTTTCTGCATTACTTCTGTGTTATGCTCATCAGAGAATGGGAATCTGCTGACAACACACACGAACTTCTGTTTCAGTGTTTTGGTAAGTCCATTTAAATACACTTGTTTATTGAACAAATCTAAACAGGTTTAACTTATGTTCAGGTACGGGCTAAGAACACTGCAGCCGTGTAAACCACATTTTATTTTGCGTCTTACTGAACGGTTCGGCGTCCAGCAGGCATTAGGTCCAATCGGATGAAAAATGATCTGAAACAGTGGACACATTAGGTTTCGTACATTGTTTTGAGTCCCGGAAGGGACGGCTCGCAGTTACACTCCAGAAACAACTTAGCCGTGATTACCAATGGGTCACATCCAACAGGAAATAATCGTGTAGGGTACTTGTCTATTAGGTTCATCACATTTAACTTTTTTCTTGCTGAATGGCATTGTTATTCATCTGTCTATCAAACAAAATTGTTATCAAGTCTCCAGTATTAGTTACGCTTTGGAATAATATAGTGACATGAACGATCACTCTGAACTACTCCTGAGTAGTCGGGCTGAAACACATTTATAATGGAGTGTGGGGAAACGGAAGGCGAATCGATGGACTGTACACTGAAAACAAATGATGCTCTCCATACTTGGTATTAGCAGCCGTGGAACCTGGGTTCTGTTGTTACGCGTAACTGAATGGTTGTTTTCGTGGTGGTATTGAGGCAAATACCACACATGCAAGCAAAAAGCCTCTAGAAGAAAGCGACAATCACATGCACAAAACCAGGCATATGTGCATACGGTTTCTGAATAGAAACCGCCGTTACGATATAGACTGGAATTCCGGTTCACAAACAGCGGAGCGCGCACTGCTTACGAATGTGCGAGTTGGACAACAAAGATGTTGCTTTTACTCAATGAGTTCCTGCTGTAGTATGAGCTGGCAAAATGACAGCCGCAAAGATAGAAATAATCACGAGCCATTTTTTATTCCTGATAAATCAATGAACGAATATCGAATTATAGTTGTTGCAGTTTCAGTTATGTACAACGTTTAGAATTTAGTGCTTCAATTTGTGATTCATAGTGTACGTAAAAATCCAACAGACGAGTACAAGCTTGGAGCTTTCACAAACCGAAACAGCAGTGGCGCTCAGTAATAAATAAACTATTGTAACAAACGTTGACTTTTCGAAACTGACTGTGGTCGAATCAGCCTCAGGAAATGTGTAAACGTGGTACAGAAAGTTCAACATTATTTGTAAAGCCCAGGTATAGAACATAAAAATCTTCTGAACTAAATTGTGGTTTGTAGGTGACAAATTGTTGGTTGTTTTCATTCAAGCTACCGTTCGCTATTCCATCCATATAACCAACTTGTGGGAAACAAAATGTGGCTAGTCATTTGAACTGTCCTGATCTGTGACAAGATTATTCTAGAACAGAATGTTATGGACGGACGAACAAAAGCCAGCTAGCAAATCTCGATCTCAGGACGTTAAGATAACATACACACTATCTGAGACAGCTGTGAACAAGAGATTCGGTATAGTGGTACGCATATGTTGAGTGCCGTGTAAATGAAACAGATACCTATGTACTTCATTAGCCAGGAACTCCAGAACAAACTGTCACTTGTCGGAATGAGCATGAACACTGCCAAAGATATCGCATCACCGAACTGAACTCGACTCACATTCAGATCAACAGAAGGATTAGGCACAAGGACAAAACTGAAAATCTAAGATATGTCAAATTATATTTTCTTCAGCTGTCAAGGATTTCAACTAAATATACTTATCATATATGTTTCACACCACTGTTCGCGATTGACTGATTGTCGTGGTAACTGATGCGTGTAGGTGCTTTGTCGCTATTTTTCATCACAACACTTTCTGAATTCTGTCCTAATTACAAATCTAAGGCCTGAATTACGCATCAGCTTGCAGTCATTGAAACGCATTTGTTCGGACATCTCTGGTGAAGTCTATTGTGGAAATGTCTACTGGTGTTGAAATCAAGGCATGTAAACAGAGAAACACTTGCACCAAGTTAATTGCATAGTGTGAGATCTACTTGTTGACAATGTTAACTGGTCGAATACAATAGAGAAATAAACGCGACTGCAAATTTTCCGTAATTGCAAATTCGAAGAGATGACGAATATAACGTTCATTTAACTGTTAAAGTTTGGCCAATCTGTTTACAACTGTGTTGTACAGCATTTAATAACCCTCGCTGGGGAATGATGAGAATGTAACTACAAAAGATTATGTGCTAACCACTAGTTAAAAATCAATGGTAGCTTAGCGAAAATATTCACGCTCGCGTATGCACAGGAACGCGTAAGTCCGTTGTAATCACCTAGTGCGAACGTCAAAATGGGCATCGCACCCAGCTCCTCACACAACGTTTATCTGACCACTCATACACAACAATAACACCCCTGCGCGATAATTTCTGACCAAGGCAGGATTCATTGTACAAGCTCTTGGACGTTCAGTTCAAGTTATTGATCAGTTATATACTTTTTCTCGTTCTTATAATTCACAAGGCCGTCTTTCGAAGACTTTCCAAGAAACCTTCTGTTTCTGATGGTTGGGAACAGTGGTAGTGTTGTTCGTAGCTCGGGTTGATGGTTTTGGCGTTGATATGTTCGCCGAGCTTGGCATTTAGGTTGCAAACGTCTCATCACCAAGCGAGGTGACATCATCAGTGCGTGAGTGTTTCAGCGTATAATTTTGAATGCGGCGTCTGGTGAGGTTGGATCGGTGCCTGCTCTTATATAGCAGAGTGGGTTGACCTACTGGTTTGAATTCTGATTGATCGCTTTCTGTCGTGTTTGGCCTGACCCACCATTGGTTGATTTTGTCGCAATTGAGCTTTGACCTGATGTCCGATTGGTTGTTCCCTGGAGTCCTTGGGCTGGAGTCTGATTGGCTGCTCTCTGTCGTTTGGGCTTACCGGTATTTGGGCTTGATGACGTTTACGTCTCCTCAAATCTTTGGTTCGTATTGGTTCATAGATTTTGTCTAGTTCGATGTGTTTGTGTATTGAACCGGTTGATGAGTACCAAGCTTCGAGAAACGTTCTTGCATGTTTGGTATTTGCCTGAGTAAGGATTTCCGCGGTGTTAACGTTGAAGGCGTGTCCAGTTTCGTCCTCGTGGGCGGAAATCAGGGAAAACTGATCGTGCCTCTTGATGGCTAGTCCGTGTTCATGTAATCGTGTTGATAATTTCCGTCCGGTTTGGCCGACGTAGTGTTGTCTACAGTCATTGCATCGGATTTTGTAAATGATGTTACTTCTGTCTGCGGCTTCGGATTGTTCTTTTGGTTTTGATAGTATCCTTTGTACTGTTGCTGTTGGATTGTGCGCTAGGGTGATGCTGTGTGTTCTCAGTAGTCTTGCAGTCATTTCTGATACGGTTTTGATGTATGGTAGTGCAATTCGTTTTGTTGGTGACTCAGCAGTTTTGGACTCTGTTTTATCTTGTAATAGACTCCGTCTGATGAAATTTCTTGGGTATCCGTNAAATACGAGAGCATCGTGACAGCCAAAAGAGAGGACTGTAAACAAATAATGGACAAACATCAGCTACAGAAATTAGAGGCAGCAATAGGACAGCGAGTAGCAAGAGCCACGAATAAGAAGAGAATAGCCCTTGGAGAAAAGCTCTCAAGACTGTCAAAGAAGTATGCCAACTCAAGCAACTATACGTGGATCAGAAACCTATCAAACCATTCACTATCCAACGACGAGCAAGATGTACTTGTAAAAGGACTCAATTTTAACACGAAAGATGCACCAAACAAAGAATACTTAGCAAACTTGGAACACATAATGAAATCCAAAGTCTTGCCGGAAGAGGCACACCACCAAATCCGACAAACTATCGTGCCAGTATTGACGCGCAATAAGCCGACCAATAACCTTACACAACGCAAACACCGAGCTTTGAACAACCTCAAAAAGGATGACAACATCATTTTGCCAGCTGATAAGGGACGAATGACAGTTATCATGGACAAGGAAGACTACGTGATGAAAGCAAAACAATTGCTCAACGACACAACCACCTACCGCCTACTCAATGCTGGTCTCACTAAAAAACTGGCCAACAAAATCAGCAGCACATTAAAAAAGCTAGAGGCTACGAATGAGATAAGCAAACAGGAGCGCTGGAAAATGCAGCCGAAAG
>QNGE01000377.1:0-33182 GCA_008508345.1 Paragonimus westermani
ACGACTGGAGAAACGTGAGACGAAAACTGCTTTTCAGCGTGCCGTTGCCGCTCATCTGTAAGACGTTCTCGTATCCACCACCCCGTGGGTATGTGACAAAAGCTGAGGGGACATATCACAGAAGTAGCCACTGCGACCATCAGTGTGGAACGTCAGAAACGTTCGGACTGGTTCGACAGCAACAACGCGGTTATCTCCAACTTTATACGAGAGAAAAATGAGTCGTTTGGTGTTTCCACAATGGATCCGGACAGTCGTGAAAAAAGGCCACAAACAGGAAGGTTCGTCATCAACATGCCGAGCGGTTCCGTGGAAGCAAGGATGTCGGGTGGAGAAAGCAAAATGAGTGGATACTGGGCCACGCTGAGTCTTGACAACACAAGGAGTTCAAGGAATCGATTAAAACGATTTTCGATCCATCCGTCCAGTCTACCGAAACACTGATTAGCAGGTACTCTGGCTTTTCGTGCATCCAACCAGAGGGCATCATGAAAGTGTGGCGCAAACAGTTTGATAGCCTACTAAACTGCCCTGCTATCATTGATTGAACGACCGTGAACAGCCTGCCACAACACTTTCACTTTCACTTTCTCTTGTCCCGAATTTGTTAGAGTTGTAGAGAGCGATCGGTTAACTGCGCAGCGGGAAAGCTACAAACGAGGATGGATTGCCAGCTTAAATCCTGAATGATAGCGGCCCGGCTCAGTAGGGTGTTTTGCTGCATACAGTTTACTCCATCTTGGAACAGAAAGTAATGCCAAAACATTTTAAAATTCAGTTATCGTACCTTAGTTTAAAATTAAGGGTAGTAACCAATGCATCGACAGTTATCGGAACATAAGTCTGTTGACGTGTGTTGGCAAGAATTCTTCTGAGACGAATGAATGCGAACGTTTTGGAGGTCAGTTTACCTGAGGGGCATTGTGGATTCTGAGTGAGTCGGGGTACGACCGACATTATGTTCGACAGGTCTAGGAGAAACGTCATGAACGCAGCTAGGTGCTTTACGCCCTGTTTGATGGCTTCTTCAAGGCGTTTGATTCCGTGAGCCGTGGTGCATTGTGGACGGTGCACACCAAGTTTGAGTTTCTAGGTAAGTTAGTCGATTTAACCAGAATGTTGTATGTGGGTATAAAGGCGAAAATGAAAACGTACAAAGTGACCTCCCATGGATTCATAATTATCACCTATGTGAAGCAAGGTATCGACTTGTCCTGAACTTTGTTGAATTCATACTTGACCACAATACTGGCAATTGTACTCCAGAACTCCGAGAATGGTGTTCAAGTTGAGTACTACAGTGGTGTTTTTGTCTGCACGACCTAATTTGGCTGCGTACTTCCACTATGCGCGTGGTGTTATTTGGTGATCTAACTACACCTGGACACGAATGTACAGACCTGTCATCGCTATTTTAAATGGATTCGGCACTACCCGGTAATATTCGGGAGTGGATCACTAGGAGAGTTATGATACTCAGGAAAATATTTTGCCCAGACAGACTCCCAGAAATACGTCCATTATGGGTAAAATACAGACGTTTCAGAGAAGACCTAATTCTCACCCACAAAATACCTTATACTCCCGGCGATCTATTGGCAGATCACTTCCCATCAACATAAGGATAAACGCCTAAGGGTGAAACTGGATAATTGAACTGGCAGGTTAATATGTGAAAAGAACTGCTTTGCAAGGTCTACTCAAACTGTAACACACTGCCAAACTCTGTGTTTACCTCTGAATCGTTTGAAAGTCTTGAACTTCTGTGTGATCGACATAAAGGCGAGGGACAACCTGTCTGACAGCCCACCCTCTATCTTCCTCTTCCAGTTCCACGGAAGATAGATTGAATGTACCTGACGTCATGTCGATTATCGATGCTGACATATTTGTATATCACCACCACATTTGAACTGGTTTTCAAATCGAACCTCATGCACAATCACTCGCAGTTTGTGAATTCAAACTATCCTATCGACTGGCCCATTTCCTGAGGAGGCACTAGACTGGAGTTCCGACCCTAGTGGGGCTCAACAGACCGGGGTGTGCATTCCGAACCTCGTACTTGTTAGACTAGCGTGTTAACCACGACACCAGTAGCTTCACAGTAAGCACGACCGAACACTCATCCCAACGCCCAACTGCAACCTTATGTGAGTAGTGTCCAGATTTCCTTACCATTTCGAAAGTACAGAAAACACTACGTTCACATCAGTTGATAATTCCGCGATCCGGATTTTTTTCAGTTAAATTAAAGCAACAGAATTTATTGAATAAATTCAGCAATTTACAGCTTAATGATTGTTTTCCTGTGGATCCGGGTAATTTACAATTACACCCCACCCACATTCGATTACAGACTTCACATGTAGATAAGGCTCTGGACTGTCCCATACCATAAAGAAGTACTAGGCTCGATTCCCAGTTTCATTAGAACTCATCAGTATTGTTTGCTTCCATTCACTTTTTCACCATACGTATAAAGCGTTCAGCTCAATTTACATCGACCAACGTCGAAACAGGAATAAACAAACAAAGATCATTCCGTCTCCTGTAACAACATAAATTTTATGAACATGTCCATGAATTTCTTCCTAAACCAACACGAACTCCATCAGCGCTCGCCTTCTAACTATCCTAGTTCAATGAGTCTCGAAATACAGATGTGTTTAACCGTGTGTTGTAGGGATGTTTCCTCCGATTATAATTGACCTACTTTCTCTCTCCCCCTTCACAGGATTATTGGTAACCGAGTTTGCTTTTTATTTGCTATTTTTCTGCTCAAAATAAATCTCAACCGCCCTCTAGTTTTCCGTTTGTTTACAAGCGAACTTGACAGCCTGTGATAGGGCAAACTCCCGTCAATACAATGAAATCACGGACAACCGTTCGAGTATCTCGTGTGAATATGTTTTGTATAATAACACTTGCTGGCAGAACAAACTTGTATGACTAGTGGACTCAATCAACTCTGCCCAAACTGCACAACCTGAGCAATCCTACTGTCAAGTGCCGTATCAACAGGACTAACTGCAAGTTTGTAAGTAGGGGTGCAGCACAGGTTAGACATTACGGCATTGCGTTTCTTTTTAAGTTTGTTCATTCTGGACAAGGCGGTAATGAGTTCGTATGACATTTGAGATAAATGTGGTCATGCCTGTCCAATGCGATCCAGTGATGGTTACATATTAGCTATGGTTCATTTGTGGAATACGAACGTAGGTCTGTATATCACTAGTTGGTTCTTTTACAGTAGAATCAAATCTGGTGCTTCTCCCCGTGCGCATTCTAAACGATACATCAGCACAAATGATAACAGGATATATTTACTCAAAGTGGAATGACAGCTCAATAACGTGGTGACAAAACACAATACGCCAGGACTACATAACGTTACTTCATGGTTCACAAATGGTGTGGTAAATATAAAAACACCCGACTTGTCTCAGATTCCACCCTAAACTGTTAGTTGAGGTGATTAACTTCACCACAGTAATTGTTAGGATTCTGGCGTCTACCACACACCGTCGACACGCTACAACTCGGGGGAAAACATTACGTAAGAACAAGCAAGGTTTCGTCCCGGGTGACGACCTACTGATCACATTTCTACTGTTCACCAAAGTCTGGAACAACGCCATGTTTATTGCCGGTCAACAATTACCATATTTCTCGAGTATGGAGTCGCTTCCGATTCAGTGGATCGATTTACACTTTTAGAGCCGCTTGAACGTAGGGGTGTATTGACAACGTATATGAACACACTGTCGGTGATGATGACTTTTAGTAATTTGTCAATCTGCTTCGTTCATGATTATAGCTTTATATTGTCCGTCGTTCGGTGAAACAATTTTCCTGACAGAAAACTCCCCTAGGAATACATCGTGTTTTTAATTTGTCCACTTGTACTCAACGATGCATGTTGGTCCTCAGTCCAGCGTTGCCTTTCAAACGTTGAATCTTTTACGGCGACGTTTGCCAGCAACCAGGTCTTATCGATCGTTTACCGTGTTTGCCATAATAGTGAGACGATGGAGTGAAGCCACTTCACCTGTATCCGAGTCCACAACTGTAGGACGATAGTTCCAATAGGTGAAGGTTAACACTCGATCACGACGTTGCAGACGTTGAAAATGTATGCAAAAAAAACCCTCACTGACCGACCTGAAGCTAATTGGTAAAACCGTCCTTTTGCAAGCAGTAGATTGTGATAACGGTGTGGTAATACAGTGCTTCACGATCATTTAGCTTCTTTAAGGGCCCTGGCTGCTACCTTACTCTACCACTCGTTTGTTCTGAGTGCAAGCTCTCATTTTATGCTTGTCTACAGAGGTTGTTTTGTTTCATCGGTAAGTTTGATAATTTCACGAAACAATCCCACCTCTGAATGATCTAAGGTAACTTTATCTTTCTTGGTCAACCTCGGTACAGGGGCTGTAGGAAAATAACACAGTGAGCGAAATGACTGTCCAGAACTAATCAGATAGCCATTGTCAGTAGTAGCATCCCTAGCGGTTAAAAACACACCTCTGAAAAAGGTCAAATTGCTGACAAGAAACAAGTGACGGAACCACAGGTGAAAAATTAGTAATGTGCAGTTGCATTCCTAAGGCCTAGATACATTCTCGTCGTCACTTTAATGAGCACTTATCACGTGAATCAGTTTTTATGCTAAACTCTGAGCCGAGTTGAAGTTTCATTGGGGTGGCAGCTACATTCTGCATCGCTCAGGCAGTCAGAATCGAGTGAGGAGACTGGGTAGACCCAGTTGTCCGAATCTACGCTTGAAAAACAGATGGACGATTATGAATGAGCTGAAGAAACTAGCACGATGAAGTGAAATATGTAGACCTGGACGACTCAGGCAATGTGTCCCAAGGGAATTCATAGAGGGCAGAATGGCCGTGTAGGCGCGGGACGAGTGAACAGACAGACACGGAGATTGAAAGCGGACTCTCGGAGGCTGTCTGAAAGAAAACTGATAAGAATGACCTAAACCTACGACAACGAGTTCGTTTGCGTTTTGACTGACGCTATACAGCGTATGTTATATTTTAACTGTCGTATTTTTATTGCAACAGCGTCTAGTCAACAGAAGATAAGATCCGTGTTCCCAAGATCGATCCCAGTTGTGAGCAAAACAAGCAGAACGCGGAGAGTATCAGATTCAAGCATTTCGTATTGACTCACTAGTAATAAATTTACCTTAACACGGAATGTCTTTTATATCAGATGGATGATGGTGGAGGATGTTTATTCAGTGGGCTCGGAATGATCACTAACTCCTCAACAAGGTCAAGTTCAAGAACATCTGTTTCCGAATACACAGAGCTTCAGTCGATTGATTGGCGACTGCCACAGCAATTCACAGTTTCATCTGAACTGCATAGGAAAACGTCATGAGACGGCGAATGTTGTGTAACCGAGCGGAGAGTCTGGTTCTTTGCATCGATTAACTAAGGCTTACCAAGAAACTTCAGCTAGTGTGAATAACAACGAACGAGGCCTAAGTTAAGGACCCAATACATCAGGTTGTTCAAGGCGACTGAGTTTCCATACGTGTATGGGAAACAACCAGGGTTACTGGAAGAAATGAACAGTTGATATTCACCAGTAATATATTGTAAGAAGAATGTGGTATTACCTTTGGATCTCACTTTTCATCCTGGTTGCTGGACTAGTGACTGACTTTGCAGAGTGAATACCTCCGGTCTCATCATGCGAACTTGATCAAACAGTTAATGGTGAGATACGGACGCGTCTTCATTCATGGTTAACATGCTTGTCGGTTCAAATCCCAGCGTAATTTCAATATCACAAAACAACAGCTCTTATCATGTCTCAGTAGGCGCAAAGAAGCTTTTATAGCGGCCTGGAACGGTGACCTCGTTACCCATATTTAAATCACAATCGAACGCATAACGGAGAGTGTTGGTGAGTAAAGTAGCAACGCGTGCTATTAAAGAGGATATCTCCCGTCCCCGTAAAGTTGACGACTCTCTAGCGTGGACACGCTTTCTTTGAGAATTTTTTAACATTGTCTAGTATGCAGGAATAGTCTCGACATGAAACTATGGTTGCACACGTGCATGCATGCGTTCGTACGTATAGGGTGGACTGTCGTATCATAAATCCCTACACCAAATGCATCAGAGTGCATCATGAAATGTGAAACGTCTGCGAGTCGAAGACTACTTAACAAGAACAGGACAGACCGGCTGATCAGAAAACTGCAATACTTTGTGTGTATTTACGAGGGCGTATTTGTACTATAGTCACAGCAATGTTAACCGTGAACAAAACTGAGTGATTTCGGCACATTGCAATAGAGCGTTAACGCGCGCTGATTTAATGCCATGCATTGAAGCAGTATAAACCCGATCCAAAGCTGATAGGCTGTCAGGATAGTACGAACGCACTAGCGTATGTCTGCACCCACAAACTGAAAAGCGTGTCGCAAGCGCTTGCTTATCGATTTATTGATTAATCCGCGAGAATTGCCGCTTAGAGCATGATCCAATCGGACCAAATAGGCGGTGTTCATTCTCTCTCTACCGAATATCGGCTGCCGACTAGTGTGTATTACGTGCAGCAAACGCATCGATTTGAATTGTCCAATAAATCATCATAATCGAGAAATCACGCGCTATTTTCTCAGCCGCGGGCACGGCGATGCAGGAACGGTAATCAAAGTAACACACCATTGCAAACTGGTATTGCATAGAGATTTTGCAACGAGGTTGCTTCTATTGTAGACAGTGGCTGATATAGCAATTGAATAGGGCCCAATTCTGCCCGCCTGTGACTAGATTTGAATCTGACGTTCCATGTTTGGATTGAGACCACATCATCGAGTAATTTGGTCAGACACACCGTCACAAAGACCGTGTTCAAAATTGATTAGTGGGCCACTTCAAACGAATTCCTGAGTCGTATTGTCACCATGATTTGCACTGTGCGCTGACGATGACTTTGACAAGAAATCATTCGACTGTGTAGAGTATAGCAGTAATTGGCGGTACTAAAACACGAAAACGAAGTTTATATGTGCCTATGTCCAGACTGTGAGTTCGGTTTTTATACGTAACATATTACAAATTAAGTGCCCCAGTACAAACATCTTGAGATTTCAGATCATGTTGGATCATGCTCCCTTGAGCCTCAATATGACAGTCACCTAATGGCTACTGGATATCGGCTCAACACGGTCCATGCATTGAAAGTCAATTGTGTAATCAACAAAAAACGACTGTTTGAGATAGCTGGGGCGGTGTTATTCGCAGATAACAGCCAACCTATTGACAAAACAAATACACAGTTGTTTGTTTGAAGTTGCCGAATGAAATGGACAGTCTCACAGTATGTGTGGTCACTTGGTTTCTTCTCTGGCCTAATTGAACGATTATAGAACGAAAACGCTGTACGTGAAAGGGGATTTCCAGGAGAACATGGAAGCATGCCAGTTCAGCTACAAAAAATGATGTCCTCCAGCTGGGTCACTCGATTTGGAAACAAGAAACCATCCCACAGAGGTATAAAAATGTCCTAATCGTACCCTCAAGGGTAAGGTGATCAAACGTTTGATAGGCGATTCGATGGTGCATGCTAGTGAGATTCCACCAATAACTATGCTTAGTCGGTTTATAAAGCAAAATATTCCGGAAAAACACCCACGAAGGCCACTGCGGAGTTCCGATGATCGCATCACTATCGAGATGATGTTCGCTGCACCACGAATCCAGCAAAAGTCCCGTGAACGCAACCAGCCATTGCGTGTTCACATTGTGGATTGCATCAGTGACTGATTCCATGAGTCACGAGGTATCGTGGACGTTCGTGAGATTAGACAACCACGTATGTTTGACGATTCAACTTGAACAGTTAGTGACGATATGAAAACATGGATGGAATCTGTTTGATCGAAATATCATGAGTTTGATATTGTTGCTGACGTCGAGCCAGGTTGTGTCCTAGCACCAACCCCATTTGGTTCAGATTTGACTGCAACGCTATCAGTTGCTCTTCGCGACTCGGTGCAGGTCGGCGTGGAAATCGGGTACCGGTCGGATGGACACCGGCTGCTGCAGATTCGATATTCCGGCAACCCAACCCCGTCACATACCTCAAACATGCGTATGCTTGTGTACGCAGATGACAGCGCACTGTTCACACACGACGAAGACGAACTTCAGCAAGTGGCCACGGCGTCCCACTTCAAAATAGACATCAACACAGATGAGATGTTCTCTTCCTTTCAGCCTTCTCTGGGCGGAGGTGCTGTGTTATGCATCGGCAGCTGAGGTTAGCGCTCATGGAGACGTCACCGATAGTTGTGCCGATTTCTGCTACTTGGGTAGCAACTTGTCCACAGACTTGCCCACAGATTTGTCCACGGATTGCGAGTTATGAGCTCGCGTGGCGAATGCTGCTGATGCATTCAGACCTCTTGAAAGACGTGCTTGTACGAAGTACAAGCCGAGAATGAAAACCTGGTTGTATGTCTATCGTTTAACGGTTCTGTCTACATTGGTGTACGGCAATGATACGTGGACATTGGATCAGTGGAACGTGGTCTGTCTGAACTGTTTCCAGTTGTGGTGTGTGAACCACATCTTGGTTGTAGTTGTTGTTGTTGTTGTTGCTGCTGCTGCTGTTGGGTGTTGGACATATTTCCGAGCACTGAGATGCGGCGGCGAGCGGACATGGCAGGAATGGAAGTCAAGCTGATGCTGAATCAGCTTCATTTTCTAGGGCATGTCCATGGGATGGTTGATGGCCATATTCCAAAACATGTGTTGTATGTACAGGTGAAATCAGGCAGGCGAAATTTTGGTTGTTCGGGTGAGTCTTTGGCGTTGTAACATTGATTTTATGTGTTAGGGGGACTTGACTTTACATCTGATTGCCTGGACCAATGTAATCCAGAGGGGTGTTCAGAGGTCTAGTGAGCGGTATTTGGTAGTTTGCCTCCGTGTCTACGTTGTAGAATTCGGAAAGATTAGGTGTAGTTACGTGATTACCGGTGTCAACTTCAAGCTTAAGCTTCATGAGCATGTTGTTTCTATTGTCAAAGCAATGGGATATTGGTGCATGTATAATCTCTTCAACTGTGTGCTACTCCTTCTCCTCACTGTATGTATGTTTGTGTTCATGGTCGTTTAATTTTTGCTTTATTGGGCGATTTTTGTGACATCTGTTTTCGGAACACTCCGCCATCACTCGTCTTCACCACGTGCATCGTACAGCTGCTGCATTTGGTGAATTTTTCATGGGGAGGTTACTTAGACTGCACTGTCCGCGAGTGATTACGGTTCAACGTTTACGGTAAGGAAACTATGCGGTTCCGGCTAATTGTTGTTATCAGGTGATTGCCTGGTATTTTTGGCACATGACTTTACCATGTGCGCCTGTGCGGTCTCAGAGTTTGGACAACCAAAACTGTCCGACTCTCGCAAAGCAATATCTCTTTTTTGGGCTCGATCATTGGTTAATCCTCGTGTCACCCTATACAGTGTTTGTATATCTGCATTCAAACGGCATCATACTTGTCTGGGAATCGGCGATGTCTGAACCCATCCTGTCTGGGCACTCAGTCACTGGCATCATTTGACGAATCCCATGACAGTGAGTTGCGTGGCTAACTGTGTTTAAATGTGAGATTCTTCAGCTTCCGACATGACTTCATGGCTCGGTTGGTAGGACCGCTTCTCGCGTTTAAGTACACTGTTTCTAACATTGATTTGTGTTCGGCCGAAATCCGAATTCTTGACAATTCGGTCTACACTAAAGTTGTTCTGCACTTATGTTTGCTTGAGCTAACCTTTTCACTAAACGAACTACCCTCCTCAAACTCCCACAAAAATCGATTGGGGCTTTGGCAAACCTAGCTGAACTATTGCATTGATTTCGTTTCCTCTTTGTTTTCAACCTGTCCTTAATGCTCTGTGATCGGAACCCAGATCACAATGTCAACCCTGCCTTCGTACATCTGACCTACGACCTATTAGCCTTAGCTATGAACGGTTCATCGTATCCTAAATGCCTTGAAAATATCCACCAAATGTGTACACAACTGGCTCCACTGATCTGAAAAAGCCTCCAACTGAGAAGTGAAACGTTACTTGTAAACATAACCAACTTTACTTTATTAGTCTGTTTTATCAAAACGAGCGTCACTCTCAGCAGTTCGATACATTGATGCAACGGTCACAAAGACAGGGTAACGAGGTCACTACCCCCACCCACTATCCAAATAGGGTGAAGGCCGTTCGTTCTGCGCGCCGCCGAACAAGGCGCGACCGGCCCATTTTCTCACATTTCTGTTTCAGACCGACGGCAGATTAAGAGGCCAGTTGGACACGAATTCGAGTTACCAGAGTGGCTATTAATTTTGTTCAACTGTTCAATGGAACGTTTGTATCTTTGACTGCACCACACTACTTTTGTGGAACTGACCAGAGAACGAACAAACTTGAAACAATAACAGTTTTGAAGGAACTATCTTGTCAGTGGTGGGCATTTGTCGGCATTGTATATTGTAGCCTGTCATCGTAGCTTTCAGGAATGATACTTGTCATCTCATAATTGTAGTGTACGGGGACAACACTGAATTGTCCATTGACCGCCGAGACAAACGAACACTATCAGATCAGGGTAATTTATCAGGTTAGTACCCATTGTACGGCCGTTTGAGACAGCGGTAATGCCAGTGAAGGTGATACACGCAATCACAGTGATTGCAAACAGTGTGAGGTACTACCACCACAAAATCTATTGCTTCATGTGATCAACTGTTGATTACAAGCATATCGCTGTACGTAATGCGACTTGGTTACACTACTACACTGAACATGAACCAGTTTCTGATTGGATGATGAATACATCGTGGTGACCACCACTGTACACTATGTCTGTGCTTGGAACACCGTTCATTGATTCGGTAAAAATAAACCTACATAATATGTGAGCACTCGCATGTATCTGCTGTTGCACTACTCGGAAGACTGTTGACCTCATGGAAAAATGAAGACGGCTTTGGAAACCATCTCAATTCGGGTCAAACAAGTTAATGAAATGGACATTTTTCAGTCCTACAAGTCCTGATCCACGGAAACATCGTATGTCCAATCAAATAACGTTCATCATCCAATCACACAGAGTTGGCATTTTGTGTTAATTTTAAGGTGTGCACATGGGTTGCTGCACAACACAGTCCACGTTGCTTTTTCTCCAAAACCGTAATCAGCAATCTGTTTATGATAGTCAACAGTGTAAAATGAAGTCGGTGTATTATTCAAAACACTTGTAAGAATTCTGTTTGTTGAATGGATACGGTTTATCCCAGCCTATCAGTCTGTATTAGTGGTGACGACTGGGCTAGGTCATGCACACAGGAACATATCATTCGGCCTACCGTCATGTGATTCTCCTAAGGATCCTTGTTCCAAAGGCGCCTTTCCATTCCCTTGTTCGACATACATACCTCTGTGTACGCTTACTATTGAAGTCTTTAATTGAACAGGGTGTCACCTCTTTCGGTGGTACAGTTAACTACACATAAATGATGTGGGTAGGTCACTAACGTCTTTAATTCGTCACTTCAGTCACGTTCCTTTTCATCTGTTGTACAGAATCCTCAAAAACTTAATACACTTTCCATTCACGCCATTTCGAGTACCGTCGAATGGGCACGACCCCATTTTGAGCTGTTCTGTCTGTTTTATGGTCGTTCCGGTTATTCCCGGACAATGAAAGACATGCATTAATTTTACAGAAACTTCTAGAAACCACGTTTTATTTCCAAAGCTTACTGCGTTTTTTAGTAGGAAATTTGTTGGAATTAGAAAGGAAATCGTAAGATATGTTGTGAACGAGACTGACGCATATCTGCGTGTTCATTAAACGCTCAAGCCTGTCTTCTACAGCTTGGTACAACCTTGCCTGATTCCAACACGTGGTAGAGGTAGCTAAGGGAAAGTTATGCTGACGACCAGTGTGCTAAGAGCTGAGGCATCAGTTCATCCGAATCTAGCTGTCTGGTGCTGGATCACCAGCCCAAGAATATTGCTAGTGATTACGACAGGTGTTGTGTGTTGTGGCATAACGAATTCTGCTTGTTGAGTTAACAAAATGGCAAACGACAAAAATTGATTAATATGGAGGGCCAGGTTACGCCACATAAACGTTGTCAGTGAGTATTTTTGTAAAAGAATTCGTACAGAGGAACGGGTCAGTTAACCAACAACCAGGCCTGTTTACGCAGATCAGTTCAGCCGGTCGGATACAATCATGGACCAACGAAGCCCAAAAATCATGCAATCGAGTAGTGCAACCACCGAAGTAGGAAGTCACCAATTGTGTAACTCCCTTGCATGTGTTAGCATGTACAAGGTCTGTGCTATCTGGGCGATAAATGTTCAACTGAAATCATTCATCTGTTTAAACAATCCACGACTTTGTGCACATTTTTGATACATCCCAAACACGTCCAGTGTATGCAGTGAGCTAGCAAGTAACAAGTATTTCACAATTCAGATTTCCATTAAGTTGTTTCGCCTACTTGTTCCACACATCATGGTCTCGTGTAATGGGTTATTGTCTACTGTCATACCGAGGCTGAAGTGGGTTTGACATAATGTTGTACGTTCCACGTAGGATGTACATCCTTAAGTGTAAAAAACAGTAGGATCGAAATGACTTCGGGGAGAAAAATGAGATAGTCTCGTCCACACCTACCACTCATCATGGTCGAATAGAAAGGCTGAAATGTGACCGCTTTGTGTCCGATGGATCTTATTTTCTGTCAGCCACTTGTCACTGCATTCTTCGACAGCATCTTTTCTCGCTGACACTCTTGCAGTTAATGATTTTGTCGTTTCGCTTTACTAACTGATTTTCATTTTGAATAGTTCGAGACAGAATCATACTCGTAAACCTTCTGTGAATAATGCAGAATATTCATGTCTCGATGGTCTCAACTGAGGCTAAACTAGGCTTTTCGGACGGTCTTATTCTGTAAAGTGTTACTTGTCGGCGACTTGAAAACGGGCACCAAATACGGTCATCTAAAAGATCTGTTTCTCTTCTTTAGCAGGCCACTTCGTTGATATCATCCGAAGGATAACACGCTGACTTCCACCGTCGTTAAAAATTTAAAAGTTGGGCAATTGAATGTTAACGGTTAACCACATTTCAGCATCCGAATCGTGTAACTCGGTTGTGTGGAAGTTGACATTTTGGTTTAATCTCAGTACTCTCTCGGGATCGATGGGAGACAGAGCGAAAAAGAACGAGAATCACTATAACAGGACAACCGAGAGCCTGAACATGACCCTCGCTACAGAAGTGAACGACGGAGTCGGGTGCTGGAGACGAATGAATCAGGCAGTTCAGTTATCTTTTAATTGTTCCGGTCATCCGATTTCCGATGAAGAAACTTGGCGTGTACCTGAAACTGTACGTTAGTCCACATGTCCTCCACGTTAGCAACGTCTTAGTTACTGCGTAAAAATAAAAACTCTACATCACCAAGAACAACTTCAAGTGTGTAACTTGGTGTGTCGCTTAAGCCAAGCAGTGTACACTGAGAAAAATCGACTATATGGACTTTTGGTTGCCCACATCCACATAAAGGGTCAAGTCGTCACCCGACTCGGTCCAAAATTATAAATTCACTCTGTGTGCTAATTGGTCCGATATGAGATAAGCGCTTGCATATTCTATTCATGTTACACCTTCACGTCGTTGGAGTTACATGGAAGGTCATAGACACGGTCGGGTTGGGTTAACCACTAGAGCCAAGACTATCACGATCATGTGTACATAAATCATTTATTCAACTCCCATACAAAATAACTGATCGTTAAGGTGACTTAATCCAGTGCAGTTTGGCGATTACACCCGAAGCCCAAAAACCAACATTGATTACGAAACGCTTGTGGACCAGCTGAGATTATTGAAGTACCAGTGTGTCAAGAATGAGTTGATATCGGTGTTCTTAGCAGAGTCAGTTCCGGTTTTAAATATTGATTGTGTGTGTCTGTGTGTGAGCGTATCCATACCTCGAGCGGAGGTGCTGCACATGCACCTGAAATCCGCAGCAATTGAGACAGTTGATAGCCGTCCACGTTTCTGCTAATTGGGTAGCCTTCTATTGACAGGTCTGTCGGTTGACCAAAGTCTGAAGGTGGACACTGAGACACGTGTGGGGCACAGTCGTACTGTTCACGCTGTTGTACAATAGTCAAACTTGGACAGTGTGTCAACGGAACGTGGGCTATCTGAGCAGTTTCCAGTTTCAGTGCCTGGGACGCATTTTGGATAATCGGTGGTGCGGCGGCGAGCGTACATGAGGGAATGGTAGTCAAGCTGATGTTAAATCAGCTTCGTTTTCTAGGACATGTCTGTGGGATGGGTGATAACCGTATTCCAGAACATGTTTTATGGACAGGTGAAATCAGGTAGGCGAAATTCTGGTTGTCACAACCGGCGACACCGAGATGTTGTTCAGCTGAGTCTTTGGCGTTGTAACGTCGATTTTATGTGTGAGGGGGGCTTTACTTTACACCTGACTGCCTGGAGGAATGCGATCCAGACGGGCGTTCGAATGTTTAGAGAGCAACAGATACAGGGCTGTGAACCGAATCACGTGGTACCCAAAGGAACCATCGATGCCATGTGTTGTGGTGACATGAGTATTTCGCTTCGCGACAAATGCAACCGCTAACGCGTTGACCATCCCAGATTGTTAGGTCATGTGTACACTCAGAGCACACCATCAGCAAAGCAACGACGAGTACATTAGGCACAAGTTAGTTGCTTTTGATACTTCTATTTTGTCCTCACTAACCAACGACCGCCGTCGTTTTGTAAATCACACGCTTCCCCTTTCAGCAAGGTGAGTCATACTCGTCTTCTACTCATTCTTTTTCTAACCTTGTTCGTACGCTGTATTATGAATGTTTTCTTTGTTTTTCGGTCTAACTTTAAACCTTTGCCTATCACACCTCCATAGTGACCTAATCTTTGGCCTACACCTTCTACATTTTTTCTTCTCAATTCACATTTCACCATTTTAGTATCTCTATGTTTTGTCTGCGAGACATGAGGTTTTTATTTTCGCACTAGGTTACGATGTGACTGACGAACATTGACCGGCTAGACCCCAAAGACCTATACCCCTCCATAGACACGCTTCTCCTTCATATTCCTGCAGATACATGATGTGTTAGTGGTCGTGCAAGCTACTTTTGGTGCATGTCATTTACAGGCGTCCTTTGACTTTGGTCATTGTGACAATCTAACTTGATAAGGCATATCACTTATCGAGTATGAAGTTCCAATGAGAATAACAGTATGTGCTTCATTCAAAGGCTGCACACAGTCCTGTGTGTGCCTGCTTCTCGTTATCCCGTAATGCATGCGACATTCAAAATTAGAGGCTATATTTATATATACATATAGGACCTTCAATATACACACAGGACTGTGTACAACAAATGAGTATTTACGGACTTCAAACTGATGTTCGAAAACTAAATCATGAAAGATTATGCACTTCCTTCTTTGTTTGTTATTGACTTTCAGAAGCATCGACATGCTTTCTGATCAGTGGTGCTGTCGCACAGTTCCGGCAGTAGACCAGTAGTAGCCTATTAAAAACAGATATATAGAACACTGACGGACACTGTTCGACATCTCTGATTAACCTCACGGATCGACAACGCTTCTCCATTGGTTCCCTTTCTACATTCATTTGTCGCATGCGTTTGAATCCGACAGCTCACCTAATGTCACTAATTGGGTACAATAACCTGGTCACCGATCTTCCATTCCTGACTACTGTCAGTGCACTCGGTTGCTCGGTTGCAATATTCGTTTGACTGGTATGATGATATGGGTGATTTTAAGGCCCTTCAACGAATTGTGTATCGGTAAGGCCTAAAGATCGTCGAGGGAAGTGCTCAGCCCCAGAGTGAGTTGAACAGGCTTCAAACACTGAACCTGATCAATTCATTCACTAATCGTCCTAACACGCTTGTTTCGACTGAACATGGCATCACGAAAGCTTTTCTTCCGTTTGCAAAGTACAGCAAAGTATCCTCAAATTTCAGGTGTTTCGATGGTTAGATGTGCATACTTGGAGTAAAATCCTTCAAATTGGACAACAGTCACGTTGCAGGGGAACTTGTCGATTGTTATCACATCAACGAAGCTACTGTTTTGGTCAGTTGTAAGAGGAGTTGGCATTATTGTTCATTAATAGCTTGCGTTACGGATTAGACAATGGTCCAAAATACTTTGTTAATGCTAATCAGAAGACGTAGTTGATACGGTAGAGAATATAACCATATTTGTAATTCGATATACAACCATATACTGAGAGTGGCATAGAGATGACCAAGTTGAACTAGCAAGCGATTCGGAAGAGCGGAACTGAACACAAAAGAATCAAGGGCGATGCAGACAATATTACATGACTAACATAAGATAGTGCATAGTTTGGTACAAATATTTACGACTTTTTTCTCAGTTCACTCCTCTCTCAGTTTCCTCATTACTCCGCTAGTTAATATCTATCATGTGAGCGCCAAAATCAGAGTATTGATAACCAAACATCAGTATGGTTTATTGAACAGCTGCAAATATGAGTGGAGGTCCAAACAGTAGCTGAGCCACCATATCAACTTATCTAACTATGCTTAGAGCTGCTAAAAAACAAACACCGATCTTTATGTTCAGCAGTGTGATACATCTTTCGTCACTTCTCTTCCACTCGTTTTGACAAACACTGTTCTCAAATAGCTTTTCAAGCCATGTATTACAAGTCGATTTGAATGTTTCCACGAATTAGTCTGTAGAAAGACCACGTGATATGAAAACAAAAGCACACCAAAAGTTTGTCACGATAGCACAGAAAGTATGACAACATCATACACAATGCCTCACCAGCTCATCTGCTAACATCAAGGAACTCGTAGTGCATCTATAAGTTTGCAAAAATCGTGGGTATTTTGCACCAGTAATTGTATCAGTTATATACTTCGGCAAAAAACAGAAAGAAGACGTGTGTTGGAACAGGTCAACGGTTTACTTAATCGTTTCAGTAGTAAACACTTCATTTGACAAGTGAATAAATGTAGGAGAGAGTACGTATACACTCACATCATGTAAAACGAGCAGCCACATTCCGTTTGACTGTCACTGTTACCTACTCCCAGCCCCTTTCACTACTGTTACAGCTAGTCAAGAGTGTGTATCAGTGCTACAACCGGGACTAGAAATCCGGTCACGCTATCGTGAGGCGAACGTGTGTACTATTGTCCCACTGGCCTCAAAATGTCCCTCAGCAAATCTGTGGTACTTGTGATGTTAACTTGGAAAGACGTCTCACTAGTGGGGTCATTGAGAAGATGGTTACTGTGTCTCATCTCAAGGCGATCGAGCATACATGTCATGTATATATATATATATATATATATATATATTCATCGTATGTGACTTGATGATTCGATTCTGCTTAATGTGAGGTTAATTACTGAGTGATCAATACGATTGCCTCATGAGAGCGTGGTTAGAGTTTGAATCCCGCCTGTGACACTGCTGACGGCTCTCACAAGAGAGAAGCTCGACTCTACTGCTTCTTTGCAAAAGAGATTGACTGAAAAGTATGTGGAAACGTGGTAGCTACGATCAAAGTTGAGTGATGTTCAGTTCACATAAACCAGTATCCCCCATTGCTCATCCCTAACGGTCATTTTTACGCACAGAACGCCGTCTGGTGTGTTCGGACTTGAATAGTATTCCTAACCGCCAGTGATTTCTGGCTCCGAATGCACACTACCATCGTTACCGAGTTAACGAAATCAAATTGAAGACCAGTTGTCATAAAGTGTTTAGCAAACGATAACTTGGAGTTTTGAGAGGCAGGTTTATCACGCTGAGAATGCTGTATCACTGGTTACCTCGACAAACATGGACTATCCACTCTGTCTATGAAAACGTCATTACAAGTGGCACACAACGCAGGAGCCAAACCGGTTAACTGAAAATCGTTCTTAATTATAATGGAGAGGTGATCTCTTAGTGGCTCGTTAAAGACGTACCTGCTTGGCCATGTGAGCTGATGCAAACAACATTTTGTGACTGACGTTTCAAAACTGGAAAACATTTTTTACCCAACTGAGTTGGTTCATTGGTTTGTTTAATTTTTGTGAACCTACCTGAATTTCTCGGGGCAACTATTTTTCGGTAAAACTCTTCTTACCTTGTCCAATTCTGTAAATACATCTCTTCCATGAAAGAAGGTCCGCCCCAAACAGTCGCCGAATTGAAAATGTTCACCACCTCATGCCGCTTAGTGATAGACTGGACTCTGCAAAGCACCATCTTAATATCCACTCACTGATGAGTGCATCTGATAACGCAAAATTCTAGTTCGAATTTATTACGTGTGATCAACGTATGGATTAGGTGAGTACTGTTAAGAATTGTAAGATACCCAATTGTTACGTGGGCTGGAAACCAACTCAAAATGATCGGTATCACTAGACATTCAAGCTATCGTCAGTGCTGTGTTTATACAGCAAAGCTTGCGTAATATATTGTATGAGATTTGCTGTTCAGAATGCAACCCAAAAATGTCAACACACTGAATACACAAGTTCAGTTTGAGTATGCGTGTGTAAATCACAGCTCTTTCCCCCACGTATTTTGATGAAGTGGGCTGAGTTCGTGCACAGTTAATGAGTATTTTTAACAAAGCTTTATCAGCTCCCATTCGACACCAGCATCCTGTAACTTAGAAACAGTAGCAGGCTTTGAGAAAAATGCAGTATCTGATAGTTTGTAAATTTTTTACCGACTCCTCATGTGCATGAACAACCACATTCGTGAAAATCAACGATAATTTAGGAAGGCGAAACCACTGGAAATATCATATAGTTAGGAGGGTGTTACAGGGAAACTCCGAACATTGTTGACGTATGGACATACCTCACCAAAATTCAATGTGGATTGCGAGAATCAGTCGGAACAGAGTCACTCGAATGAGGAGTGTACCAAAAGTGCATAGCTATGGTCCATTTCTACTCCAGACTTCGCACTCAACACAACTAGTTACCTTAAATTTGTTCGTTGGTTAGTGAACACTGTGGACTCTACTCGAAATGCGTTATCCCACATTACCTAAAGGACTACATCTAACTGGCAGAGATCTCAGAATACGTTTAGATGTGTACACAGGTAATATATTCAATAGATATTGACGTTTCATTCTGACTATTTCGTTCTGTGGTTTAGATAAATATTCACGAAATTTTTTCTAGCCAGAAATGTGAGTAAAAGCTGGATGTGTATATAATACTTGCTGGACATATGGCTATCAGCTAATGTTTCATGCTCCAATCGTCGCTACCGATTGTGCCACTTGGCAACCATGGGCTAACATTCGACTAAATTTGAGGCAAGTTATTGTAAATTTCGATCTTACCGTGTTGTTCCCAAACGTGTAGCAAGCCAAAGTTGAGAGCTCATCAAGGTGAACCTTTTGTTGTATATAAGTCGATCGGATATTTTGATAATTCGTGTAGTCACTAGAAGTGATTTTCTTTTTTGGACCATTTTAGATCGCACTGGAACAAGATTTCTGGCGGCAATCGACGGAACTGTTCACTATGTGTTGATAAGCTCTACGTTGTTCAAATTCAGTTTCAGAAAGTTTTTGAAATAATACCACTGTTTTTTTATGCATAGATTAATACGAGGGAAATTCGGTCTCTGCTTACTGGACAGTCTTAGCAGAGGGTTGATTTTCACACGCGGACGTCTATTTTTACCTGGGTGCATTAAGCATATGTATAGTCACATAATGTATGTCTTACTAGTTCGATTGGTGTGCACATCACGTTGATATACTAGACATATAGGTGTCAAGAGCAACAAGCTTTTCCTGTACACGTAGCTTGCCTACTCCTGGATTCGATTCCGGTCTAATTACTCTGATCACTCACACAACAGTACCGTTTTCCACACTTGTAAATTCACTCTACAATCTTCTTTCCAAAGGCAGTTTATGTTTGTTTTCGATTTACTCATGGTTAATGCTTGCCGTTAGCTTTAGTTTGAGCTCGACTTCCGTCAAGTTTTCATCCAAATTAACCTATCTCCAGCCGTACTCTAATTGGTTTGTTTAGTTTCTCCTCGTCTGTCTAACGGTGTACACAGTTGTACTCTGTGGAAGTTGTGTGACTCTTTGGTTCATTCAAATGTGAACTTCCTCTTTGAACGATTGAGCTTGGCAGATTTTGAAATGTAGAAGAGCATTCCGCTTGGCTTCGTAGATCAGCTGGTAAGGCATTTACGCCATTTGGGTATATTGTTTCTGCCACTGGTTCGAATACAGCAGACGTCCAGATTTTTTGCAATTGGGTCTCTTCTGAATCCCTTTTTTATTATGCCCACCCACCGCTTATCTCCGTCGCAAGTACTCGATGGTCTACCCAGGTCAGGCTGCAATCAGTCGATGGTCATTGCAGCTTATTAAGCCACACTTGAGTCACTCCAAATAAAGCTTTCGCGACGGTCCGAAATCTCGGCTGTGAATGCAGGCCATCTGTCCCTCCCCCGCCGGCCCCGTCCGAGTGTTCGACTTTTTTGTTGCCCTGTCAAGTACCTACTTGAAGTCAGTCTGTTCATCGGACAGAAAAACTGGAGACATTCCATCAACTTCCGCGGTCTGTGTTCGATCCATAGTATTCAGTTACTTGTGTTTGGTAGTTGTTAGTCTTTATCTTCATGCACCACTACTTAACTCACTGCCTGACGATACATATACGTATGCTCTAGTTAGGGTCTCCGATACCCTCACAGCACGTCATA
This sequence comes from Paragonimus westermani, assembly GCA_008508345.1. Lineage (NCBI taxonomy): Eukaryota > Metazoa > Platyhelminthes > Trematoda > Plagiorchiida > Troglotrematidae > Paragonimus > Paragonimus westermani. Next base: position 20,878 of record QNGE01000377.1, read on the forward strand.
GTCTACAATCTACGCAATCAAAACGCGTTACAGACGCTTGCACACACACGTGTACATGTCACTAGAAATGCTGGCATTTTTTGTGTAACACAGTACGGCATCATTAACCTTGTATCCTTTTCATACCCACTTTTTCCCACAAACCGATTTTTTCACACTGTTTCCAATATTAACATTGTTTACACAGTTCACCTATTTTCTCTTTCGTGCCGTCATCCGTGTAAAAATCACCGCATACCATCTGGAACCCGCTTTCCACGAACAACGCGCATCACGGTACCTGCTGCACCGTCATCCACTCATACCGAAGACTCCGTGTTGATGGATTTCACGACACAACCAACATGCGCGCCATCAAACCTTTAGACCGTTTTTCCCACATCACCACAAGGGGAGCTTATGAACAGTCCCCATGCTCCAATTTCATCTAAATATGGGCATTTTAACCAGAAAGTCTGATGCAATAGTTCGATGGTTCTACTACCAACTGCAACATACTCCGACCTTTACTTTGAAGACCACCTCAGTTCATGTCTAACCGACACTCCCCTATCCTCTGAGTAGTTTCGTGTGCAGTTCATCTGAAGGACTAAAGTGTTACCTAACACAGTAACAACTGAACCCATACAACCTAACTGGTCTTTTTGTCCCAGACTTTGGTTCCATGTATTACCTTCAGTGGGTCTCGTTTAGTACAGATAACATGCGATAACTCTGCGAAACCCACCCCCACCCCCAAACTTCAAGTGCAATCGGGCACAGTTGGACATCTTATCACTTCGCAACCTACGTCCACATTATCAAGTAAATCCTTGGTTAAGCCACAACGAGTTAAAAACCAAAGAGTTATCGTTGTGGCTTAACCAAGGATTTACTTGATAATGAACGTCAGCACAACGCACAATATATTTTCGCATATCCGTTCTGTGTACGGTTCGGATGTACTAACTACGTCCACACTATTTCGACGAGATAAGCAACAAGACGATCTGTACGTAGCGCTGGGTGTCGTTCCTCAAACGCACAACATACATGTCCGCAAAACCTAGCCTGGACTCCGTCTCCTCCTAGAACTGCAACCTTCAAAACTTCTATCAGAATTCCTGACACGAGGAACAGTCTGTAAGCTCTGTATCGTTTTCTAATACGTATTCTCATGAACCAGATAAACCCATCCTTACGACCTTCCAACAACGGGCACATCTATAAGAACATTCGTTGAACGCCTGGGCCATCACAGCCAGTAACCTTCAACACAGACGTACAGTGTCTACGGTTACCATCCACAAACTATACCTCCTCTGTACAACTCTCCGTATCATCTTCACAAGAGTCAGTAGATGATATAGATAGTATGCCCTTAGACCTCGTGTACAAATCATGATACTGTTTCTTTCTCCCATAACAGCTATGCTCCAACACTACGACATTCGGGTATTTGGAGCTTACCTACAAACCCATTCCCACATCTTCCACTTATACCTTACTTCACCCAGTAAACCAACAGATATGACACACACTCTCCACAAACACCCACCACCAACAGCAACCGTGCTGTTACCCTTATTTTACCGTTCATCCCTCGCGAATATGTGAACCTCTTTTATGAACTCGTTATGATGTAACTATTTGCATCCCAAACTACCCCAAGCTCAGCGACAGCAAATCTAGATCGCAAGTGCTCAGCAAACTACCATTACAGACAACATTATTGCCACCCCCTCCTATAACGGCCACCATACCCCGTCACGTTTCAACGATTGTCAAACTTCCGCAAACACATAGCCCTACCCAACAAATGCAGCCGTGCAATAATTGCACGTCTCCTTTGTATCTTCTGGTCATTGCTCACGTTGGCGAAAATCTATTCATTTGAACTGTTGGGAACACTCAAGACACTCAAGACACTGTCAGTACTGTCTTGGATTTAATGGAAAGTACATTCACATTTTCCAGAGATACATGCTGACAACTTCTTCCAGTTGCACACAATCACTCAATCAACAACCCAAAACCTCGTCGACACTGACTGTTTTTGGACAAATTTACAGCCTGGCGAGCATTCAAACCATAAACAGAACTACAGTAATAAACGCCAAGTATGAAAGATGCAATATAAGCATGTCAACAATATTTACAAAGGCTATCGAAAGAATACTGGATTCACAATCTTGGACTGGCGTTAGAGGAGTGCACATTTGGACGATATCAACAGATTCACTGACTACTGGATGACCATTCTCGCAGGCTAACGTGTGGATGATAGCTCGGCTTACCTAGTCAATACGGCTTTGGGGTCTTTCATCAGCTTAAACGATGTTACCAATCGCTTAGAGGATTCGGCCCAAGGTCCCGGCTTTTCGATTCCCTGGAGGTTAGACCGTTTAGTGGGCCATTTTGGGGGTTAATTTTACCAACCTCCTGTTTCAGCTCTGTTACCGCCTCAAACTTGGTCGGCAGATTTAGGATCACCTACTAAAACTGGGTTCTGTGAACGGATTTTGGTTCTCATACGCAATAGGGTTACTGGTCCAGATGATCTCCTGTCGGCACTTTTCAGAGAAGGTGGATAGGAGTTAGTAGAAGCGTTGACTCAGTTTCTCTAAACTTGCGTAGACGATGAAGAACAACCCTCTCTACTAGGGTCACTTGAGATTAATTCCCGCATTTAATATACGAGTCTCAGGCTATTGTGAAAAACAAGTTTATTTGCTTGGCCCCAGTCGTAGCCAGAGTTCTCGTATCGACTATAACCCGTCGACTTCTTGCAACCTAGGAAGTAAACGTTAGGACAAAATCCGCAGAGATTAGTCTCGGTTGAGAATGTATTGATCAAATTTCTACCCTTCACCAAGGTCTGGAACAACCTCGTGTATAATGCCCACCAACAATTACCGCACTTCTCGGCTATAAAGCTACCGTCGATTCGGTGGATCGATCTACAATTTTAGGACCGCTTAAACGTTGAGGTGTATCGACCAGATATATGAACATGGTGTGGACAGTTTGCTCTCGTACTTCAAATCTGGTTAGGGTGGATGTCTTACAGTTTAAGCACCAGGAACGGCGTATTTCACGGTTGACCACTTTCACCATTTTCGTTGAATATCGTCGTGGACGAAATAATTGAGGGCTGTTTCCGACGCTCACAAGATGCCGGCATGGACGGTCTACGTGATAGAAAACGGACTGATCTTTATTATGCTGACCACGAAGTGTTGTGTGACAAGTTTTAAACAACACAGACAATGCTAAACGTGAATTCGCCCTGTGCCAAATACTTCGGAATAGGCTTTACAGTTTCAAAGCGTAAAAAGTAATCAGGATTAGCCTGATTACCTGTTTTTAACGTTGGTTAACGACATTACGAAGGCTGGTGACCGGTTTGTGTGGTTCAGAAGCTACATGTGGAGGTGTAGGGTATGAAGGCTAGGACGATGGTTGTGCTAATCCAGGATATCTTGGAAGGCAGAGCGGTACCTCTCTGAAACTTAATAGTTGCGTATCTAGGACGGTTGTCAGGGCTGTGTTAATTCATGGCTTTGAATCTTGGTCACTGTGGGTAGAAGACCTGTGCCGTCTTCGGGTATTCAACCATGGATGTCTTCATTCGCACCCTCGCATCGAGTGGCAACAATGACTAAGCAGTGAAGATGTTAGGAAACGAGTATTTTTGAAGTGGTTACCGAGCCAGGTATCTTGTTCAGTCGGTCAGTTCACACAGACAGATGGTCAGGCTAATCGAGTTCAGTAGGGTGAATGTTGTCGCCGTTTGTGAACTAAGCCCATCTAATTATGAGGAACAGTGGCGTCTTGTTTTCGTTTACAGCTCGGTTGTTTGATCGTAAAGTGCAAACAGCTTGATATTGAATGGTTGAGTACAGGCAGTTGTTTTTACTGCTTATGTCTCCTCCCTCCCTTTCCTTTCGTTTTCTTTTTACGTCTTCTTTACATAAGAATTGAGCACAAAGGAGGACCACTGGAGTATCGCTGCCTACGCTGATGATGTCGGACGTGGTGCTGATGTTGAATTGGATGGTGAAATTATCGTCATGTTTACCTGACATTCTTGTTTTTATCCCTTCCTTGTAACTCTCTGTTTTCCACCGAAACAAAACACTATGAGATTTACCTTTCTTTGCCCCGTAAACATTCCCCGTCAGATCTTCGCCCAGCTCTGATAACCTCTGTTATCATCCGTTTCCCTGACGAAATCCTCCCCCACAGATTGTTTCCTCTCTTTTAAACTGGATGGTATCCATTTGATCTTGTCAAACATGACGGCTACCTCGTGAAGTCAGCAGTTCTGTTCAGCCTCCTCCGCCCCTCCCACTCTTACAACAAAATAATCCATTTCAGGAACACTGGTGCTTTTAAATTTTCGGAATATAACTCATCGCCGTAACCACACACTAGCCTCCCCCCCACAAAAATAAAATTGTTACACAACTGTCTTAAGGATATCTACTGTTTGGTTTTCATGTCCTCGCACAACTCATAGGAGTCCATCAAGAAGATCTCTTTGCTATCACTCCATGAATTCGACCATCTCTTTCAAACTCTCAATGATTCCACAGGTTACGCTGTCTACACCGAAAATGCCGACCTACTCGCGTGCTCCAGCCGTCCATCGGAAATGCTTCCAATCACGTTTACCTGTCCGTCGTCTTAAAAATCTTCCGTACAAATATAATAACGAGTGGATACCATAGCACAACAGTGGTTGACCTCCCCCAGTCACTAGTGCCGATGTGTCCATATCATCATTCTCTCCCTGAAAAGTTCTCGGACTTCTTCCCATCTGCAATACAAACTACCTAAGATGGAACAACGTGCTTGATGACGAAATCCCCATTGCCCTAAACCTTCAATAAATGCTACAGAGTCTCTGTTATGTTTCCATATCTCAGTTGGCACTACGAGTGTCACATAAACTACTCAGAATTATCATTATCCCAGTATAAGGTGCTAGCCACAAATAGATAAGCTTCTCTGTGACAAATTCAAAGCCTTTTTCTATGTGACGGCTGACTCCTGCGGTTTTCTAATACCTAAACTTCCGTCGCAAGACTGAACCAAAACATTCTCCCGCATCAGTCGACAACGAAGGCGGCCTCATTAAGGCCGATGCAGAATTCGCCTGAGAGGAGCCCTCATGGTATAAGAAAAACGACGTCGGTCTCCACAGCTAGCCATACTATCCAGACAAAATCTTCTCAACTTTTTTCTCTACGCAATCCGACTACCTACTGAGGGACTATTGATAAAAACAGAAGACCAACCGAAAGTCCGAAAACACCAGTTTACTTCAAGAGCAGTTAGTGGACAAGTGACGAGTGTATCTTCCATCCGGTGCAATCAGGCCGAATTATTCTTGAGCTAATGTGCTTCAGATACAACAACACCGTCTTCGTTGCAAAAATGCTGCTAGCGCAGCATGCTTTATTTCTAACAGAACTGCACATCATATGCAACAAAATAAGACCGCGTTAAAGACAATGTGATAATAGTGCGTGCATCACAGTAAATCTGTGTGAAAATGTACGAGTATATGTTATTGCACTCCAGAGAAGATATGGAGGAAAAACGGAATTCAGAGTAGGCTGTAAAACAAGAGACGAAGCATTGATCATAGAACACACCAACAAAGCTGAGGAAACGAATGGGTAGAACAACAGAGACACCTTAGTTTCCGAAACGAGCAGCAGATTAGTTGCCAAACGATCATGGGCTTGGCTAACGCAAAAGAGATAGTGTGGATATACTGATATGATCTGTGTGAGCTTAACGTACTCGCTGTCCAATGACCGACGATGCAGTGTGAGTATTTTGGTGACCTACCAATACTAAACGGCCAGCGCATTCGGAACCGCACGTACCGCAACACCATATAGTCATTTCACCACGACCTATGGCACCGATGGTTTCTTTGCATACCGCACGCTTTCGTTCTCGGCCGCGCAATAATTGCTCGCTGAACATTCGGACGCATGTCCGAATCGTATTACTCCAGGTTGTCCGGTACGACGCCAAATATTCCCAACATTTAAAGTCATTGTTACAAAACCAAAGACTCGCCTGAATAACATCCCGGTATCACCGATCGTGAAACCAAATTTTCGCCTGCCTGATTTCACCTGTCCAAACAACACATGTTTTGGAATATGGTCATCATCTATCCCATGGACATGCCCTAGAAAATAAAGTTGATTCAGCATCAGCTTGACTTCCATTCCTGCCATGTCTGCTCGCCGCCGCACCGCAGTGCTCGGAAATATGTCCAAACACCCAACAACAACCAAAATGTGGTTCACACACCACAACTGGAAACAGTTCAGACAGACCACATTCCAATGATTCAATGCCCACGTATCATTGCCGTACAGCGGTGTAGACAAAACCGTTAAACGATAGACATACAACCAGGTTTTCATTCTCGGCTTGTACTTCGTACAAACACGTCTTTCAAGAGGTCCGAATGCATCAGCAGCATTCGCCACGCGAGCTCATAACTCGCAATCCGTGGACAAATCTGTGAGCAAGTCTGTGGACAAGTTGCTACCCAAGTAGCAGAAATCGGCACAACTATCGGTGACGTCTCCATGAGCGCTAACCTCAGCTGCCGATGCATAACACAGCACCTCCGCCCAGAGAAGGCTGAAAGGAAGAGAACATCTCATCTGTGTTTATGTCTATTTTGAAGTGGGACGCCGTGGCCACTTGCTGAAGTTCGTCTTCGTCGTGTGTGAACAGTGCGCTGTCATCTGCGTACACAAGCATACGCATGTTTGAGGTATGTGACGGGGTTGGGTTGCCGGAATATCGAATCTGCAGCAGCCGGTGTCCATCCGACCGGTACCCGATTTCCACGCCGACCTGCACCGAGTCGCGAAGAGCAACTGATAGCGTTGCAGTCAAATCTGAACCAAATGGGGTTGGTGCTAGGACACAACCTGGCTCGACGTCAGCAACAATATCAAACTCATGATATTTCGATCAAACAGATTCCATCCATGTTTTCATATCGTCACTAACTGTTCAAGTTGAATCGTCAAACATACGTGGTTGTCTAATCTCACGAACGTCCACGATACCTCGTGACTCATGGAATCAGTCACTGATGCAATCCACAATGTGAACACGCAATGGCTGGTTGCGTTCACGGGACTTTTGCTGGATTCGTGGTGCAGCGAACATCATCTCGATAGTGATGCGATCATCGGAACTCCGCAGTGGCCTTCGTGGGTGTTTTTCCGGAATATTTTGCTTTATAAACCGACTAAGCATAGTTATTGGTGGAATCTCACTAGCATGCACCATCGAATCGCCTATCAAACGTTTGCTCACCTTATCTTTTATTCCTGAAGAACAACTGTTAGCATTGCAGTCAAATATAAACTATACAGGGCTTGGGCTAGGACGTAACCCTCTTCATGCCAGTGACAACGTCAAAATCATCGGAGGTAGACCCACACGATACATGCAGCAATCTAATCATATTGTGGAATCTAATTGAACATCCAACCTTCAATCGGACTATATTCTCAGTCCATCACATAAGTGTACAACGATTCGTGCAACAAACTGTCACACTCTGCAGTGCCTTCACACACCATGCTCAATGTGGTCAGGACATACGCAGTCAAGTAGTGAGCTTTAGCTAAGTCCACTGAGAATACTGACATGATAGAAACGTTGCTGATAAACAAACGTTACACAATCGGAAATGTGATGTGTTGACGAACAGTGGTGCCCTCAGAGAACAACTGGGTTAAGTGATTTATAGGTGGCTGTAAACATCTTATGATATCACTTAAGCTCTATTCGGATTCCATTCAGACTCCTGTAACACAGATGGTGAAAAGTACGAAGAAATAGTGGGTGAGATGCTATATTTGACTAGATGTTATGTAGAGTAGCATTATCTGAACGGTCGAGCCGAAGCTGATTATGTATTATTGTGATAGAAAATTGCGGGTACAGGTCAAACAGTCAGACACATGCGTTTCTGGGGTCAGCGGAAATCCAATAGTATAGTCTTCTGTTGAATGCAACTTATCATAATTGCTTATTGGGTTGGCCATCCCAACCGGACCAAACTTTGACGGTAGTATAAGCTACCGATTAGTTATGCTCTTCGTGTTAGTATCATGTTCGAACAGCGTATTTTCGAGGGAATACTTAGTCCTTATGTGTACTCTGTTTCCCTGACCTAGCTCGGCAGAATCGTACTGAGAGTAATCACAGGTGCTTCCGTTTGTGGTTAGTAATCGCTACCTTCAATTGACTGAAGGCATGTCGCAGTTGTAGACCTTTCAGTGATCAGTTCGTTTTTTGTGCACATGTGTGTCAAACTGTTTTTTCTTTTGCAGTCTCATCATTGCACACAGGTTGTGAACGGTGGTGGTACTCACGTGACCAAAAAACCATTTACCAAACTGTGAGGGGTGATACGGTTGGTCGCCATGTCAGTGCGTCTAGTGTTCTGTCGGACCACATTCTACATGTCGGACGGTGTTCGTACATAAATTGACGTGGACGGAAAGTCATGCTGGAACCAGATTGCAGTGCCGAACCACGGCCAGCGGAACAACATGTTAGCACATTGACAGCTGAATGGTCTTTTGAGTGGTGCGTTTCCTTTATGCGACTTATGAACAAAATGAACAGTGAAGTTAATGTCGTGTGTGTGTGTGTGTGGATATACGACCGGTTTGGTGCAAACTGATTCACTGCTGAAGTGTTTCGCCACGTTCTGTTGGAAAGTTGCCAGCTATACATAACAACTGATGGTACTGTTGTGTTTGTGTTGCTCACTGAAACAGGAAACACGCTCCAAAAGTACGTCCACGCATACGGTTAAGAATGTTACTTCTCGAAGTCGGCTGTACGCAAGATGCTTAAAGAATACGCTTGTCAATTTTACTGAGAGGTTGGACCACAAGAGCCACAAGAGCCTCGGCTATCACAAGTGGGCAACCGTGAATCATTATGCACTTGGAATTTGTCGGAAGGTGATGTAGAGTCAACGGTAGTTACCGGCGAGGTGATATTCTGGTCAAGTGAATTCGCGCAGCGGCGACAGCAGTGGTTATGTAGCAATTAGGCCGCTCTTGTTCTATCCTGAATTAATGGGGCCTAAAGTATGGATTGCTGAGAACAATATTGTCCTGCTTTGTTTTCTGAAGAAAACGTCTAAAAAGTGAAACAACCTTGTCAACAGACGTCATAGCAGAACGTTTCAACATTGTTGGTGCAACTGGAAACCGTTTGAGCAGGAAGATGTGATCTGTTGTGAATGTTAGAAAACTTGGCTAGATCTTTCGATGACAATGGATCTCCTTCGATGGATTGAGGGAGAGCCCCCACGTTCCCCAGATATCAATCCACCTTGAATATAAGATTTGAAAAGCGCGATGACAAACCCCAAAAGAGCTTGGAGTTCAGTGCATTATTTATGAATACCATAAAACTTTCGTTATCGTGATGTCAATAAAGAATACTTATGTGTACGCATGATTGTGGGTAACGTTTTGAACATTCCACGAAAGTGGAATACCATTAGTTTCATGCAGTTTTTGCTAGACGCTAAACTAGATATGCAATTGTGGCGGTATAAATTAAAAGATAGTCGCATGCCCAACCAACTATACGAGAACCATGAGACATTAAAAGCCTTACTACCGAGTTCTATCCCATCGGTTTAACGATTTTTTTTGCATGCTGATTAACGCCTCAGTTATCATTATGTCGCTCGGATTTTCCAAACAGTTCAGGCCGGCTAGTAAACGTTCTGATCACTTGAGGCATGTACACATCAAGTAGGTGTAACCATTGTCTGTTAATCGATTTAAGTAGTATCTACAGAACAGATACGGTACACCCACAACAAAAATATTTTTTGCTGTTGATAGGTATCTCTCCAGAGGTGGAATCACATTGGTGCCTCCCGTTGTAGAGATTTTGAAGGCTCCTTCCAAGTTCACTCAGGAATTACGTAAAAACAGGTCTGATATTCACCTAACGTGAGAGACCGACAAAATGCTACTACCGCGTTTTTGTGAGGTATGGTCTGTCAGCGCGGCATCCCAGAAAGTAATTGCGTTGAAAGCGTGCCTGATAAGCCCTCGAACCGCCAGAAAATTGTACTTACTCTGCTTGTCTCTGATAGTGCTTGCAGGCAAAAAGAATTTCCGATGCGGTTTTTGACTAAAGTTCAAGTCGAATGCCAGCAGACCGACGATTAAATCGGTTAATTTTGTGTGTGTGGTGTCTAGACCAAAAACGAGGCCACAAAATTCAAGTGACACGGCTGAGACTGTTTGCAATACGGCTCTGGAATTTGTAACGAAGCTTGAGAACAATAAAACATAAATCAATTAATGATGGAACACCTGCTTGTCTCCATCCTCCTCTAGTTTGCACATCGTTTTTGTCTATGAACGGCGCTTTTCATTATCCACCGGTTGTTGTAAAAGTTGCCACCCGCCGTTAGTGAAATACCATATTTTTAATTTGTTCACTTGGATTTAATGGTGCACGCTAAACTCCAGCCATACAGTGTCCATCAGTCGCTGAGATGTGTCAATGACCTACTGCTGACACATGTGGGCCGCGGTAGTCAGGGCACAGTGTGACCTAACCAGAACATGCACCCCCATGTTGCAGTGGTGTGCGGGCATTTTTCGCTCGTTTAAGGTAAGCCCTCGCCTTCAACATTCCGTGACATGGCGTTGACTCCATCTTTTGTTGCTGGGGTCACATGTCGAGGATAATCTGTCCAGATCAAAGCCGGATAACCCAGACTGAGGCTGTAGAGATTAAGTCCCGTTTCCTGGGCTCATAGTGTTCGGAACAGCGGATTAGGTCCTACTACTAATGCCGGAGAATACCGTAGTTCAAACTATCATGGCGAACCGGTTCCGCTCACTACATGTTGGAAAGTGGCCTGCGGTGAGTTCCAGTGTCGCCATTTCATAGGCTGGAATACTGTTCCTAGTTGAAGCATTGCTTATGAAAGTAGAGTAAACAGTTTTGCCAAACGATGTAGCATGACTGTGGTTGTCTGTGGCCAGCATTCAGTCAGCGCTGCTCCCGGCTGTGCTTCCCTGTTATTTGACTACCTGTACTGGCATGGATCACACTTACTATGCAGACAATCCTTTCAGTAGTTATACTGCCGAAAGCATGCAATTTCCTTGAGAAAAANCAGTAGTTATACTGCCGAAAGCATGCAATTTCCTTGAGAAAAATATGGCGCATCAAAGTCTATCATGTACATAATAGGGATGGGTTAAATCAATCAGTGTTTCGGTGGGTGGTCTCAGACACAAAATATTTCGTAGTGCACTGCGTTAACACGTTTTCCATAGGTTCCCGACTGATTTTTCAAGTCCACCAAATGCCAAGGTTCTGAGGCTTTCGTAAACTACAGTCACGGTACAATTAACATTTTGTACAGGTACAACGTTGTTGAAGTCGGAGTTAGAATGAGTGCCCAAGAGTCACCACCGTAAGGAACAACATTCATGATAGAACAAAGCCCGATAGCAAAAGAAATGCTCGATAAACAATTTTAGAAAATAACACAACTGCAAACGCAATGAACTGTTATACATGTCTTTGATTTCGAACATTATCAAACAAATAAATTGATTTTGCCCATATATTCAGGAGTACTACTGTTCTGCCCTACCAAGTTCATTGTTAGAGGAGTTTCCCATTCCCTTTTGAATTAGTGGTTTGCAGTGGTGGGATGGACCGATCTCAAATGTCTGTCGCTCATAGAAGCTGAGACGTTCAAATCATACCGTATGTCGGTTTGTCCGCTAGCAGTGTGTGGATTAAAACGAGAATCCGTTTACCACGGCGTGTGGCTTAGCGCTTTCTCACGCCAGGCTGCGGTCCTCTAGAAAAATCTGGAAGCTACACGCCGCATAAACGCATGCCTGCGTGTAGTATGGTCTCTCAATCATCTGGATTTCGGACAGATTCGACTGTTGCTCCCTCCCATACCGTAGTGGATGTGTCGATCGACCAATTAATGCGAACGTGCATTCATGTAAGGCCCGGAGTCAACGTTTTTTAATGCAGGTGGCCATCGCAATAACTTGGGCCCTACCACATCGGATATGCCGTAGTTATGGTTGCGCGTTACGGACCTGTGCGTGCCACGTGACTCACACGATCGGTTGTCTTTGCATAAGGTGCACAGTTGTGACGAGGCCTTAGCAGGTGACAGTCCGGACCACAGGTGGAGGCATGTGTTCTAGCAATGTGGCAAAGTTAATTTTGGTCGACCTTTT